>FN649728.1:6471958-6491347 GCA_000310025.1 Ectocarpus siliculosus | reverse complement strand
GGGGTTAAAAAAAGCCCCCCCCCCCCCCCCCCCCCCCCCCCGCGTACGGCCCACCGCACCAAAACCTCTTGGACAGCACACCCCTCGCTGACCGTCCCAGCTTTCCCCCTTACGGCCGACCGCCGCCGCACCCACCCCTTCCCTCCAAATTGATACACGACACCCCTCCCTCTCACCGTCCCAGCTTGATCCGGTTGCTCTTGCTGTTGTTGGCGAGGTTGGCCACGGCTCCGCAGGCTTCGATCTGCACATCGTGGTCCATGGGAAAGCTCCGCAATGCCTCCGTCACCAGCTCGCAGGCCCGGCCTTGCCCAAGCTTACAAAAAAGAAAAAAATACACAAATATACGAACGGATTTTGGTGATGCTTGAACTGAGTGCAATTACATTTTTTACGTGCGCCCATACGCGGGGGGCGGGGAGGAGAACGGAAATATCCCCTCGGCCTCGGGACTCGGGGTACGTGCAAAAAAGGGTGCAGGTTCATATTGTTTCAAGCAAATGCTTGGGTATTCCCACTTGGTTTCTCTCTCTACAGCGTACCGGACGACGGAAAAATATATATATATTCACATCGCCTCTTTCGTTGGCATTCTCCCGATATTCTCTCAAGTATCATTGCATTAAACCAAGGAAAAGTACTTAATACCAAAATGCGTTCGTATTTGTTCACGTAGGATGTCAACCGGCGTGAATTTTAGCAAATACGAAGTTTTCCTGGCGCCGTGGAAAACAAAGAAAAGGAATGGCGAAACGGGACGACACTCACTTTTCTGATGTTCTCTTCCCCGCTGAAAAGGTTGGTTACCGCCCGGCACCCCTGCGTCTGAATGCTGGCATCATTAGGAAACCTTTCCAGCGCTTTCTCCACGAGGTGGCAGCAGTTCTGTACAAAAGGGGGCGGGGAGCGACGAGGCCGCGACAATCACACAGCAGCAGCGTGCGAGAGGATGGGAAACGTGTGCTGACTGCGACAGCTACAGCAGTAACACATGCTTTCCTCGGCGGCTGACAGTAAATCTGGAGAAACACGCGGTGGGGATCACGAAGAAGACTCTACAGACACAGCAGTTAGCCGTGCGAGAGGACATGAAGCGTATGCGGACGACGACTGCTACTACCAGCAGTACATGCTTTTCTCGACGAGGTGGCAGCGATCCCGGGGCGAGTTGGCAAAATGGGAACGGGAACACTCATGCAACAATCGGCACGCTCAAGACAACAACCAGCAAGGACAAACACGATCGAGAGAGAGCGAGGCACCGAGAGAGAGAGAGAAATAGAGCGAGAGGGAGGGCGAAAGAGACAGAGAGAGAGAGACAGCGAGAGAGAGAGAGAGAGAGACAGAGAGAGACAGAGACAGCGAGAGAGAGAGAGAGAGAGAGAGAGAGAGAGAGAGAGAGAGAGAGAGAGAGAGAGAGAGAGAGAGAGAGAGGACACACACCTATACACATACACACACACACACACACACACACAAACTCACGGCTTCGCCCAGTAGCTGAACGTTCTCCTCAGTGCCGTCCGCCAAGGCCTCCACGGCTCGGCAAGCCTCCACCTGCACCTGCCTGTGCTCCGGGAACATCGACATCACCGTCGCCACCGCGTTACAGGCATCCGCCTCTCCTAACGCAGAACCCTGTTGGAGAGACGTTCTCGTTGTCAGATACCGTTCTTCTTGTTGTTGGGGTAAAAGTTGGTGAACGGTCCACTATTCATCCCCACCACCACCGCCACCTTATCGAAACAATAACTAAGGGGAGCAGCGCAGAAGGGAAAAACTGTTGAAGGTTCCACTACAAATCCCCACCACTACCTTCTCGAAACAACAGGTAAGGCGAGCATCGCAGGAGGGAAATGAGGGCCCACGATAAAACAAAATAGCTCCTGTGTGACCTTCCTTCCGTGAGATGCGTCAGAAATGTGTACCGGAACAAGTTGGACGAACCCAACCCAACCACACACACGCACGCCGATACCAGCCCACGCAAATAAACGTCCTCAATGCTCTATACACCTCAGTACGCACAACGTGCACACGCGCAAATGTAGCCTCACGGACTGTTACAAGAAAACTAACCCCTATTCCCCGGGAGACGCACAGCGGGTGAGCAAGGCACCAAAAAAAAAAAGAAAAACTCCTATTTCTACGGGATAGAGATGGATTCGTTGTATCATAAAAAGAGAAGAAAAAAACTCTCTACCCACGGATACAGCACCAAAATAAACTGCATGTTGATACCGTAGGTACCATGAGACACCACAACCCTCTGGACCGATTCTCAAAGCCTGACTACTCAACAACGAGGAAGAGTTGCCACTCAGCCGTACAAAAATGATGTAATTCTTCGGAATCCTCTCGCAAGACCGCCATTGGTTGCATTGGGCTGCAGAGTACATGGAGCTCCGAAAAACCGATCCAGGGGGTGTGGTATCTTACGTAACGAAACCTACGGTGGTTCGGCTGACGTCAGCAGCCGTCGCGAGGGAATGCCGCTCTACTAGGGGTTACGGGTGGAAAGGTGAAGTGCATAAAAGCCGTCGCTCTCTATTTCACTAGAGGGCAACGAAGCACTTCACAAGAGACAACCGCTTAATATCCTCTATGAGGGAAAAAAGAACAGGGAGCGGGTACGCAGACCCTATATCCCTATCCCCAACCCAACTTCCCCGACTGCACGCTTCATCATGCAACATGTTTACTCGATAGAAAAAAAAAAAAAAACTGTGGAGGCTACACGGGGGACCTCACGTTGAAGGGGTGCAAATTCTCGGCGGCGGCGAGGTTCGCCAAGACCGCCATCCTCTCCGGCCCGGGTTTCTCGAGGAGGCGTTTCACCGCCTTCTTCGCCTTCGCGTTACCCTTGCTCGCACCCCTGCTCGCCTTCGCCCCGCGCTTGCGGCCGAACATGATTGATGGTAGGTCCGGTCACCCCCTCCGGCCTACGACAAATGGTCCTTCGTATTGCTCCTGCAGCTGCGGCACGAGAGGTCGGAAGAGAGGGCCAGAAGGGGGAGTGCTTTCCACACTGGCGAAAAAACTAGCTTGGTGTATCGTAGTACGCCTACTGACAATAAAAACTGGTGCGTCAGACACCCACGGTGAAGCAAGATGTGGACCGTTGCTCGAAGCTCGGATCCACAGCACAGAGAGTGGCAATGCAGATAATGGCGGCGTGCGAATCGTCTCGTCGTGAGCTTTCCGTTGACGCATGCATCAGAACTCTCGTTCGTGGAGTAGTAACTGACCTTTGAGCATCGATTCACGGGGTGTGGACCTACGGTTCCGCCCTGGTTCAATCCTCCAGTACCTCAATCAACCCCACGCCCAACGAACCGAGAGTTGTGAGGTCATTGCTGCTGTACCGTGCCGGCCCGCTCATAAGAAATGCCTGTTTTGAGCGAGGCTCAAACTATACTGTATCTTGTTTCCACCACTGAGCAGAGGCTTCTACATATTGTGTGCACGAATCAATGTAGCGCCGGCCGCTATGCTCAATTTCTCAGGGCATTTATTCCTCGTCAGTTCGTCCAACATCGTAGCCACGGTGTCGAACATATTTCTTACGAGCGGGCCGGCACTGCCGTAGCCCTACGCGGGGTTGAGTGAGGTTGGTGCATTGGCCGTACGTGCCAAGGTAGGTTGGGTGGGGTATTCGCCCAGTTATTATTAGGACACACGCAGCAGCAGTGTTGTTCTTGGTGGGATCCACATGGGGGAGATTACCGCTTACGCCTCGACGTTTTTCAGTCGCCTTCGGGAGGATACCAATCTTAGTTTCCGTCGGGGGTGCGGGGTGGGGATGGGGGGTTGGGGCTAGGGATAGGGATACGAACCCCCCTCTCTATCTCACACATTGAGAATAAAATCCTCTCGATCTCACTCACAGATTGAGAATAAAGTCCTCTCTATCTCACTCACAGATTGAGAACAAAATCTTCGCGAATGAATGCGGCCCCTTTTTGTTGCGCCATAAAGTAAGTGTGGATGGCCCTCTACTGGAGGAGGACCACCTTCTTCGCGGGATACTCAGTATTATAAGGAAATAGAACAAGGAGGGGGAACGCAGACCCTATTCCCCAACCCTAACCCAACTTTCCCGAGTTTATTCTTTATCCAAGATGTTTCCTGAATAAAAAAAACATGCTTCCACAAGACCTGCGATGTTTCCTGGATGAAAAAAACCTGCCAAGGCTACTACTGCTGAAGGACCAGGGGGATAGATAGGCGGTGATGTGCGGTATCAAGACATACGTTGTGCAAGTACCAATCCGGGACACGCAAAGCGGTTTGAGCAACAGCACTCCCAAGGCAGCACGCACCCTGCTGGTGAGAGGGGAAAGTCGGCAACTTTTGGTCACCGTTCTTCTTTTCGCGAATGAGCAAAATTTGGCGAGGCCATGAGCTGATGGTGCTCGATGCAACCATTCATTGCGAACGCGTGTTGTGGCCTGCAAGTTCGACGCTCAAGGCATTTCGACGACACTGTTTCGTCGACATGTGCTACTGCTTCTGCTTGATGCTTCTGCTTGATACATACTCCAAACAACATGGTACACCAACATGCAATCAGAGCAACACTGAATAGATACCGCAATCCGGGATGGATTTAATCAAGACTTAGAGCTTTTCAGCGGTGTGTGGCTGTAGCGAGAAATGTTTGTTTTTGTTGTTTCTCTCACATTAGCTCTGTATGGTCCACAAAAATGGGGAGCCCGTGGTCAATGGTCGCAAAACCCGGCACAAACGACGCCGCGGGGAAGCAAAACAAGAATAGAGTACAAACCCAACCACTAGGAAAAAGAAAACAAAATGAATGCTATGAATTCATTGCTAATAATCTGTCTCAGACTCTTTTTCTATGATAGAGAGAGATGGATTCGTTGTGTCATATTAAGAAAAATAAAAAAATGAATGATGTATCCACATGGTACACGGAAAATGGCGGCGTTGCACCGCACATTTCATGAGCTGTCCATGGACAGATAGATGCTACTAATAATGTGAAGACACCAACAACAACAACAACAACAACCATACCGCTGTTGATCCTGTGATGAGGGTGGATACACCAGAAATATCGCACCTACAACGACCCCCTCTTCCCCCCCCCCCATCCAAAAATACTCCTCCCCTTGCCTCCACCAAAAAATACACCACCAGTCCTCCTTTATCCAAACAAACTGGATCGATCGTGTTCTTGTCTACTCATTTCACGACAAAATTTTCCAGTCTTCTTGTCGACATGAATTCTCACCCGATCGCGGACAATGATACTGAACATCTGGGTACAGCGGACTCGGGACGCTTCCCACTACCGCACCACCAAGACAACCATCACAAGATTTCGGAATAACGTCGTCTTTGGTCAGAGGGATATTAGGAAAAATAAATATAATCACAGGAAGGATACAATACCGATTCGAGATATAACCAATCGCAGTCGAACGGGGATGTGTTGGAATCTTAATCTTTGCAGTGAATGGAGGGAAACCGGAAACCGGCTCGGTTCTGTTGTGCTTATTATACGAACACAATATATCTCCATTTGCACTGAATGAATCGTTTTACCTCCAGAGCGGTATGCTAGATGTGGCAAGACATGCCACGATAATTAATCTCCACCAATGTTGTTCCTTGTTCTGGTGGTAGGCTCCAAGGGCGAGGACCAGACAGCATCTGCTGTCAACATCTTACTGGATACGGCACTATATGCTACGCTAGATCCACGTCTTCTGTTTTGCACGGCGGTACCGGTGGGGGTGGGAACCTCAGCAGGCGGACCTCAAGAACACGAACACAACAAAAGAGGGCCCGCATATGTACAAGTGCATACCACAAAGCCGGGAACTTGGGGCTAATAACTGATGCCGCTGTTGTCGTCGTACTGATTGAATCGCGTGGGTATGTTACCCTTCGCGAACACTTGTTTAGACCTTTCGTCGCCTACAATATGCAAAAGAACTTGTGATATCGCGGTCGTGCTTGCTGTAGCGTAGCGTACTACGAAGTTACCGTAGAGAAGTGTGCGTTGGGAATATATCCCGCGGGCGAAACGACCAGGCCCTACAATATTCGCAACACAAGAAAGGTGTCTGGTGGCGTGCTATAATACTGACGTGCACAGCAGGGTGGGAAAGAAAGAAACACAGGCCGCGAAAAATCAAGAGATACAGCAGTATTTAAAAGTGGTGCCTGTGCCGCGCGGAAGCTATCGCAAGATCGCAAGCCATCGTGAGACATTTACGTCCACACTCTCCGCAAAAAAAAAAAAAAACGCGAACATTATTGACTGATGTGTGCAGGCATTGATTGCCCTCCGGATGGGTGCGAAAAGGAAATAATTACTTCCAATAATCACGGTATGCTACCCGCCTACTACCCGCCGCGGTAGCAGTTGCGGTTTTTCGTGGACACAATGCCGTTTCTGGTGCAGTATTGCCGTCGATGTGGGAATACGGGTCATGATTGGTGCGTTCGGTAACGTGCCCTCTGATAAGAGGCATCTACGACGCGAGCACACTATTACTGTCGGCAGAGAGAGCTAAACAGCAGTCGCCCCGGTAATGCCAATACAGACCAAATACACACGCAGAAAAACTACCCATTCGAGATATTAACCCACAGCAGTCGAAAAATACAGACCATCTACTGAGAGAATAATGTCGGAAACGAAGCAAGCTCTCTCGCATTGCCCCTCCACACTCCGGCCGGCCGGTAGAACTTGGACAATTGTTTGATTGTACGGATGCACCCGCATTCTACATATAGGTGTAGAGCACTCTGCTGCTGCCGGCGCGGTTTGGTCGTTCGTGAGCAACACAGAACGTGGGGGAGGGTACCCGACCTCAAAGCCCTCGGTCCCTCGCCGCTGAAATTAGGACAACAGGATGCGCTGCCGCGAGCAGAGCTGCGGCCCGCCGCCACCCTTTTGCCTACCGTACCTATTTTAGTCCCCGCATCGAACTACTGCCGCTGTGCTCCGACATATATAAAGACCCACTTTTTCAAGACCAACGCACACACCAACTAGGCGGCGAACACCTTGTATGAATACATACGTTTGGGTCTCAGGTCTCAGGCGGTCATCAAAGAAGAAGCGCGGTCGGTGTCTAACTACGGCTCACGCACGAGCGGTCGCCGCACATCCACAAAACACAAAATACACTAAACCATGGAGTAGATGGGAGGAGCACAATTGTTTTTTTTCAAATATAGTATGTAGCGACACGCATTTGCGCGAGGACAACAACAAAAAACAGCAACAACAACAACAGCGATGCCTGCCCCCACTGGATACTGCTGTCGTAGCGCGTGTCTGCAAACAACGGGGAGACTCCGAGACCACCGGCATCCCGGAGTGCCTACATGATCGTCAGCCAAAGTATACTTCCATGTAGGCAACGCACCCTGTGCGCAAGTCTGCTGAAAAAAGTCTGCGGGTCGTATAGTAAACCAGTGTACATGTAACACGGCGGTGGGTGTATGGTTGGGGCTACAGCAAAGCAGCACATCCAGCCCACACAGCACCATTCTTCTCACACTCTCAGTCAGCAATAAAGCTTTCTCCCGTGTGCTGCAGACCGGTGCAGGGGAGCAGCATCTGATTTGGTTGATCAAGCCACCGCTCGAGAGGGTTACCATAAAATGCAAACGCTGCCGGTGCCGACAAGCGGTCTCTCACACACGCTCGGGTTTTCATGTA
The DNA here is from genome assembly GCA_000310025.1 of Ectocarpus siliculosus. Lineage (NCBI taxonomy): Eukaryota > Phaeophyceae > Ectocarpales > Ectocarpaceae > Ectocarpus > Ectocarpus siliculosus. The sequence goes on along the minus strand of FN649728.1, from coordinate 6,483,642 downwards.
CATACAGGTCCCGCAAGCCATGATGTGATTGAGGGGAGGAGGTACACATGCTTCTGTGAGTGGCGGCGCGGACACGCCGGGGGTAGTTGCCGTCGTCCATCTCTCTTGCGTTGGGCCTCCACGGCAGCACACACACAACCGGCACACACACACGCATCCATGGACATAAAACTCAACGATCATGTTGACGTTAGGCCTTCCGATTTGCTGTCGCAAGGTGGGGGGGTGATGTGTGTGCGGTTGTTCGTTGCGAGGACTGCTGCTGTTGCTGCGCCTTGCGCCGACCATGTGTAAGAGAGCTGAAAAAGGCACGCCGACACCACCTACTCGAGTAACCTGCTGCAGCGCTACCCCAGTGGAGTACGATCCCATCCCTTTGGTGCCTGTCTGTCTGTCCTCTGCTGTGCGTATCGCTGCCGCCAACAATCGGCGTATCATCATGGTCCATCATCGCTAATCGCTAACATGCATCACGCCAGCCATAAAGGAACACAGAAGCCGGCATACAGCCTCGAGGGTCCTTGTTGGTGCTGTGCTACACCGCTTCAGGTAGAGCAGCAGAACGCGGGCACCAAACCCATGGTGAAACACACGAAAGAGCTCGCAGAAATGAATGCACACTCAGAGATAGCCAAAGCTACTGCTGCTGTTCTCACCTCTCTTTCACTCCTCCCTGCCTCCCTGTCTTTTGATGGCAGAGGAACAACGACTCCCAATTGCAGCGCCGCCTTCCTCCGCCTTTTTCCAACAGCCAGGCTCCCTCTCCCCTCCCCGCTTCCGATCCCAAGCAGCCGCCTCCTGGGGCGCGCGATAGGGATGGTTGATATCTTTGAGCTAAAAGCTCTGCTGCTGCTGCTGCTGCTGCTGCTGCTGCTGCTGCTGCCGCTGTTTGCCCTTTCCCGCTGCTGCGTGGGGTGTGCTGGGGGGGTCTCCAAAAAACACTTGGAAGAAAAAAGACCTTTGCTTTGCGAAAACACCGAACAGGCAGCAGTGGTCCAACAAGGGGGAGAGAGCGGGGGAGCGAGAAACAGAGTGGCGTCGTCAAGAAGCAGTACTACCACATGCGCGGGGAAACTAAAACTTCTAACCTTGCTGACCGCGGTGGACTATGAAATCGCACGGCTCTTTGATGGCTCTCGAGGTAGTGTGCATCTAGGCCATCAGCACAGCAGTGTTCGTGGACCACCCGCAGACCACGCCATACACTATAGTACAGGCCAAGCCTGGGAGAAGTAATCTGGACCAGCCGAAAGCTGCACGGGATGATGGTTTGTGAGATGGCCGTTGGGCTCCGCGGAACAACACGCATGTTTTCGTCATTTGCTGCCGCACACAACAACCGCATAAGCACACCCATAGCTATCAAGAGGCTCTGGAAATGGACGCCGGAGAGCCGAGCTGCACCAGAGGAGAGCGCGTTGGGGGCAAAGCTTAGGTTGGAGTATCAGAGGGGTTGGACACAGCGTGGGCATGCACAAGAACGTGGAGGGAGGCAGAAGAGGAGGAGGAGGGGCGGGGGTATTATTGGCCCTGCAGCAAGCAGCAGCAGCAGTATCCACCCATCATGAACGAACAGCAAACAACACCACCGGCTCAACTTGTTGCTTGGCAGGTCAATGTGGGCGGGCGCGCTCCAAAGTGCTGAAGTGCGATGGGTTGGAAATCAACCACTCTGCCGGCTATAGACTATCTATCATGCAGTTCAAAGCAAGAGATCGGACGAGAAACAAATTTAGATGTGCTGAGCGGCGGGAGATGCAACCGGGCAAAACAAACTCCGCAGCCAGCAATCCATCAATCAATGTCGTCATCGCTACTACACTACGCAGCAGTACTGCTGTCTATCGTCGTGGGAAGGAAGATGGGAAGCGGAGCTTTATCAAGGAAGCAGCTTGCACCAGCCTGTAGAGGAAGCACACAAGCTCAATGGCATGGTGCGAATCCAGGAAGTACTGCAACAAATGCCTGGAGAAGCGGGAGATATCCCGAGAAATAAGGGAAAACACGTCAAAAAAATAAAAAAACGATGAACGGGTTTACTTTTCGTCCACCACGTGCAAGGCAGTCAGGGCGGTGATAGCCGACAGAGGTTCACCGCACACGCAGGTGGAAGCATGTGTGTCGTCGCTGGACAAGAGACACACTCTTCTTTCCTGACGCGCCGTGTGGCTGGCATGATGATGAGAAGGGGCCTGGCACCTGAAAGAAAGAACGGCGGGTTAATCCAGGCGGGAGGAGGCCGGAGGGACAGCCAGCCAGGCCAACAAGTAACGGGTGGCCAAAAGGCAGGTTGTATCTATCTATCTGGTGCACAACCTCCCCACAACCTCCCTAGGGTCGGGTTGTACGCCGACGTATGCAGCTAGCCCCGCATCACGGAATGCGGCGTTGGTCCAATCAATCGAGGCGGACTGGCAGCGTCGACTAAATGTTGTCCAAGGTCGATCCCAACATCCCAACCTGACCCGGGGGAGGTTGGGCGCCAGTTACAACAGCCACCTGGGTGTACAGCAACAGCCACCTGGGTGTACAGCAGAATGTGTTATTGAGAGGTTGCGGGGAGACCCCACTTCAATGATCAGCGGGAGCCGCAGAGAGAGAGAGAGGCAAGGATCTCGTACACCCGCCGCCGATACCGCGTGCAACACGATCGATCCCAAGATGAGGGGGGGGCAAGAAGATGGCTCGGAGGACACAGCAGAGCCAATATCCGCGTAGTAGTGGACGTTACCGGCGGTTGGGACGATTGGAAACTGCTGTGGAGCGACGGCGGCAAACCTCCGAGCACAGTTACTCGGCAGCCTCACTTGCGAGTCCGTCGTCCTCGGGTATATCCATGGCGATATCCATTCCGTCATTGTTAACGTTCGGGGGTGAACGGTGGGGATACGTTTACCATGGGGAGGAAGCAAGAAGTTACGATCAAGGCGGTGCCATACACCCTACAAGAGGGAACCGGTTCGAGCGCAACAACTATTATTACTATTCCGAGTGCCTGGGTGCCTCGCTCTTCTCCCGCGTCAGCTTTATGCGCTGCTGTGTGGCTGCTGCTGCTGCTGCTGCTGCTGAAGAACTTCATCGTCGCCGATGCTCTCGGCAAACTCTACGAGAAGCAATAGACCGCAACAGGATGAACAACAGCGTGCTTCCATCTACCGCCCGCATGCTGTTCGTACATTGCCAACTCAATGCATACAACGGTCGATACAGTAGTCGTGCGCGAAGTCCACACCAAACCAACCAGCGTCCGAGCTCGAAAGCCGTGCGACGGTGCGCCCTTCTACGCCACGTTCGACACGACCCACCTAACCTTTTCCGGTCAACCGAGTGCCTTTCACACTTTGCCCCCCGCAACCCCGCCGTCACTCCCCAAGTACAAGACAGCGTATAAAAACCGCACGTATATATTCCAGCGCCACTATTCGCTCAACGCCCGGTGTGTGCTCTCTCGCTGTAATCCGGACTCCCCTAGTAGGCGTTCTTCGATATTCGCTGAATGTCTCGCTTGGCGTCTCGGGCCTTGATGTCTTCTCTCTTATCCCGAACGTTCTTCCCTAGGGCTAGCCCTATCTCCACCTTCAACCTGACCACAAAAGGGGTCAATATTCCGTAAAGCGAGTGGTGGGTAGAGTCGGGCTTAGAATAGATGCACTACTTCGCTTTGCTACATTGAGCTACTTCATTCATCGTTGAGCAGATACTCCTTACGCCGTACCAGTATAGAACTATAGTATCCATCGTTGACGACCACACACGGTTTCGGATATCATTGACCACCAGTCATTCCGATCGGACGTGACAACGGGGTTTTTATTCCTGAGAATAAACGTCCCGCATCATGCTTCCAGGAAAATCAACCAAACGAAGGGGGGTCGGCGGCGGAGATCAACGGGGAAGTGGGGTGTGTGGTGGGTCAAAGGTAGGCGGGGTCTTCCGGGAGGGAAGCGTTTGCGGTAACTGATCCGTGAGCTAGAGTGGTCAGTGGCGACCCAAAGATATAGGTCAGTTTTATGCGTCTCAAGCGCGTACAGTGTTATGCCTTCCAGGTCAAACATTGGCCCTTCAAGGTCGTCCTAATCCTGCTGCCATACGTTTGTACATACAGCACGGAACGAGGGATTGTGGACTTTCTCGTTCCATGAATAAAGTCGGGAAATACATCTCACGATTCGACTTCGAAAAAAAATGGCTGGGTCCTTTGTCCCGATAAACTTGAAAAGCATCGCAAAGGAATATGCAAAGACATCAACCACAAACACAAAAAAAAAAATCCTGGGTTGCGAAGACTCCCCTGCGTTGCTGTGTTGGGCAAACACTCCTGTGTTGCTGTGTTTGCAAACACTCCCGTGTTTACCTTCCTGTGCCACCCAGGTTGGTATGCCCAAACAGTGTAAATATCGATGTTCAGGATGAATGGGATGATACATAAAGAGACACAATCCAAGACTACCCTGTCGTGCAACCTCGTGGTGCGACTCTCCAGCCGGGGGAGTCCGCGGACTAGAAAGCGTATTCGTTTGCGTTTATTGCCCCGCTTCGAGACTGACGTCTTTTCATTGGTCGGCCGGTTAGCGCGGTCGACGCTAGTTAAAAGAAAGGTACACACAGACACCGAGGCGATTTCAACCTTTGTTTTTCTGCCTCACCTGTTGTTATCGTCGAAGAAGATCTTGAGAGGAACGACGGTCATGCCCTTCTGCGCCACCTTGTCTTCGAGCTTCTTAATCTCACGCTGAGATTCCGATAGATCGGAAGCCAAAATACAAGCATCGTGATGACGAACGAAAAAAAAAAAGACCGGGAGTGAAGGGCCAAGCGTTGACGGTCCCGTGGAGGTAAGGTCACCTTTTACCCTCGAGTGCTCCATAGCCAAAGGTAAGCTCGAGGTCATCTCAACGTTGGAGGTGGTGTGCAAGACGAGAATCTCGAAAAGAAAGTAAAGAAAAAACACGGCAAACCAACTGACCAACCAGGTGTGAAGAAATCTTAGAACGGAATGACGAGGGTAGCATAGGCAACCCGCGGACAGTGATGTTCATTATAGGGAGCAGGTCAACGATGTGAGAGAGTTATCTTGAACAATTCTTTAGAGCCATAATATTCATCGATGAGGGGGAGAGGTTTCTAGTTCTATTAATAGATATTTGTTCCTGAATTTATCTCTCGATGGAATTTTCTATGAATTCTCCCGACTGTCGTGTTCATCTCGCCTTGTGGAGGAGGAGTCGTCTCGGTCTCCGGGGCTCGTGCTGGTAGAAGCGGTTCGACACACCGCACTCAGCGATGTGAATACCGTGCAAGAAGCACTGCCCCTTCTTAGCCTTGGAAGGTAGACCAGTTCCACACGGAAACAACAGGGGAGGGAAAAGGAGGGGCATGGTTTTAATCTTCAGATTTTGGAGGGGGAATTTGTGCTTCAGTGAAGTCAAGCTGGACGATCAAGGAGCAGCAATCGACGATCAAAGGGGAGACGAGTGCACATACCGGTGCCATTTCCATCAAGATTGGTGGAAGACATCCGACACACTGCTGCTGGCGACGAAGCGTCCGCGCCAAACATACTAATTGCTGCAACATCCCTTTCAGGCCTCTGAGTGGGGTGCATGCATGTGGAGCTACAGCTTCATTCGAGTAGTCAACATAGGGTCCGAGGGGGATGCATGTGGAGCGACATTGAGCAGTTTCACGCGAGTAGTCACACAGGGGCCAACAGTGTGTGTTGGTTGGCTGCAACAACTAGCAACGCCCGCGTTAGCTAGCTGGCCGGCCTTCGAATATGGTCAGGCTTAACGGCAATAAACGAACCAAGGACGTGTTATAGTCCACGGTGCCTCTGAAAGGAGAGACTGGTGGGCGTGTACGGGTACGTGTCGAATCGGCATGTTCAACACGATCCAATGACAGAACCAAGCAGGATGAAACTTGACCAATAGAGGTAAACATATGGGCGAGAACGTACGGGTGTGCGATGTTTTTAAAACCGATTGCTCCACACTCCACACAAATGTCAACCAAGAGGGTGAGAGAGACATGGCCGAAACGTACAAGGAGAGCCCTCAACGAGATATTTCCCAATCCATCCTTTTCGGCACTGTGACCATGTGTATCACGGGCGGGTGATCCGGTAACTTCTGGGGTGCTCGGGGTCGCTACCGTCGCCGTGATTATTGTACCCACTTGTGCGAAGCCTTCATCCATGTTGATCTTGGACATGCGGCAAGACTTGACCTCCGAGCCCACAAGCTCTATCCCCGCCACAAACTTCTCAAGTATCTCGTAGTTGCGCCTTGCTTTCCTGTGAAGCATTGAGGTTCACGCTCCAGAGTGTCTGCACTTGAAGCAGCAAAGGAGTCTTGCAAAATATGGAGTCCTCTACTCTGGGTGAGCAGAGAGTCCGGGAGTGTGGTGGCTATGTCCTGCCACCGGAGGTTGGCTGTTTGCTTTTGGTACAATGTGGCGAGGAATGACAAGCGTGACCGAGCGAACTCAGTCAAGCTAGGGTGGTGTGGAGAGTGGGCGAGCCTTCGTGGACCCATTTCCCATTCGCCTAAAGATTCATCAACTCTTCGCAGCCGTTGGGAATCGTAAGAGTCGTGGACCCTCGGAGAACGGTAATCTATTATCACATATTCCCTCAGATCCTACTCTTTATGTACGTGTATCTGTGCTCCCTGAATCTCCATATCCTGACCTCCACAAAACCATTATTTCATTATTTCTCAAAAGGTACTACAGCAGCAGTATGTATGCAAACCGACGAGTAAATTTTATTTATTTCATCAGTATGACCCAACGAATCCATCTCTACCGAAGAAAGTCTAACATAGATTAGCAATGAATCCATTGAGTCAGCGAAAGTTCTTGTTTTTTATGCGGCGTGACTCTGGGTTCTCAACGTGAAAGGTACAACAGCAACTCCTATATGCATACATGCTGTACTGCTGTAGATACTTGAACGTACAATATAGGGTATCCACTATGGATTGACGCGCATTTTTGACCCTTGAGGATTGACGCCAACATAAAGTAACGGTTGAGGGTTTTGACGGGAAAAAATTCGCACCGCGTGGGCCCGTTGGCACGTGGGAGGGGAAAAAAAAATTGGTGGTGTAGAGTTGACGCGTTAACGTCGGTCATGTTCGCGACCCCGGGTTGGTTCGGGATGCCACCCAGGGTCGACATGCTGAAGCGAAGACTCACACTCCCAGGCTCCCAGGAGACTAGGTGTACCCCTCCGCCTCATCCCGCCGACCTTCCCTCTTTTGCCGCGGCGACTTCCCAGGCGTCAAACTGCCGTTGCTGATGAGTGAGGCAGCTGCTCGCTGTACTGCTGTGTACCGATGTCACTGCGGCAGCAGAGCATCGAACCCCGTGAGCGGGCGGGCGAAATGCACCTACTGACTGGCCAAGTCCGTGTACCCTCCCTTAATCCTCTATATGTGCTCCCTTCGAGGGCGGGACTCCCCTGATTACTGCCGATGCCCCTTTTTGCTGCTGAAAGCCCGTGCGCAATTGCGATGGCTCATCTACCGAACGCGCGAGCCGAACACGCGAGCCCGGCCACTGGGCCGCCGTGAGAACTGCCGAGACGTGTGTGTGCAGGACCGCTAGGAGCAATCAGTAGGCATGGCCAATATGTGCGCTGCTGACCGCGCTCCTTTCGTGATTTGGTGATGGTAACAGAGCACAGAGCAAGCGTGTGTGAGCCACAGTCTGGCGATATTTGAATTATCAATCTCTTCGCGTCGGTTTAAGTTTTGACGCTTTTTCACAAAAATTTCGCCGTCAGAGTTTGCCTCCAAAAACGCGGCGTAACCTCGTCACGTCAAAACTCCCTGAAATGCTGAAATGTCAATATTTCACGTCATTTCAATTGATAGATTGATAGAGATGGATTCGTTGTGTCATATTAAGAAAAAAAAAAAAAAACACGTGGATTCCCTTTACCTTTCGCCGCTTACCACGTACTTCAACCCAACCAGTTGCTGGAGCTACTGTAACACTCACTTGTTTGTGGCAATCACTTTGTACGGCCCCTTCCCTTTCCCCTTCTTCGCCGGAGGAGCACCGCTCTCCGCCATCATCCGTAGAGCTCCGCCAGCAAACGGTACCGTTGCTGCTACCGTTCCCGCTGCTGCTGCTTCTCTCGCAGGGGCAATGCCGGGGCCGACAAGCCATGCAGTTGCCCCGCCAGGACACGTATTTCTGACCGCTAACTGCGTTGGTGTCAAGCGTTGATGGCTTTGCTCCCCTCTGTGCTGTAACGACCCCCTCCCGCTTGTAGCGGTGGTGCTACGACACCGCATGCAGTAGGCCTGCTGCCGTGCGGACACGAAGAGGGCGAGGATTCCAAGGGTTGTAGAAAGGGCTCTTGTCGACACACCTCGCATTGTTTTTGTGTCGCCACACCGACAGACTGCCCAAACAGGGCCCACGAGAGCTCTTCGTTGCAGCAGCAATAAGAGTGACGACGCTTGGAGTAGAGTACTGGTAGCGCTAAGAGAGAAGGAGAAGGCGGAGCAGATGATTCAGCAACAGCTCGCGCGCTCGCACATGTCAACGCGGCGCAATTATCCCAAGGGAGTTGTGGAGACAAGATGGCGGTTCGACTGTATGTACATGTACGGGGCACAGGGGCATCAGTTTTTGAAACGGCGAAGAATTTTCCGCGGTGGTTGGGCCGTTGCGCCGTTTCTCCACAGCAGGCAGATGTGCACTGCTTTGCTGTCCCTCTCTGCCTCTCTGTGCACCTCTCTTGCCCTAGTACTCATCAGATACAAGACATGACCTCTGGTACGGATACTGGCTGAGCAGAATCGGGAACGGTTTATCAATGTGAAGACAACCACAACCAATCAACCACAACAACAAATCAATACTGTAACAACAACAGCGCGAGGACAACAACACAACAACCTTTTGAGACTGAACCTACTGACCCTGTAGTGAACAAGATTTGTTGGGCACGACCAAACGAATGCATCACGTCCATCCTCCCCTGGTTCAACACGACTTGTTCGAGGATTGCATGTACATAGAACAAGAGAGAGCGAGAGAGTGGGAAAGATAGGGGTGTGTTGGCGGTGGGGGGCGTCGTACACCGTGACAAATGGGGTTGCCAGAGATCTTGAAAGGCAAAGGGATCTGTGTCGACTATTTCGAGAGGAAGAAGAGAGAACATCTGGCTGCCTGCTCCACAGTACATGTAGTTGGTGCAAGCACCTCCTGCCTCATACGGGGGGGGGTGCGTTCTTCTCTTTGGCGTGAGCGTGGATTGTCAAGAAACCTTTGTGAAGCGAAGGGCGAGGCGCATCATGGGATAGGGTTTCAGGTTTCTCGCGTAAACAGCCAGATGGTCTGCCACAGCAGCTCCAGAGTATATACGCAACAACACCGGTTTTTGGGGGTCGTACACTGTAGACGTACGAGCGTTTCATCGTCACCACATCGTAACGACTGGGGATCATCAATATTTACTTCCCCTTTTGTACCAGGCTGCGAAAGCTCGTTGACCATCGGTGACATGCGCATCGCCAGCTGAATGACTGATATTGTCAAGGAGACCCCGCGGGATGTCAAAGAGGAAATTTCTGACACAACAGAAACCACCGTTCTCTGCGATTCATTGATTGCCTGCCGCCCTGTACTACGCACCCCCTTCCCTCCAAAACCCAACTCTCTCGCAGCAGCAGTGCTTCGAACGCACCATCCGACAAAAAAAAAGCTACCCAGCATCCATGAGCCGCGTGGTCAACCGTGCCAGCCAACTGTGGTGCAGTTGACACAAGACACGGGAAGCACACCCAAGGACAAAAATAACACGCTCAACCCTCGACCCCCCCCCCCCGTTCTAAAACGCCCCCGGACTCTCGATCACGCCTCCTCTAATTGCTACCCCGACCGGGTGAATGGGACGTATACAGTGGCGGTCGCCGTCCGCAGTCACCTCCACGCGTTATCTACACACACCTCGTCCTCCTTCTCCTCTCCCGCCTAGGACTGACTCATCATGGGGGAACAAAAAATAGCTCAGCTTGGTGTTTTTTCGTGCTTCTGTGTCCAGAACGTCCCCAAAGAATCGGAAGGAATTGTTTGAAAACGAGCTGACCTATTGGAGTGAGAACACCACCCACAACCTCAACCACCATCACCATCACCATCACCACACCCTACTACTACCCCCTCCAAAGAAGAACCGGCACGTACGTACGTGGCGCCATATCAACGCCCGCCGGCACACACATCAGCGTCGGCCCTCCAAGCAAGACGCACGAGGTTCAAGATGCGTGCTATATAGACCTTCGCCTCTTGTCGGGCTGGAGCTCATGTTGTGCGAAACTTCATGAGCGGGCTGGAGGAATACGTCGCAAAAAACGTGCCCAACACAAAAAGCAGGAGCGTGTTAAAAAGAAAAATACATAGTTCTATCCATCCACTACATCAATGCCCCCCGTCTATATCGAGAACGTTGGTGGTGACGCATTGCAAACAACGCAATCTGCGGAGACCCCATCAAGTACAAAACGCCTGGAGGGGTAACCATTTCCTCTCGTGAAAGACAAAAGGATCGCACCAAAACCGCCGCTCTCTTTCTCTCTCGCTCGCTCTCTCCGCAAAGCAAAACAACAAGCAGAGCTACCACAGACAGGTACAGCAGCAGTATCATGTTTTTATAAAGAACGCAAATCACACACACACAAAACGATACAAGTAATTCACACACAGAATCATCATCTCTGGATATTGCACACACCCTGCTTGCTTGCTGCTACTCGTTGGAAAGACAACACTGACAACAAGGAATACCTAAACAGTTGAACTATTTCATGGTGATAAAAAAAAAAAAATGATATGGTAAACATCTAATCCGTGTGTCGCTCGAGGAAGTCGTTGAATCGCTGACAGTACGTCGCGGGGTCGACGCAGGAAATTTCCGCTCGGTCGTGCGCCAGCGACTTGAGGAAAGTCTCGCCGTGCTTCCGCGCGTTGTACTCCTGCTTGATGTTTTGAGGAAATGAAAAAGAAAAAGAAAAAGAAAAAGTGCGGGTGAGAGGCGGATGATTAGATAAGCCGGACGGAAAAACGCGTGGGGATGTGTGAAAGAACTTCAGAGGAGAATCCAAAGTCGAGGACAAAGACCTCGGGTGTTGTCGTACCCAACGCTACATACATAAGCGCATAGGTTTTCTTCGGGTTTTCAAACGTTGGTTAAGGAAGAAGAAATACGCCATATTTTTGGTTCTAGGGTAGCAGACGTTTACATGGAAAGAGGCACACGGGACAAAGAGAAACACGTGACGAGCACCAAAAAGAACGGCAGCAGACACGTTTTTGCTGAAGCGCGCGCCTGCAAGATGTCGATGATGCCCATGAAGTAGATGTCGCGGCCCCGCTTCCCGCCGACCTCCGAGTCCAGACCGCCGTCTAAACGCCTCTTTATGGCGCACGAAACCGCCGATTCCGGCGGAGCTAACCGCGGTTCCGGTCTTGGCCTTGATAGAGAAGCGAAAAAAAAAAAAAAGTGGGGGTTGGTGACGAACGTCAAAAGCAGAATCGGGTGTGACGCGGTACGTCACTCACGACGTCGATAGAGGGGGCGAGGGTTGTCGAACGTCAAAAACCGGACTGGATCGGAGTGCGATGCGGCACGTCCCTCCCGACATCGATTGGGGGGGGGGGGGGGG
>FN649728.1:6388616-6436157 GCA_000310025.1 Ectocarpus siliculosus | reverse complement strand
TATGCCCGGCAGGTAAAGGAAGAAAAAATTCCCGATGCCGCAGAACCATACGCCCGTCAACCACAGGATGTGTCGATTTCTCCCAAGCGTGTGCATGGCCAAAAGCAGGTGCAAAAGTAGTCTTGGAGGTAAAAGAGTACTCAGAACACGGACGTCAGGCGAACATTTCCCCGCCCAAGCAGAGGTGTTTTGTTCTGTTTGAATGCTCGGGACAGATTCAAGAGATCCCGCTACTACTGGAGGGTGCGCCTCGGTGAACCAGGTGCTGGAAGGTGTCTTGACGAATGAATGTCGCCGACAACGCATGACTTATCAACCACGAACTTCTCAGATATAGAAGTGGCGTCAGCACAGTTTAACGTTCTGCTCTGCCGGTCGTTAATCGCGACATCTATTCCATGGGCAGTTGTTTTCTTTTTCGCAGCTGTCGGGCCTGTTCGCTGAGAAAAAAACACCAGAGGAAGAACACCCGGGGGCTAACTCAAAGGTAGCGGGGCGAAAAACAAAAATCCGGTAACCCCGGGGCTATCTCAAACGCTTTTGTGCTACAATACCCCGGCGGTATTTGGGAGGGGCGGGCTAACTCATGGTGGGGGACTAACTCAAAGGATATTACGGTATGCACTCGGCGCTAGAGGCTCGAGCAACAACAAACGTGGGAAAAAGTGCTCTTGTTACTTGTTAGATTGCTTCAATGAACAATAATACGTTGGGTGTGTTTCGTTTTGGGTATTTTTAAATTTTCAGTTTGGGGACGCAATAGGTGTGTTTTATTTTGGGTATTATTAAATTTTTGGTTTGGGGACGCAATATAGACTATTGACGACGACATTCGCTTTTCCTCTTCGTCTTCCATCTCCTACCGATTCCGGACAACTACAAAGATTCCGCATTCCGTAGACGGTTCTCTGAAACTTTATATTTGCAAGTACATCATTGGCACCTCGCTTTGATATTGTCATGGACACCCTGGAAACCATGCTTACTTCGAGCCGTGCAAGGAGGTGCTTTCCGACTTGCTGATGTTGCGCACTGAACACCCACAATACACCACCAGATTTCATTCTCCGCGACTTAATATTGTAAGAACCACCAGAATGCACAAGGTTGATTTCGCCCCCCACGATCATTTGGCCGTCGGGAAGTCTTTTTTGATACACTTATGGTCTGTAAGGCGAGCCTCATGGTTCATCGTATGTTGCAACCGACCATACTGGTGAAACTGGGGGGCATTCCGACATAAGACAGGCAGGCTTCAGAACGAATGCTCCGCCGATACCACAGAACCCAGCATGTCGTTTGCGCTCGGCAAGCAAGGAATGTGTTGTTTTCTCCCAACCGTGCACATGACCGAAAACAGGCTTAGGCTTCGAGAGTAGGATGTATCAGAACACGGACGTCGGGCGAACATTTCCCCGCCCGGGCAGAGATGGTTTGGTGTTTTGATGCTTGGGAGAGATTCAAGAGGTCACGCTACTGGAGAATGCATCCCTGTGAGCCGTTTATTGTTTTCTTTCGAATTGCGTTGATTGATATTTCTGTGGCCTACGGAGGAAGACTTCCCCTGTACCACATGTTCCGCACGGCACGAAGCCTCTGCGGTATCCTAACGTGTCTCTGCTACCAAAACACGAATCTCCCTCCGAATACTACCAGACGGGACGAAATTGTTGTACAGTAGCAGTCTCGGACGATTGAGCCTCCCAATGGTACGCACTACCATTCAGAAAACACCCCAATGCTACGCCATACTTCTACGTGGCAAACGGTTGCACCAACTCCGAGTCACAGAATAATAAGAGGTCTCTCCTAAGTGAGTCCTCACTCGTAACATCTCGTATCCCCCACCTTCGAAAAAAAAGGGGTGGGTGGGCGGGAGAAAAGCCACGAATTTCTGCTAGCTAGGTCCAAACGTCGATGTAGCTAGCTGTTGCCCTCCTTGCCGCGTGACCCTCCGACGCGAGCTGCGTGTTACACTCTGTGCATTGCTCACCACGTGGCCCTTGGTCCAGTAGACACGCGTCTATCAAACTCTTGCTGCAGGATCAGCGAGGTAGCAGAATGAGAACTCCGTGAGACCTTTCTCTTTGTACGACCCCAGAAAACCAAACCAAGACAACCCAACCAACACGCCTCCAGGGCGGCACAACAAGAAACCAAACACAAACGTAGATCTGGGAGATGTTCTGAATTCTTCCGTGCACAGTATACTGGAACAGGTTATTCGGTCTTCGACAACAAACTTTCATATTATTTGATGAGGGGTTTCATTTATGATTTTCTGCTCCCTTAAAGCTGAGCACGATTGAGCTGTATAACCAGTTTCTGTCTTCCTTCGCTTCGCGTGATGTCTGCAAACGTCACAACAGTCGAACCTGTGCGACCAGTTTGTTCTGCTTACCATTCCGCAAGCGTGCAACATGAAGCAAACGAAACCAAATCGATTATTATGTACTGTAGCATTCCACTGCATTTTTCCAACGCATCATTTTCAACCTATGCACCCGAAGACTGAAAGTAAACACTTCTGTGCCCAGCTTCTTTAGGGCCAATCCAAGAACAGTTGTACTCCATTGTATGTGTAGAGACCGTATGCCCGTAAACAAGAGACCAAAATCAATAAGTAAACATTCAAAACAGAAAATCAAATGCAAGACGTGTTTGACATATTCAGCAAACGTTGGAACGACTATCGAAACGCTTACGTAATTTGATTTTTCCGGCTTGGAAATCGGCGACACGGTAGGGGTACTAGTGGTTTCGTGGCCCTCTGTTTTCAACGACATCCGGAGGCGTTCGCTTCATCGTGTGTCATTTTTGTTTGTGACCTCGGAGCGTTTACCGTGCGAGGAATTTACTCCGTGCTAAGTGGCATGCTTGACCATGTCACCTTACCAGCTCCACCCTATCTTGGATCGCAGCAAGTAGCTTCTGTTGAAGTCACATGGATTGCAGTCTTCCGTGTTCAGGCAGCTAGTCATTGGTATTCGTGGAGTCTTGGTCTGTGGGGGTGATTCATGTCTTTAGGTTTCTCGTGTTCTCTCTCTGCGGGTGGTTTTGTCGTGTACCACCACATCTTCAACTGCTTAGAAACAGTGTAGGGCTTGAATGGGGAACACCAAAGAGGTTAAACCCCCCTAACCCTTGCCCGAAGACGCGGACTGTCGAAGAAACGTTCAGAGGAATCGAGGAGACAGACATATTCTCCCGTCCCACGTTGAATGCTTAGGTCAGACACAATCGAAGTTCACAAGACTTTCGGTAAAGAAACGCTGGTGTACCCGTCGTGGCTTCGCGATTGGTTCTCCATTTCGAGGTCTCAGCCATTATCGGTGGCTCTCTTCGTGAACATGTTTCTGCTGCAACTTGATTCAAACCATGCCGAAATTTGCTTTGTCGAACCCGAGCTTGAAACCGAAGATTAAGCGATCCTGTTGTTCTGCGTACCGTACTGCTCTTTTGAGAATCGCCGGGATTTGGTCCGCACCGGGACGTTGATGTAACGTCCGGGGTGCCCACCAAGCAAGGACGAGTTTGTTGTGCATGCTGCGCCAGTATGCACTTCTGCATGGGACGATGCTGAAAACACTTGCCCAGAAAAATAAAAGGAACAAGGCCTGGGGTTGAGCACACCTAAAAAGTAATCGCCTCGAGCGTGACAATTCTGGGGATACTCATGGAAGAACATCGGAGTGTCGCTCCTTGATGGAGGGTGCCTTGTCGGTACAATGTGTCCCGTTGCTCCGCAGTGGCATGTGTTTGTCGTCTATTTGCAATCAGATTTCTCAACTAGGTATCGCAGCGCGTTGGTAAAACAACCGCACAACTCAGTATCACCGGTATACCTCCAACCTATCGCACGTCGTGCTTCCGTTGGAAGATAACGAGAACAGCGCAGAAGAACCGTGGAAGAAAGACAGAGGGCCACATTGCGGCAAAACGAAATACACCTCGAGTCCTATGTACAGGGCACACGATTTCCCGGCAGGAATCAACGCACGTTACCGTCTCTTTGATGCACTCGTGAAGTTCAACGAACCTTGCAGTCCACCCAACTCGCGCTGCTCGCAGCACAGCTAGCCGCACACAAAGTGGAAACATCGCACCAGCATGTTGACACTTAAGACCTCATTTACCCCCAGCTCCGTCTCTCCGCCATTTCTGCAGCCCTTCCCAAAAACCCTTTGATCTTGCTTCCCACGCACGTTGCTTCTTGAGTTCGCACGGGGACTCCCCCGCAGCGTGATGAAGGAATGCTTGTTTTACAGTTCCGGTACAGAAAATGGCCGCACCGGAACATTGAGTGTGCACCGGGGGTGCGCAATATAACGATGAACAAAAACTCATTTCGAAACCGTTCCCACCCCCGGCGCGTTCTCTAAGTGCTCTGCGGTATTTCCGTGTTACCGGTAGAAACCAGCGCCACATGCCTGCACCTGTTGGCTTGGGGATGGTCAGCACATGTATGTACTTTCTTCCAGCACACACCCCGGGCTCTGCCCGTCCCTTGACCGTGCAATGCCTCACATGCGACCGTCAGGTTGTTTCTGTCATACCTTGCATAAACCGTCACTAACGCGCCTTCCGGCTTGACTTGTCCAAGACACTGGCGCTGGAATTGTGGGAACTACATTAAACGTTCCGAACTGGTTGTACTTCCTTCCGAAACACTTAACATCAACGAATGTAAATCCACCTATTTGAGCCCGACGCACAGCGGGTTGAACAACTGTTAGGGCAGGGCGAAGTTTTGCCTCATCTTCGACTGATGATACTCGAAAAGGTGTCAGCTGGACAACGTATGCCTTTCCCTATGTTTACGTTGGTAGATGCAGTTCAATAGCAACCGTTGGTCGGATAGTGACCACTCTGAACAGGGAAATAGGATGCGGTTGCGGTAAAACTGGAGCTCCGTCGATCAGGGGCCTTCACATGGTCGTAGGATCAGAGGCGGATTGATCATGAGGCATAATTATCCTCATCATTACAGTACCGGATTCTCCTTCACTCCGAGTGACACAACTCATGCAGCAGGTTTCAGAAATATCATTGTAGGGCGAAGGGATGCGCCAAAAAAGTGGCTATCGCGGAATGCGGACACTGGCGTCGTTAGATTGTCAACGAAGAACTTTCGAAAAAACCCTTCAGGCAGAATCACAAAAGAGAGTCCTGCGAAGTCTTGCGTCTCTCATTTTCCATGCTATGATTGAAAAGCGCTGGTGCGGGTCGGAACTTTCCTGGCAACGAATGTGGTCATGGCGTTGTTTGACGTGTCTCAGAAATATTCGCTACAGCCGCGTTTAGTTGATTTCATCGCTCAAGTATCAAAGCTTCACATGCCGACACTGGTCAGGTTTATGCCAGCAGACGTGTCACCTCATTCAACTTTCATCGACCGTTGGGCAAGCGCAAGAGGAAAGTCGTCGAGGGGCTTCATGTTGGTGGCGTTGGAAGGTCACAAGTGTCCGGCGTCTACGGCGGCGTGATGGTCTAACTGTTAAACTGTGTTTGGGCTCTGACGTACTCGGATTGGCGATTTCCTGTTCGAAATCATGGGCACATGTACTACCTGCGTTGTTTGGATGACCTAAGCGTTTTATTGTCTGCCGTCTTTCCGTGAGTGGAGTTATCAAGCGGGCATTCAGTCAGACCGAACGTCGATTGGTCGCGCTCTTGCTTGTTTATCCAACATCTCTGATTCCGTACGTGTAGGCGTATGCCTAACCTCAAAATCCCCCGCACAAGATTATTTTTCGGGGATGGAGAAGGCGCAGCGCGACTGAACTAGGCAGGCCTCAGAACCAATCTACCGGAACCACACAGCAAAGCACGACGTGTACGCCCGTCAATCATTAAATTTTATTTTGATTTTACCAATCGTGTACCTCTCCAGAAACACGTATTTCTGATCAACGAGCAGTACAGCACTGACGTTGTGCGGACATCTCCCCGCTTGAGCATTTTGTTTTTTTCTTTCGGGGCAGTCCCCGTGACCAATTGCTCGAGATAACCCACACATTTGTTGCCCACCATGAATGAGTTGCCACCCATAGAAGGGCAGACGCACCCGTGCTGTCGGAGAAGGGTACCGGTTGTCCCTTCTGGCCGTTGCAGGTGGCGCGTGTTCGAAGGGCCGCGATGTGTCCGCTGAGAATACCGCAGAGCAGCAAATGACGACCTGCTGTGGTTCTCTCGTCTTGTAACGCCTCCCATTCTCGAACACCGCAATAAGAGCCACATCACACAGAAGATGCTCGCACATCATTTTGCAGGTAATGGCACTTTGTGTATTACCGTCGATAACTCACAAGCCGTTCCTTCTGTGAGTCGCACGGAGGTATGCTCCGGCATAACGTGTGGCGAACTGAACGCCGACACATTCAGAATTCATTCTCCGTGGCTTAACCGCATATGCAGCACCAGGAAGCATCAGGTTGACGTGGCCCGTGATGATGCACTGCCCTGCGAGAGATTCTTCGGTATAGTCCTATTGTGAGCCTAGTGGTTCATCGTATGTTTCCATCGACAATAGTGACGAAACTGGGGTATTCCGACATGGATATCCTGTGCTCGCGGGAGAAATGAATCGGCGGCTGAAATCATCAACCTTCGGTGCTCCCGCAATGTGTACCCCTTGTTCGTTCCCCAGGCTCCATTCCACAGGAGTTTCGACAACTGAAGGCACTGGAGTACGCGATTTTCTTCAGGAACAACTTCAACGGTGAGATGTGCTGGAGTAGCGAAAGGGGGACGCTTGGTCCGTTCTCTGGCAGATTCCAGATGCCACTGTCAACTGATCCTGTGTGCGTGTTAATGATTTTTGCGTCGTTTTTCCACCGTTTGGTATGCTTGAATGCACCCTTCACACGGGAGGGATGGCATGTATGTGGAACATTCCGTGGGCCTTATTTCCGCGATGATTACCCAAGTTTCTATGGCCCGGAATACGCTCACCGTTCTCCCCCCCCCTTTGACCGTGGTGTCGAGTTTTTCCTTCACTTGCAAGATTGAACCTTTGTCCACTTGTTGGGAGGTAGTGTCAAAGCAAGGTCGTTGTCGAACAGGACTCAAACTTGGCTTGAATGTTAGACCAACGTCAGTAAATCCTTCTTGAAAGTACGGGAGCTACTCATTTTTTCTTGAACTCTGGTAAGCCGCTAGAGAAGGTAAAGAATAGGCAGTGAAGCGTTTTGACTATCCCTTCCACCCGTCATTCAGCAATCCGTGTTGTCACCTACACAATTCATACATATGTCCCCTTACGCTGGGAACGTTGCAAGCCTCACCAATCTGGACACAGCTGGAGAAAACACGTAGTTGCCACAGCCACCCGCCACACTGTAGTGAAGCAATATTTGCTCATGACGCCAGGACTCTACCTGCAGTTTTGATATGCCACGGTGTTGGGTGCGATGGTCCAAATCCCTCTTCTTTGTAGTCCGCTTATATGCAGCACGGTGATCCTAACTACATTCGGAAGCAACCCTGCCGCCCGCTCAAGCGAGCTGAGCGATTTACACAACATCAACAATTGAGGCTCTTGAGCACGAAATTGGGTGCCAGGCACTCGTCTCTGTGGTTCAGTGTGTAACATGGCAATCTTGCAACCTTTGGCTTAAGTGAGTGCTGCAACAAACCGCTAAGCGTTTTTTCGTTCCCAGTGCCGATCGTTCCGTGAGTAAGTTCTACCTGAGCCAAGGCGTTCTGTGGCGGGCGGTGGTCCTGTTCAAACTTGGTCTTGCCGCCGTACTAATGACGCCCGTCGACCTTCGACCACGTTGTGGGGAAAGTTCCCCCAAAGACTCCCTTGAGTTCATTGAGGTTCCCGAATTCACGCAAAAAACAGTCGAGAAGCCGTCGGAGGCGGTGGTGTTCGGACAAATTCCCCCCTGCGTGATATTTCGCCCCATTAACCAAGAAACGTAGTACGCCGCGTAACGCGTTGCAAGTCTCGGAACACTCCATGCGAATAAGAGCATACCCCGTTAAATGCCGGTTCCAAGAGGAACTACGCTCCGCGAACCCCCCTCAAAAGGAGCACAATGTTTTGCGTGTGATGGTGAAACCCCGCCGTGTTCTACTCCTAGCGCGAATCCAGAGCGGCCATCGTACGCGGCGACGAATGAGAAACTGTCTCCCGCCGACCGTTTTCGCACAAAACTACTGGGACCCCTTTGTCAAACCCGCACCGTTGCGATATTCCACCGAAGCGTTTATCGGAAACTCGCGGGAAATGCATTTGTTCGAGTAGTCGGCATCAGCAAGACCGTGGCCACTTCGTTCGACTGTCGCAAATATCTCTTACGTATATATGGCACTTGCAAAGTATCTCCCTGGATTGCTGTGCTCGGCGCAACATCTGTATCCCATGCGTTGAGGAAATCCAAGCCCCAGCATGATATGGAGTTAAGGCAAGGGATTGCAAAGAATTACCCTTGATATTGAATGAGCAACAACATCTTCGCCTTCGAATGCGCGCCCGCGTACCTTGCAATCAAAGCAGGCATGGGGGCAGCGGCCGTCGCAAATAGCGTCCGAACAGAAGTTGTGGCATCTCTCACGATTCTTTTTCACGTTAACTCGATACTTCCATGGAAGCGGAAGAGGCAAATGGTTGCACCACAAGACGACCGTTTTTACGACCGTGGTTGTATCAGCATTCCAACTTCAAATATTCTTGTCCCCCTGCGGTTTTTCTTGACAACTTTTCCCCTATCATTATCTACGACCACCGCTGTCCACCAGTTATTTCGTGTGGCTGGCCGCCGAACTGTCAGAATTCCAGGCAACCCATAAGTCCTGTGTGTACCGTTGGGTCCTTTTCACGCTTACTGAGGTTTGCTCTTTCTCCTGATTGGTTGGTTTCCATATTTCACATCTTCACCAACCATGGTAGCAAACGACATCACCTACAGATGTCCACCCTACCGTCGAAGTGAACGTCTTCGCTAGACATTACCCGGTGTAACCCTATTGGTGGCTGGTTTGTTCGGGGAACTGTTCTGGGTCACACGGACATCTGACGATGAAACAATAGCGAGGCTCACAACCCTGCAGAATCCAATGCGGAAGTTTGTTCTGTGAGTGATTGTACGTTTTTTGGTCTGATGACTGCAGGCTGAGGTATGAATGCACGCGATTCACTCAACTGCTACCTACCGACACACCTTCCAATTGTGTTGTCGTGCCAATAGGGACCAAGGCGGACGTCCAACAGCTGCTCCCGGACTGCGGCGTGTATTGGCACTCCCGGTCTGATTGAACAAGCGACCCCGGCGACTGTACACCAGCATCTCGAGTAAGGCCAGAAGGCCGAAGGGTGGATGCTTGTGGTCTCAGCGTGTTGTCCCGTGTCACTTTCGTCCTGGGACACGGTGGACAGGAGGACACCTTTTCCATGCGCGCCCACGAATGTGGGGTTGTGAGTACCGAATGACGTTTGGAATCGGTAGCTCATGTGCTTGGGGAGAAGGAAGATGGCAGGCAAAGTGTTTAAGAGTTGTTGCTTCGTGTCATCGGTTATTTGCCGTCAAGGGAACGGTCCGTGTTTAAACTGTTTCCCCACGAACTCTGGTAAGTCGGGGGCGCCAGGGTAAGCGAATGAGGGGGTTGACGATCTTTGTCCACGTACGGCGTAGGCTCTATTGTTTCGTACATGGCTTCCACCAACAGGGGCTTTTCCCCCACGCCGCTCTGACCGCTGTTTTTTTGCTTGGGGAGTGGAATATTTTTCAGTGAATGTCCTCTCCAAATTCTTCTCTTTGTCGATGAGACTGTTTCGGAACTTTGACGTGACTATTAACATTTCTGTCAAATTAGCCTTGAGAATCTTCTGTCCATGCTCGTCTTTTTTGTGTTTCTTTGTTGCCCTTTTCTGTTTTTTGCTTCAGAAACGAGCTTGTTCAGTGTGCTTGCGCGTTTCCCTCGACGTGCTACTTAGGTAGGAGTGATGGTCAGGCTTGAAGTTGCCGTATGTTTTGTTCGTAAGCTTGGTACGGTCAATATTGCCATTGTTCAGGTCTACCTCCGCTCAAAAGTGCCAGCAGCATGAGAGAAGTACGGTGTTCCGTTTTCATCTTGCTCAGCCTCGTTTTCATTTTCAGCCGCTAGTCCCCGTGCCCTTGTTTTTCCTGTCGTTGATTGAGCGGGGGCCTGCGAGGGGAGTTTCCTCGTTTCATTAGCTGCAATCACCTCATCCTGTTTTTTCGTCATGCCTTCGGAAGGGTTCCTACGAACGTGATTGTTGTCTTGGTTGTCTGCTTCCAGTGCACGCAGTCGACGGGTCTTTCGGTGTGCTTGTCGAAGAAGGTGGAGAGCACGTTTGCTTGGTTTATGGCATGAATGTACGTGCTGTCGGCCAGCCGCCTCCATGGTTCCTTCGTTTCCCCCTCGGTGTCTTGCGGTCAGGTGGCGTCGCTGAATACCGTCGTGCTGCTGACTCACTCACAAGAATGGTACCGTTTCCTTGGTAGATCAGGGGGGTTTCTGGAGCATCTGCGATCAGATTCTTGGGAGGGCACTTATCTATGTAGTAGTTCCTCGTTTCAATATCCGTCAGTACCCACGGTAGAAAAGGTCGGCGTATTTTCATTGTTGGCTTGTCGTACTCCCTGTGCCATCATGACGACCAAGGTCACGAGCGACTTCTAACTTAACGATGCTAGCTAGCATTGAAGACTGAAATACTTTGTTCTGTGGCACACTGTTTAGGTTGCGTGTCCTCCGTTTGCGAACGTTTTGCCGTGCGAACGAACAACGCCGAGGGGCAAAGCGTATTTTAGGGAACTCATATTCTCTGGAGTTGACTGGCTTGCATCGGGGGTGGTGAGGTTCGTTTGTTCATCTCTTGGCAGCCATCCTTCTTTCGAGTGAACGTGGGCGATATATAATCGATTGTGCCCTTTCGGCATGTCATCCACGCTATAGCCGCTTCGCACGTTTGTTTGGGTGTGGATGCCGATGTGCTCGCGTTGTATGTGCTTTCGTTTGCAATGATTAACCTCTTTGCCCTGCACACTTTCAAAAGACAGCGTCTTTGGACCGCTGCCAAGTTCAAAGGATGCTCGGTGGCGTAGGGTCCTCTTGCGCCGTGCCAGGGTTGGTTCATGGCGCATGGGCTCCACATGTGGAGGGGTGACGGATTGACACAGCCGAGGTTCCGGACAGCAGTCGTTCATCTCAATTCTTGTCTTGTTCCAGAGGTTATCACAAGGCCTGGACTGCTCGACTATCCGTGTGAGGAGATGAGCGAGACATACCTGAATTTCGACGCGCTTTTAGGTTCCAGTGGGGACGAACGCTTGCACGCCAAGGATACATTAATTATTTTCCAGTTGATGTTTCAAGAACTTGCGCCTCCTCCCCATGGTCGGAGGAATGCGCGAAAACGACTCATCTTCCTCGGTTGTTTTGCAAGTCCATTGTACACCAAGGACAGTTCCACCTATCGCGTGCCCGGGCGAACAACCGCGGCGGTGCCGAAGGACACATTCGAGCCGATGTCGCAACTGTTGCTTGCGACCATGCCGCTGCAGTTCATACACACAAGATAGGGAGGATTCCCAGACAAGTCTATTGCCATTATTTTCGTCCCATGTGCGTCGGGCAAAACGTGTGCGTCTGTCAGTATCTGTTTGAAGCAAAATCCGGGGGTTACACTGGATTATTTTCTTTGCATTCTCTCTCCGCATCCACTGGCGGCGCTTGACTCTCGTTTTTTTCGCGAGCAAAGTCCACCATGGTTGGCAAACAAACGTTAAGAGTACCAGTAATCTATTTTAAAAGCTGTTTTCATCGGCAGCACCGCCGGGGACAGCAGCTAGGGTGCGTGTCCAACAACGTATGATTCATACCGAGGTAGGTGGAGACCAGGGGAGCGGTCGCGGACCGCATCCATCCGTCCCTCTCGTCTCCGGGAGTGAGCGGAGACAGAGAACCGAGCGAGCACGAAACATGAAACACCCCAGCCAAAAACGGCAGCTGCCCGACCCATGAGATTTACCTGGTTCTCGAGGTACTGACCCCACCTGATTATGAGCCAAACCAATACGTAGTCACTTTTGGTTGACATCCCACGAAAAGTCACCGAATTATCGTACTCCGCACGGCTACGCTAGCCTAGTTCTGATGTACCATTGCAGTCACAATAAGTCGGGACATCCGCTGCAACGGTAGAATACGTTCACCAAACAACAAAATCATGTTGGGAGGGAATCAGGCTATAGCCCGCGCTCACGGCCGAATGGAGACGGGACATGGAAAGGGGTTGTAACAAGAGAGTAGCGCCCGCTCCTCTGTCCCCCCCGGTTTACGTAGAGACCACACACGGACACATGATTGGCGGTGAGATACACCGAACAATAAGAACACGATGATGACTAGACTACAGTTCCAATCAAGTGGAAGTTTAGGGGAGGAAGACAAAATCAGGCATACACGTGGTCATGAAGAGAGAAAGCAGGTAGAGACGCTTTAACATGTCTTCGTCACCCTTCCAGCAATGACGGCTCGCTCACGGTACAGATAGAAAGACAGAACAAATAAAAACTCAATTTTCCAAACGAACGCCTGCGCAAAAAAAGACAACAAATCCTTTGTCCATGGTGCACTGGTTGTCTTTGGCCGCACCGACCGTGTGCGTACTTTCCACGATGACCAGAGCCTGACGTACTTTTCGTCGTCCTAAAGACAACCACACACAAGTGACCCCAGCCGCCGCGCGAAGAGCAAGCGACGTCTATGATAGCAGGGTCCGTAACAGCCTAGACACCAAAAAAGGCGAGCCCATCGATTTCCCTAAGCGGGTCGCAACACATGCTTCAACCTTCCTCCTGCGGCATCTCCATCCACAAGACGGGGTCACTGTCCAAGGTCGAAACACGCCGTCATCGCGCGTCATCCAAAGCCACGCTTTGGTATCACCGTGTCCTTGGCGTCACAGAGCTCGAGCTTCCTGAAGCATTCGCTGGTGCGTTCGCCTGGCCACAGGAGGGCGGGTGGGTGGCAGCGGGAATAAATCCTCTGGGGAATGTATCTTGGAACATAGGTGGGGGTACGTGAAAGTCCGTGCCGCTCTCTGTGGGCCACAGTCGGTTATAAGTTTGTGGTAGCCGCGTATTAGGCAAGCACAGGGTCCATGAGTGTCATCACAGCTGCCATCCTAAAGCAGTACTGGAATGAGTTGGGCCCCACCACCAAATGCCAGTATCGAACAAATGCGTGTTTCGGGACCTTGATCTTCGTCCAAGCCAATCCGCCTTTCCCATATCCTCTTCCTTGGACTTTGGAATGCAGAAGGGAGGACGTGGAGTGATTGCGGCGAAAAAGAAGCTCATGGGTTAATGAATCATGGAAAATTTGACCCACGTCGTGATTCGATACGCCAACTGCGCAAGCAGCCTCTCCGTGTTTCTAACCGACACATGTTGCAGAGTGCGGCCGCCCAGTGACGGAAAGATAATGATTCGCACGTTTCGCTTTTGCCACACAAGCCCGTACCAGTATTAGTAGCGACTCTGGCTGGGTGAGTTGGGCTCTTGCCATAGCTCTGTAAGGAAGTTCAGCAAAACACAGATCAACGTAGGTCAGAAAAACGAACCTGGCCCATCGCCGGAGAAACGCCGCCTTCACTTTCTCGAACAGACCCCGAGCAACTCCAACCCCCTCCCGCACTAGCCCCAACCCCTGGGACCCCGGCAGAGGGGACGTAGGCGGTGCGATCTGACAACACCCTCTTCTTGCCGGCGTCGGCCGCCGATATCGCCGACATCGCCGCTCTCGTCGGAACAGCCCCCTTTCGCCGCAGGGATGTGGATGCATAAAAAAGGGACAGCAGGACAACACAAAACTCTGAGGCCTGCTGTTACTTGATATGATTACGCTCGTCCTCAGGTACATATGAATCTCTAGCAAAATATCTTATGGTGGTATGCAAAGGAGCGGGGTGTTTCGGTTACGGATGGGTACCGCTGAAAGGGTAGACAGTAGTGGATTGTGTCCGTTGACGAATCACCGGGTTCTTCAACTGTTTGTCCACACGTGTCCATTCATCCAAGACCATCGTCAAGCGGGGCCAAACAAGGCGCCGCACACCTTGTGTAGAGCGGCGGGAGTCGTGGAAGCAGCGGGAGTCATCAACATCGCTTGCGGATGCTGCTGGGCGACTGAAAACGACGAAGACATCGACGCGGGCGGTTGTGGTGATCCCTGCGACGCTTGGCTTGTTCCCGTACCGGAGCTGGAGCTGGAGCCAAAGCCCGGCAGGGACGGCTTGGGTGAGGCGGTCTGTAAACAGGGAATTCCGCAGGAGAGCGACGAGGGCGTATCAGCACCGCCAGTCATATTTTGTTTTAAAAAAATTAAAAAGCTCCAATTTTTGTAATAATTCTTCTTTTCTTAGTGTTCAACGATCGTACATGGAAATTAAGCGGGACGGGGCCGCGACGGAAAACGGAACATGGTAAATAACGACAGTTGGGCTGCTCTATTTCCCGAAACAGGATAAATACCATCCTGCGGGCTGGGCTGCACGGAACGAAATTCCTGTGCCGGGATGTACAATGGATTCATGCAACAGGGGAAAAAACACGGCAATTGCGGAAACACCCTGGCGGGCAGTCAAATCTCACCGAAACGTTCACCCCCGCCTCCGAGTCAAAGTTGAGGAAGCCTTCCCCGGTGACCATATTGATCACCGGCTGCGGCCCGGCGGCGCTCGATGCCGCAGCAAAACGGCCCTGAAGAGTTGTTGTGGTCATCGGACATGGAATGAGGGCAGGGAGAGAGCACCACACCAACGCCGTAGCAAAACAAGATTCCGGGATATACGAAGGCACCAAACCTGGCTGAATAGAGGGAGAAAAGGAGAACGGGAGGTTCAGGGGGTAGGGAACGAATAGCGAAGACATTGTATCAAAACCTGTGCGGCGACGGTTGCCTCGACGCCCTCGCTGAGATCCCTGTTGATGGCCTTGCAGATGGGGTTGGAACACAAAAAGGAGTTTCCCTGGGAGTGGAGGCTGTCCACCGGAGGGAACGGGGTCGCATCCTGCACACAAGGAGAAACACGAGCACAGACACCAACAACACAGATATGACGAAACACGATAAGTTTGGGCCCCTGAACGTAACAATTGAAGCGGACTGCCTCCACTTACTACTTTCCCCACATCTGACAGGTACCATAGTACATTACGCCCAACTACAGATATTATCTTTTGAGAATGCATTGCACTCCTTGACGAGAACGCCCCCCCTACTCCACCCCAAAGCGAAGAGTGATTGTTTTTTCCCGCCATCGTAATGGCATTCAACCAGTCCACCCTTAAGAAGACTACGAGCAAGACCGCCGAAACAGCCCAAGTCTAAAGCAGAAACCCCCAGGACATGTGGCAACCCCAAACTCCAGAATTTGTGATGTACCTGGAAATGGCCTCGGCCCCACACTGCGAAGTGCTGCCCGCCCTGTTCGGGCTCCAGAAGGCTGTTGTAAATGTTTCGCGTGATTTCGTATTCTTTGAACCACCCATGCTCCAGGAAGATCACCTGTAATAAAATTGTTGCCGGCGCAGAACATTTGCCGGCACCCCCAACAAGGGGTAGGCCACAGGATGACCATGAAAGTGCGTGCTTCAGTCACTAACATAATCGTACTTGAAAAAATGTTCGGTTTCGGGCAAAACAGTCATGACGCAAAGGACGGTGCGAGGGCTTCAACCATAATGTACATGGCAAGACACACAACACTGTTGGACCGGCGACCACGCTGCTACGAACAACGGCCGTCAACACCCCGCTGTATTACTGTTGGACGATGCCCGACACAGGCATAGTCCGATGGGAGGCTTCAAAAGCGGCCCATAGCGATTCGAGCTTCGTAAGCGCAAGCTAAATGACATGGAAAACACGGGATGATCAACAAGATGGGCAATATCACGGCGGCATCAACCATGGAACACTACCAACAACCACACAACAAGACACAAGGTAGACAAGGAACTGTACAGACACGACACGCTCTGCTGGTGATGGCTTACCAGAATGCAGCGTGACAAATGCCAGCACATGACCTGCCGCAGCAGCCCCGGGTTTTCCGCTAGGATGCCCACCACCGGCTCCAGCACCTACGATACCAACAGTAGACGAGAGCAACCCAGTCGTGGACACGGCAGTCAATAAGTTATGGGAACAACGTCAGGGAGTTTGCGCGAAAACACGAAAGTTTGCTGTGGAGGTTTGGAACGAGGAGCTACAGTAGACGGCTCTACGTGAGCACAGCATGGCGCGCAGGTTTTCGGACAAGGAAAGCTTGCGAAGCACCTGCTGCCAAGGCAGTCTCGTGATTCACGTGTGAGCGTAACAGCGCGTCCAACACGCGTGGCACTACGAGAACAAAACAAAAACAACCAGCCCTTGCGAAAACAAGCCCTCATGAAAACACTCCGCGCAGACCGAGTTGAAGCTTTCGTTCCGTATTGTCGCGGTACGAAAATGATACTTGGATACGTCATTTGCGGGAGTAACAACGGGGTCGCCCAGACACACCGACACAAACGGCACACGGACGTCTTAGGATGAAGGCAAAAATTGCTGCGCCCGGTATTCCACGCCAACCGTCTAGGACATCCACCAAGCAATCTTACGTTTGCTGCGGATAGAAAAACAAGCCACACAATGGCCACAGCAAAAAAAAACGAACGTTCCCCAGACCGTTTCGCATCCACGACGTTGTGGACACGGATTAACCTACCCGTCACCCCTGCCAAAATACGAAAAGCCTCACGCAAGAGGAAAAACGTTGCGTCTAACAAGATTTTTGTGCAAGGTTTTTGTGAAACGTACACGTGGCGGCCTTGAGGACGCTGCCGTGGAGGAAAACAAGCGGCTCCGACACCTCTTGCAGTCACCGCAGGCGAGAAACAAACTACCAAAACGGTAACATCACCACCAGCACACACCTCCAGCCCGTCTTGGCTCCTACCCAAGCGTAGCAAGATGTAGGCCAACACCCCCTTCACGAGCACGACGCCGAGAGCTCCGAACGAGGACGAGTTGTCCCGGCTCATGCCGTCAGCACGTGTCAGGATCGGCAAGAGGGAGTTCAACTCCGCCATCACCTGTATGGCGGGAGAGAACCAAACAGTGAGACCGCTGTCTCGTCGATCCACACTTGGAACCAAAATACTTCAGAATAACCACAAGGTGATCTTTACCGTAACCGTATAAGTTGCCAAATGTGTGGGGGGGGGGGGGTGTAGTCATAGTCGTGCATGCCGTAGTCGTTAGACCATTGACCTCGCATCCCTACAAAGCCGGGACGGAGCACGCCGGGTTCTCACCGGACCAGGCTCTCACATCCCAAGCGCGAAGCGCCGTGTGGTATTCGGCGAGTCGCATGAAGGGTGCCCTGCATCCTGCGAAGGGTGTTCGGCATCTTGTGCTTACTTCCTTGCGTACGGATGACAGCTGCGTATGACTTAATTTATTTTCTGGTGCGTTAACTTCCAGAAACAGTTGTAAGCACTGTGTAACTGCCTCGAGGATGCTTGACCATTTTAACACAACGTGGTGCGATCATCCCCCTTGCGCGGAGTGAGGGTTCTCCACCCCGCACAACATGATCTACTCGACCACCATTATGTTTACCGCGAAAGCAGAGGAAAAAAAAAACGGTAACCTGGTTGCCGAGTCCACGAAGGGCGGGGCGGAGGTGGGGGGTGGGGGGGTAATCCGGCCTAGAAGCAGGAACTACAGAATAATGACGGTTGAGTCGTCAGGGTCGGGACAGGGGGCTCAACTCCAGAGTCACTACGTGAACGACATTGGACACACACAGCAACAATCGAACCAAACCTGCCGGGTGCCAGGTGACGGGCTCCTTATCGCCATGAAAAAACGGGATTTTGCCCTCCGTCGGAAAGTACGTCGCAAACTACAACCTTTAGCTCCGTCCCAGCCATTTTTTTTGTCGCTCACGCCGAGAACTTTACCATGAGTTAGCCATACGTCCAAGCAAAACATCGTTTGGTGCATAAAACAGCTACAGCAGCAGCGGCAGCCTAACACAATGGTACTCGCCTGCGCCTTGGAAATGGTGTTGGTGAGTTCCTCCGCGGCAAGATGGGCCAGGTCGTACAAGGCGTATGTCAGTACGTTGAGGACCTGTCAAATGAAGGCATACATTTTAGTGCAATGTTGTTTGCCCATAACTCAGTACATCGCGTCTACTATACCGCCGACAAAACAGAAAAAACAAAAACACGAATACACACACACACATATTTGTGTTTTCAGCCGCACTGAGACGACGTCTTTTCATTGGTCAGCCGGTTAGCGCGGTCGATGCTAGTAACAAAACACACATACTCACAAACACACACAAAGCCGGGTCGATGTTACAAAGAAACACACACACCATGAATCGGACCCTTCTGAGAGAGCGCACCTGGTAGCAAGGAGCCGCCGCGCCCGCGTGCTGGAGGAGCTTGGGTATAGCCGACAGGGTGCAGTTGTGCACCTCCGAGCAAACGCGGTAGAACTGAAACACCAGCTCGTGGTCCACCGTCACCTGCGGGAGTTGCGTCGCCACCGCCTTCGCGAACTCCATGTAGTTGCTGCCGACCAGCGCCGACACAGGGAAACAGGGGTCCCGGATGCAGCGTCAGCAACGAAGAGGTCGAAACAATGAGGGAAGGCCGAGGGCACGTTTCTGACGGTCAGCACCAAAACCGGGAAACTTGATTAAGGACTGATCCGGGCGGGGCACGAAGGCTGATTCTTATACATCTGGCTTCCTAATCCTAAAAATCGGCAAAAGTCCCGCTTCGCATACAGCCGGATTCGTCACTTTTTCGGGTCATCATATTCTAGCATCAGGAATCCGCGTTGCGTTCACCTAAAAAGCTGGGCAGAATTCAGGATGGTGCTCAGCCGGATTTTCTACCCCAAAAGTCACCGCTGGTGAACCCAGCCGACATAACCGGCGAGTGCGACCTGACTTCTTGATGTATCGAGCAAAGGAGGGTTTCGCTATTCTGCAAGGTGGTAATTGATGGTCGATCGGCACGCGTGCGTAAAAAACACATATCGCACTCCACCAAACACGGAGACGCCGAAACAGGCCAAAACGCCACGAGGCAACAGAAAGAGCCGCTTTTTGTCAGAGGCGGGAGGCCAGCGCAACTGATTTCTCGCTCCCTAGGCCACCAATTGAAGGCAGACCGGCCAGGATGTGCCCTCTGTTCCTTGCTCTCTGCCGGGGGATATTTGCTCAGCAGCTCGTACTCTCAATCGACGGAGAGAAGCATGCGCGTGGTTTCCCTTTCGAACTGTGATTGTTTTCTGTTCTGTGTCACTTGAGAATAGACTGATGTATTGAAGACCTGAAAACAATTTTCAACAGACAGCTTGTGCCCACGCAGACGACGATTTCGAATTGTTGGGTCAACGTTACACCTCTGTACAATATGGGCTTTAGAATTATTCATTAAACCCTATACAATAAAGACCATATCGATTTGGCAATAGCCAAACCAAATGCTGTATCGGTTAATGTCATACTAAAGCCTACAAAAAAAAAAGTAGCAATAGCTCTTACTATTAAATAATACCACACTAAAACCCTCGCACACAGAATGAGTCCCCATACCAAACGCGAATAATGAAGGGAGCAACATCTGGGCGGGGGGGGGGCAAGACGTCAGAACTCCCGCTGCACGTGCCCTCTTGGGTACCTATTGAGGTGCGGGGGTCAGGGGACGGGGGGGATGTCAAGAGAACGGACTTTCCCACACGAAAGTTTCGTTCGAAAGTGGTCGAGAAGGAGGGCAACCCCCCCCCCCCCCTAAATTCTGCCGCAAGGGGATCTAAACTCTATTTTTCCGTACACCAACGCCACCTGCCACGCACACGCGGGGATCGGTAGCTCCATCGCTTACCGTGTAGCCGCCGCATTTCCCATGAGGTCGTGGCAGTAGGCCGTCACCATGTAGGCGCTCATCGTCTCGGAGCTCACGAAGTCGAAGGAGTTGGTCAGTGCCTCCCGCACGTTACGCAGGTATCCTACCACCTGGGGGAGGGGGGGGGGGGGGGTGAGAAGACCGCCGCAGCTTGCCTCAGAACTTTGAGTGCTCCATGGTTATTTCGGACACTTTTGGCTCGATCTTCTGCTTAACACATGGTGTAGGCAGGGAGCACTCCTCTGTCTGAAAGAACGTGGCAAGAAGATGCCGACAACAGGAGCTCCCATTTGGGCACACCAGCCTCTTCCAGTGTACATGATTCACTTCGGTACGCTTACACACGTGGACGGAAACAGAGAATAAGGTGGTGCAAATTGAAGGCGTCACACATCTTTTCCCGTCAAGGGTGGTCGGTCGAACGAAGCCTACCTGTGTGTGCCCCTTGAGCAACGCGCCGATGGTGATGCAGCCTTGGATCACGGCCACCCGAGCGTTCTGAACAAACCAAACAGCGACGACACGCAATCAATCCGGTGTGTGATGTGCGGAGTTCAGGGTTATGTTTTGTGAGCCGGGAGTTTGGTCGAAAATACAAACGGTGCACGTAGCGCTCTCGGTTCGTTCAGAACAGTAGTGATCATTCGGCACATCCCAAGCATTCCGTATGACCGTCGCTATCAACAGCACAAGAACTGACACGAATCAACGGAAAAGAAACCGGCAAACTCCTGTTCTGGCGGCAAGCACGAACAACACATCTCTAAATAGACACAACCATCAACCAAACCTCCCAAAGCGACGGAAAATCAATAAATTCTGATCTCCTGAACGCCGAGGGCAGAAATGCTAGCGCCAATGGCGCAAACACAACAAAGCCTAACAAAAAGAGAAGCAAAAACATACGTCCAACCAACAGCAGACAACAACAAAAGACAGCAGCACAAACCCTACAGCTACAAATAGCGCCCGCCACCTCTATAGTTGTGGCCGAGGCTGGTCCTACTTGCTCTTGTTAACAGTGGCTGCTATACAATTCGTATTGCAACATAGGGGTTCTCAATCGGACTCGCAAACTGTCTTGACCGGGCCCCCAAACGGTGCCCAAGCTGTTAATGTAAGCTTTGATATGAATAGCTGTTCTTAGGTACGCAGTTCATCAGTACCGGCACTATCTGTACTTGTGTTGACGACCACGACCAAGTACCAGAAGCACGTGTCACCTGTCTTCTATACTCCTCGTCTCCGTGGAACGATCGTTCCGTCAGGGCCGCCGGCACCGGGTAAAGAGCGTCCCGCAAGATGTCTTGCGTCGTCAGCGGGACAAACTGGGAAGGAAGGAGATGGCGAACAAAACAAAATAAACACCATCGTAACGACCAAATAGCAAGTATTGCGCCGTCGCCAGTAGAACAAAGCCTCCTCGCAAAAACTCGACAATCGTGACACAACGCACAGGATTCGGCGAAGACGGGTGAGCTCTGGTGTCAACTTTTCACGACGTCGACGATTGTGATGGAGGTGGTCGTCGTGGGGACAATGATGATGACATCGACAACTGCTGATGCCGTAGGAGGCACTGAGCGAGATGTGAACACTCAGATCCGATTGGTCAACAATGTGATAGGTTTGGACGCCCAGTTACCCTACGGGACTAAGCTGTATACATACGCTTTGAGGGCGCGGTATTTCCACGCTGCCCTCCAAGCTGCACACGTCTTGGCGCTGAGCTGCACAGTTCCTACTATCTCGACCACCATACCTCCACCGTTACAGTCACCAGCAGCCTGGACGATCAATAGTGGTCCGGACATCCGCTTGTGGACAGGCTCAGGGGCAGGCGTGTCATAAGTTTCCGGGTCACTCAAAACACGATACTTTCCAGCCCTATCTCCAATGTACCCTGTGATGCTTACTTCATGTTCGTGTACCTCCCACCCCCCTCGTTGCAGTGCCCCCAAAAAAATAGCCACTGCTGCGCCAACTCACCGCGTTGAACTCCTTGAGGAAGAAGTTGAGGTAGGTCACGTCCACCTTGCTCGTGATCCCTCCGCCCGACAACGCCGCTGCCATCTGTGGAAAACCCAGCAGCATCGGCGCAGAAGCGTAGAAGAGACGGGGTCAGCTTTGTGATGTTGGAAACGGTTTAAGTTCGGGCGTACGTTCCGCGTGGCTTAGGGTACAGGCGGTGTAATGTGCATGTCTTCCACACAGCATAGAAGAAATAATACTACGCATACGATCAAGTGCGATGACGACGAAAAAAAAACACGAGCGTACCGTACAGGACGAGAGCCAGACACGTGGTAAGGCCTCGTCGTCAACAACCAAGCGCGGAAACGAACACACTCTGCCGTTGAATATTGAACAAAAACAAATCGTTTTGGGAATGCAGACGCTTATTCCAACGAGACTCGGTCTCCGCAGAAACTATTGAGAGAAATGGCCTTGCTAGAACTTGCCCGCACATACATGCACACGCAACAGGACGCACGATACCAATCCCCGGCGTGCACCCACACAAGAGGAAAAGTTTTGCCCACCGCGAACTTGGGGGCGAGTGGCTACACAAAAAACAACGGCAGCCGGGCGCACAGTCGTCCTCAATTGAGCCGACACCTGGTGCCTTAATAGTACTAGTGGCAGTCGTGAAGAGGTATCGCAGAAGCCACACGCAGAGTCCCGTCTTCTATCCCTGTCGCGTAATATTGCGCGGAGGTGTGGATTGCGCTGTTTCAGGCACGACCACTACGCCTGGTCCCATGACCCTTACAACCGCAAGCTGTCTGTCCCACTTGCAGGACCCCCGTGCATACGAATCGAGCCTTTGGCCCCCACGACACCAAGCTTACAAACCCAGCCCTGAAAAAAAAAAAAAAATCGCACAGTTGTACATTTACGCACAAATCGTTTTGATATCAGCATAACAATTCTTCAAGACTGAAACAGCTCATTTCTCCATGTACATCAGTCGACGCTCCCCTTTCTCGGTACATAGGTGGGGCACCTGTCCCGAGGGGGGTGGCCCCGCACCCCCGACCGCCGCTGCCGCTGCCGTCGCCGCCGCCACCGCCGCCGCCAGAGCCGTCGCCGCCAGCGCCCCGTTCTGCGAAACGCCTACCCCAGGTATCGGATTCGCCACGTTTGGAGGGGGTACCTTGCTGGAAACAGTCAAGAGAGAGGAGGGCGGGCGCGGGGGTCACTCCCACGGTGGTTGTGGTACACGGATTTTTCGCCGCGGTTACTTCTGTGGAACGACGTGGGCGTTGACAGAATAGATTAACAACGGTGTGCTTGGTTGGAGGTGCTCGACAAAAACAACCCGTCAAGAAGACACAGCGCAACAGAGGCAGGAGAAAGTGAGGGCGGGGGGGGAGGGGGGGGAGGTAGAGAAACAGCATTTGTGGCGTGGCAAGCGGTCCTATTCTGAAAAACTGCCAACTTGGACATTCTCGTCGTAACGGGACGCCTCGTGGGCCTCGTTGTTGAAATTTCAAAACAGCACTTAGGTCTGGTGCTTGGAACCCTCTCGGGCTCGCACTCTATCCCACACCAGCAGTACATCGAGGAAGAGCACTGATAACGTGTCAATCTACCAACCAAGCTGACCTTGGGCCGGAACGGGCGCACGGGATGAAGGTGCACTCTATCTGTCTCCTCTGACATTGTCGGCAGGGCGGAGTCCCCGTCACATTTAACCTGCATCAAAAAGGGCAGCATCAGCAACAGCAACAACAACAACTGCATCAGCAACAGTAGCAGATGCAGCAGCAGAAGCAGCAGCAACACATGCAGCAGCAAAAACAGGGGCATACGCGGCAGGAGGGTATAGAAGATACAATTCTTGGGGGATCGCGACCGCAAGCCTCGCCACGTCGGGCGGATGTTCGGGGCGAACCAGAGGGCGAAGAACCCCAACAAAATAAGGTTGACGCACAAATTCGGTGACAAGAGAGGCCCCCTCTGAGGTTTGTCTTGAATATACTCCGAAACGCGGGGCACCTCTAAGTGCGACCGCTGTGCCATACCAATGATATGCTTCACTGCCGACACTTGCCGACGGGCGTCGTGCAAGTTTTTCTCATGCTTCTTAAGAAATCACAACAGATCAATCTCTTCCCCAGGTGAGAGTCTGCGATAGCGTAGCAACGGATTCAAAGCGTTAGCGGGCACTGTAAGAACACTTACTTTTTCTCGGCTTTTATCACTGGTTTCTCAACAGTGCGGCTTCAACAAACTCAACAAAGTCCAGCCTCCGGCAGGTGTCCCCACTGCTGTGAAGGCTCTAACATGATCCCTCCTGAGGGTATCTCAAGCCGGCAACCTGTTGAGGTTATCTCAAACCAGCAATTCTGTCTTGTACTGTAGTTACATCTTCTGCGGAGGAGGACACCTCCCACTACTGGTCGCTGTGCAATGTAATTCACAAGAAACGCTAAAAGAACCTTTGCTTCGGGCCGGCGATCGAGCAACAAACAGAGCACGGCCGTCCCTTGATTTCTTCGCCGGAATCGAGCAAAATGAACTTGAGGGCCGACTTGTCGTATTTCGGGCCGGGGGGGGGGGTCTCGCGGGAGGCGCGCACTTCGTGTCGCCCCCCTACCGGACATGCCGGCGAGCGCCGCCGAGATGGTGAACGACTGCGAGCGCAAGAGGAGGCCATGTAAAAGAAATTTATGGGATGGTTTGTTTGGCCGGCTCGTTGCATGAGCGCGGTCCGAAAGATGCCACACGTCTGGCGACTACGAGCGCACGAGGGGGCCATGTAGAGACTACAGCTGAGTCTATTTGATGCCATCGTTTCTCACACTAGCCGTTGCCGTCGGTAAAATGTGACACGAGCCTCGAACAACTTCCCCCCCATAACCGGTCGCTTGCGGGATGCCCGTGGCCACGGCGTGTTTGTGTGCTGTTATGGAGGCAGAAGGACCCCTATAGAAGGACCCCCCACCCGGACATGACACGGCAAACACACACGCACGTTGCTGCGGAGTTGTGTCGGTACCCTACGGTCTCGGCAGTAGCGGCAACTGCAATGGCAACAACAACATTGTCGGCATGAACGCCTTCGATTGACTCTATGCTGGGAATGTCCCGCCGGGCGACCAATGTCGTTGTTGGGGGAGTGAGGTGCTCAGACGACCAGACGTATCTCCCTCTCTCTCTCTCTCTCTCTCTCTCTCTCTCTCTCTCTCTCTCTCTCTCTCTCGCTCACCTACACATACATTCACCTCGGCTAGCTGTCCTTCCATCTGACGAGCGAGGGTCTCCGCCACCTTTTCCTGCGCTGCGTGTTGTTCGGCGGCCGACGCCATGCAGTCACCCCCCCTAGCCCCCCCCGTCTCTTGCACGCCTGCATACCCCCGATCGATCTCCGGGGCAACACAAGAAATTCGGTAGCACAAGGAGCGGCGGTGCTACCAAGCAAGGCAGCAGCTGTGGGCAACGAACAAACAACAACAACGAGAGTAACATGGGGGGAGGGGGCGGGGGATCCGGAGGTGTGGCGTTCGGGGAGGATACATGCTACCGGTATGTACTTTATCATGTGGTGATTCTCGGGACTGTAC
Source organism: Ectocarpus siliculosus (assembly GCA_000310025.1). NCBI lineage: Eukaryota > Phaeophyceae > Ectocarpales > Ectocarpaceae > Ectocarpus > Ectocarpus siliculosus. The sequence goes on along the minus strand of FN649728.1, from coordinate 6,410,632 downwards.
AGCCTCTCCCAATGAGCGGACGCGATTTTTTTTTATTTTTTCGGGACCAAGATGTCAAAACCTGTAACTAACTGCGATTACATATGTAGCCTACCTCTGTGCGCCTTGAGACTTCGGTGGACGTACGCCGGGCGCGCTGCTTGTCTGTATAAACCTGGAAGCCGATCACTTTTGTTCCTCCGCTGCGCTCTATTCTTGTTTGTAACGCGCATTTGTCGCTGCGTGACAAAATACTCCAGTATAAAATTCATGTCAGTTTCGTCCCGACACACCCGTCACGGACACACTCACTTCCCAGGGTACACGTCGGTACTAGTTTTCTAGGCGGATTCAGGCGGAGCGGTACTTCAATGTGGCGGTACTTTTTTAGCTGTAGGCGGTCTTTCGTTGTCCGGCGGTACCGCCTTGGCGGTACCGCCTTTGGCGGTTCCCGGTACTGCCAATTATGGCGGTACTTTTTCGGCGGTACTGCAATATGGCGGTTCTTTTAGGCGGTTCCCGGTACTTCGTTTTTTTGGCGGTACTTCTTCGGCGGTACTGCAAAATAGCGGTACTTTTTAGGCGGTAGGCGGTATTTCGTTAATTACCGCTAGTACCGGGACCGCCCACCACGGCGGAAAAAACGGCGGGAATTTTCCCGAGGTGTACCCTGCTCATTTCCATATTCCACATGGTGCAATACACCAGGCCAGATGATGAGGAGGAGCACGCACCTCATGGTGATGCTGTTCAACAGCTCTCATCGCGGCCTCTCCCCTTCCCTACAGCTTTGTCCGGCGAGATTCGCCCCGAGCCTTCAGGACGAGGTCGCCGGAGCACTCTACAAGTGCGTCGCTCTCGTCCTCAGCGCCCTCCAGCTTGTTGAACCCAGCCGTGACGAGGCTCGCGGTCAACCTCAGCGTACCCCAAGCAAGCGGGATAATAGGCTCAAGGCCTGACATGATTTCACAAGTAAGCAGCTGTCGTCGCCGATGCAACAGCAGAAGGAAATGGTAACCCTCACCTTCACCTGCCTGTCACTGCAGCCGACTGCCCGACTGCCGCCGAACACGATCAAACATGGAAAGGGGTGACATGGAGGCTGGAATAACATGACGCTCCAACGGGAGGTTAGCCCCGTTCGAAACCACCGAAATATGCATATGTTTTTTTTTTGTGAAGAAAACAACAAACAATATGTACAGCAGCAGTTTCATCAAAAGAGGTTTTCATCGTTTTTTTTTATTTTTCTTAATATGACACCACGAAACCATCGTTTTTTATATTTTTCGACTGCTCGACTGCTGTACACTGTGGGTCATATCTGGAACGAAATGCTCTATGATTGCATGCGAATTTCCTACGAGCGTAGATATCCCTGGCCCCACACTCTGCACTGCTGCTGTACTATGTAAGGGGACCCGCTGACGACATGACGTTGCGAAAGCAACAGGTGTGCGCACACGGGAGGTAGCCAAGGTTTCGATACGGATACATATCTTGTCGCTTCGTTCCGTACCCACACCTCCACACCCCCACACCCCCACAACCCACCCTTTCCCTTTCCCCGCGCTAGTCACACACATACCCTTTCGTGTACCCCGTAAATTGCTGATATCCCTTCGTTCGTGCAAATCTCACGACCCCACCCCATGTCCACAATGACTGCAATTGTTGTTCAGGGGCGTTGCCAGCCAGTGATCAAAACGGTCACCGGCGAAGGTTTCCTCAGCTTGGACCCGGACGGGGGTGAAACGTTTCGGTAAGACCTGACTGCCCGACCAAGCCCGACAGGCAAGGTGTTTTAGCATGTAGCCTCTCCTCTCCCTGTTGCATGAACCAATATAATATTGTGCATCATGTGCCTATTATGGCGACAGTCCCCCCATTTTTCGTGGTAAGACGTTATTCAAATAAAAAATACAAACAGCATTCGTCGCGAAATACACTTTCCAGTGCACTTTTTGTACAACTACTGTACAACCATCCAGGGTCACGCAGGAGCAGGTAAACACCGGGCCTTTTTTCCTTCGTACGTTGGTTTCGTGCCCCACCTTCCTCCTGCAGTGTGTGCTGAGTCTTTTTTTTTTTTTATCACGAGAAGGATTCAGCCGCTCCTTTCCATCGGTGCTAACGTCGAAGTTTGGTACTCACGAGAGCTTTTCTGCTTTGTTTTTTGCTTTCACCAGCAAATTTGTAATTTTTCCATGTTTTATGCGAAACACTGGCGGCGCTGACCCCCTCGTTCGCTCGCCCCCAGAATATATTCCCCGCTTACAGAACGGGAATGCCATTTTGCGAGACCGCACAAAATGCTTCGAAACCACGTTCATTCTCTGTGTTCCTATGGCTCTCGGCTGTAGCACAAGCCCTCATTCGTTGCACTGTGACCGGTGGTTGCCGAAATATGGCCTAGAATGGTGTCAAAGCACGCCTCGGCGGTGTCGTATAGGCATATTTGCGACACCGCGCGAAACGTGCCCAATACACCTCCAACGGTCGCGAAACTAAATGCCAAATGTCCCCATCGCGCCCAGCTGTCATGAAAGTCGCCGTTTGGCCCAAAGTGACACGTTGTTGCCGACATACACGTAGGCCAAAAGGAAACGGTATGAATCGCGAAGAAGTTGAGCTCCATGGAAATGGGCTTCATGAAGTTCATTCACTTTCATTCTTGCCCTTGGCATTCATAGGCAGTTTTTTCGGTGTCCCAACTCCTACTGTGAAACCGAGTCTCTACCCGTACGGCGTGCAAGATACAATGTTTCACTGTCGTATCCCTGTATCCCTGCGTGGCAACTTTGGATGTTCATATAGGGGATTATCTGTGTCCGAGGTCCGGGTGTGAAACCGAGTATTCACTCCCCGCTCCCTCGCACATGCTTCCTTGGTTGGATTGCATCAGGAGTATGAAAAAGCGGGGCGTTATCGCCGAAGATCTTTCTCACTGTCGGTTTCGACATGGCTTCCTCGTCGAGGGAACCGATACGTATCTGATACCGAAAACCCTTCGTGTTCAGGACATCAGCAACGCGACAGTATTGAAGAATTGGATGTGAAAGTTCTGCGAACCCAATGCAACAATCCAAGTTAAAAGTGGTTCCGATCGGTGAAAAAATGGGGCTCTATGGAAACGGGCCTGACAAATCCACGCCTTTTGTCCATGCCGTTTACGGCAGATCTTGTGACGATAGGCGAGGAGAAAGACATGTGTATGTCAACTCACCTCGGGCTCCCACACATTCGCCCTTCTCCGAAACCTATACACTGTCCGAAGCGGTTGCTGACCCGCACGATCTTGGTGACGGTGCCCCGCTGTGGCGTTGCCGTCGTTGACGCCCTCCGATGCGCTCGGTGAAGGGGCTTTGACTGTCCACCCCTCCCACCCTCCTTACATGTATTGCTTATGGACACTGAGGGTTGCGTGTCTCCCTCACCCCCGTAGGCAAGTGAGCCTACGTAGAACTCGAGAACAATGCTGTCGCCTTGGGAGACACACGTGAGACGGTGGAGGTAAAGAGCAGCCATCAAAGGGGACAGGCAGCCTGGACGCCCGCAACGTCGATGCCATGCGCATCTCCGCGCGTTTTGGGGGACGTCCTGTCGGTTGGGCCCTCAACTCAGCCAGGGGCAGGGTAGGGAAGGCCCCAGCTCTTCGTGGGCATGCGCCTCGCCATTTTCACCGGTGTCGTAAATAGCACTACCGTAAAATAATAGAGCAGAGGCTCAAATTCTCACGAAATGTATAAAAGGCATTTATGCTGGGCTCTCGTCCATGGATAAAGATGGATTTTCCTATCCTAATAGTAAGTATATATGAAAAATCATAGCTCAACATCAGCGTGGATCCTCGCCTATTCTCTAGATCACAACCTGTCTCGACAACAGCAGTGAGTGGCTATGAAAAACGAACCTGGCGTCGCCGCGATTCTGGCTTTCCCATCTCCGGGCCCGTTTGGTAACATAGGTGTGACAGCCTGCCTATTAAGGTCTGTCCCAAATGGCATGAGTGGGGGGGGTGATACGAGGCTCCCGGGGAATTGTTATTGGGTAGTGTGATGAAATGGTTGGGGTCAACGACACATGATGTCACGAAATATACACTCCGGAGCAAGGATGAGCGAATATTGTCCGACTTTTGCCAACATTTCGATTCGCCTGTGACGTAGAAGATCCAAGTTCTGTGGCAGCTGGAATGGTCGGCTTGGTGAGCTCGGGAAAGAACGCAATGACATGGCGATGGCACCACCCAATGGCACACAACAGCACCACCACCACCCCCACCGCCACTGCCATCGACAAAACACGACGACCGAAATACATCATTTTCGTTCGGGTTGCTGCTCCTTCTGAATCCCTCAGGTGCGATTCCACCCAAGCCGGTGGAGTAGCGATTTTACAAGTTCTAAACCTCCGCAGCAACGAACGTTCCGGTGAGATGTTGCGGCTTTCGTTCTTATAGGAAGATCGTCTCACTAATGGTGTGAATAGGACCTAGCCGAAATGCATCCCGCCTTCGTGTCCGGTTCAACGCGCCGGGGTCATCCGCAGTTCACCTACCGACCTGTTGCGAATGTTCTTGCTTCCCGTGACACCAATGTCGTGCCTGACGTACGGTAGGCCCCGCCTAACGCACCGCGATGCTTGGGAAACGCCGTCTTCGTGTTTCAGCCCTATGAGGACTTGACGGGTTGCACGTTGCATACCCTAGGGCGACAACCCGTGTTTATCTTGGGTCGGAGTTGGCGAAAGCCATGATATAATCCCCGATTCTTGGATAAACGTGTGTCCGCCCCCTAGCATGTGTACCTTTGAAGAGCCCTGGAACCTGTTCGCATTAAGTGCGGATCTCTGTCTGTGATTTTCGGTGCCTCAACGCAAGTGCTACGTTTCGCATTCCTTGCAACTCATGTGGTAGGTTGCTCGTTGCCTTGTTCTGTGAACATGTTTGCCGAGAAATGGCACAATTTCCGTTGGAAAGGAAGATGGACGGTCGGAGAGGTTTCTGAATGGGCATGGGAATGCGATATTGAAATTTGGCTTGGAATTAATACACAAGTTGCTTGGATGAAGCTGCATCTTTATATTTCCAACGTGTCCAATGCCACGTCCACCGATAGCAATCCGTGTTCAACATCGTGACTCGTTTCGCGGTTGGCTGCTTCGGGTATCGTGTATTTTCGGCCTTGTTGTCAGCCGAGAGATCTTGGTGCCTCAGCACGGTCTGATGGATATAGCCCGCGTGACAGACGCGGCGATTCTACCTCGACGGTAAGCACCACCACATCGCACGTTCCTAAGCGTTGCCCACTTCTACTCTGGGTGTTTCGATTCAGGGCCTATTCCTTCGTCGCTGGGAGTAGGGCGAGCTCTGCAGCTGGTACTCCTCAACAGCCACCAACTATCGCCAACTCTTTCAGGTGCCATTCCACATCAGCTGGTAACCCTGATGGCGCTACAGAAGCTTCGTCTTGAGCAGAGCCAGCTTACCGGTGAGAGGGAATCGGTCCTGCCTTCGCTTGTACGACGAGGGTTCAGCAAAATGTGGTAGCGTTTTTACCAGAGCTTCTCGTTATTCTTTCCTTTGTTTTCAAGGCCTCCTGAAGCAAAGGTCGTAGTGTTGGTATGCTGGGCGCCTACTACCGCACCCGCTAGCTGAGATCCCCGCTGGTCATCGAAACCTGCTGTCATGGTGCCTATAGGACTGGTATGTCGTATCACCCGCTCATGATTGCCGACGTCTTCGAGCCAGAACGTTTTCACGCGATACTTGGGTAACGGTCGTTTTTGTCACCTCATGGTTGGACGAGGTGGCGACACACCACCGCTTTCTTTCCAACTTGGGTACTCATGTTGATGGAGGGCTCGGCATCGGTAAGTGAACCAACGAGAGGCGAACGCCACAATCACCACGGAGAAAATGCGAGCCCAGACCAAAGTTGATCCCACGGGTATAGAGCGTCGCCAGGGTTAGTTTCTGTTCTAAATAGGCGAGCCAGCTTTGCAATATCTGGCACAACCCGTGCAGATGATTCCACCCCACGCCCAATATATCGTGACGACAGTGAACGAGTGGTGAGCGACAGTTTTGATTGATACCCGTTGAAGATGCACTCCAACGACGTTCCCAATTTCACACATATGCACCACGGAATATGGATTTCGTCAAGGGGCCAGGCCATAGGCGTCATGGCCACGGTGGTTGCTACAAGATAAAGCAAATATTGTTGTGAGATTAATGATTTACCCTGGAGTTGGCCCTGATGTTCACGCGCGCCAAGACAAGAATGTCCCTACCGTACGGAGCATGTGCGGTGGGTCCTGGACTACCCATGTAGACCCAGCGCCTGTCGCATTTGAAAGTATTCAAAGCCGATAGGTCGAGAGAGCCAGGGTGGCGGTCTCGGTAGGCTCACCATCTGTCCCTACAAGGTGATTAACCTTTGCCATTTTTGCATCCTTTCCGGAAATTTCTACCGTTGATGTGTATATTGGTATATTGCCAGGCTAGTGCTCAACTGTGTAGTGTATGAGGTCTAGATGCAACGGGTGCACGAGGCGATGCCGAAAGTAGGCTCAACACGAGAAAAACGGTGATTCGCGAAACCGATGGTGGGGTCATTTGCGTTGTGAATGGAATATTTCCTGCTAAATGAGAACGAATATCGCGCGCGGTTGCAAGATGATCTCCTCGACCATATCGTATCGGTCCCCAGGCGCGGGGGCCTGAACGATAAACATTAGCATTCGGCAGGACAAAAGCATGGATTCACGTGTTAGCCGATTGGACTATTTGACCCCCTCACGTTCCGCTGGGCTCATCGACTGAGCCAATAATATCGGAAGCAACCTTCCGCCACAGGCACAAATCTGAAAACGTCGTCATGCACGTGCCGGATAAACATTTGGTGTACCTTTCGATCCCACTTTTCCTCGCCAGTTCCATTGGTGGTCGGTCGGGCGAGCTCGATTCCACACACCACAGTATTTCGTGAAAATTGCTGCGGGTTCTAGAAATTGGCTATGACATGCATCGAAGAGATGCTGGCCGGACATTTTCTCCCATCTACATGGAGATGTCGACGAGAAACACCTCCTCGTCCCAGGCCAATTCAGCGGAACTGTTGCCGAGGCGCGCTCGGTCACGCATGCTATCGCCAACCCCCTCTGGTCTTGTTCCTGCATAGATGGGAAGGTTGGTGGTGCTACAGGAGCTACCGCACCTTGGCGAGAACTACACCCCTTTCCGGTGAGACTGTGTTCGTTTTTGTTACGCTATCGTCTGAGTCGAAGTTGTTCCTCGATCGTGGTTGTGGTCCAAGTGCACAGTGTCCTACAGTAGCAGCAATATCGGTACCGAATAGTGCAGACAACATGAGGTGGGACTTGTTGCAGGTACTGAGGTGGACCGAATGTCTCCCTACCGTTCACGGGCTGGTTGGTGGCAACTTTTACTTTTGAATTCTAAGCGCCTAGGACGATGTCGGCGTGTTTGCCCGGCGTGCGATACGACATCTTGAAGTGTTCGCTGGTCGCTGGGAAAGTGTCGGACAGTAGGCCGGACGGATGACAACGGTGCGACCGTTCATATGACGGACAATCAATTTGGACAGGTACCGCCAAAAAAATACGCGAGAATGACCGATTCTGCACTACCTCGATCTATGCAGTACTGTTGGCGGCATGGTCCGACTCGTGACCATGCAGTGCTCGAATGGCGCAAGTGCTTAGAGAACTGCATGGACAAGGGAATTCGGCCTTACATGCTCCTGAAATGCGAATAGCACTGCCAGAGGAGGTTCAGGGCTGCCATTGGTTCCAACCCGATGGTGACGTCAACCTTCAATACTGTCTCGTGCCCGGCCCTGTCGACGTTTTTTTTTTTCGTTCAAACGTATGTTGCACGGGAATGCCATCACTAACTCCCTCAGGCGGAGTTCCACCGGAGCTGGGGATGCTGAAGGCGTTGCAGTTGCTGGGCCCACACGAGAATCAGCCTGCGAGTAAGACGGGGAATGACTGATGATCGTTTCGCTAGCAAAGGACGCGTGCGCCGCTCGGAAGCACTCCAACATGTTCAACTAGCCCGCCCGCCGGTTTGTCTTGCTCGGCGGCAACGTCTTGCGACGTGTTGGTAGATTTGCTTGGTCTTCTGCGAACCATCCATATGTGGGAATAAACTTTTTCGTTTTGTGTCGGAATTTGTATTTATCGCACCGATTGCCTATGCCAATCAGCGGTGTGCGATTACCGACGTTTCTCGCAAGAGACAATCTCATGTCAAGCCTTGTTTAGTGCCTTTTACATGCCCTCACGGCTTGGTCTGGGAAGAGGACAACTTACACGATCCTGCACCAAGTGGATGGCAAACTTGTCGGATTCAGTTTCGTGCACGATTTCTTGCCTCCTGGAAACGACGAGGGGGAGGAGGCAATTCTTTCCAGGGGGATGAACGCAGTGAGACGGAAATATATTCTGCGCGGTATCACTTGACCTTCTTTTGTTATGTTGTCGTATTGAAAGATAAACCAGAACTTGTGGCAGCTAACAAAGCACGTTTCGGGCCGCCGCAGGTCAGGAATACTCCCGAAGGTTTCTACAGGCAAACGCCAGGTGAAACAACGATGCAAATAGTTGTCACCAGAAACCTACCGGACGGGAACGCTATGCAAGTAATTGGCTGCGGCAGCTACCGCGTGAATATAATAGAAAAATTCGATTCAAATATTGGTCGCCAGAAATCTATCAGACGAGAGAGCAATGTCTTCCTGGTCGTTCGAGGACAACATCTACCCATCGTTGCGGCGGTCCACCAGAGACTAATATGTTTGTGTGAATTTGGCAGTTGCGGGCGCCTTTGTTGGGGTTGTGAGCCTGGTGTCTATCCCCAACGACAACCTCAAGGAATAACACGCGGTCCAGGCGAGCATCCCACACGATTTGTCCAACGCCCAGGTCTTCAAAACCGCTACCAGGCAGAGGGCGTCGATACCTTTTCGGATTGGACACGGTGGAGGTCGAATACTCGAACGATGTTGGTCCGGCTTTTTTCGACGTATCATCGTTGACCTGGTCGACCGGCCTCTTCGACCTCTGTGATACTGTCTAATACCTCTGCTTTCGTGGTTGGGGGCTGAGCGTACGATATCGGATGGTAGAGCCCACGCCGGCAGTAGAGACAACAGGGGCGAGAAACAGTTCCGAGTGAAAAAGAGAGGTCGCCCCGGTGGTCTAGTGGTAATAACCTCGAAACCGCTGGTTGCAAAGTCGTGAGTTCGAATCCCCATGGGGTGAAAAATTTACAACTTTGTGGGTTCCGCGAAAAAGCTGAAAAGCTCGTGGTTACCAAACTTCGACGTTAGCACCGTTGACGAGGGAAAGGGACGGCTGGGCCCTTCGCGCGATAAAACCAAAATTTCATCAAGTACCGCAGGAGGAAGGTGGGGCACGAAAAGAAAAAAAGAAGGAAGGAAAATCTCAAGTGTTAACCCCCTCCTGTGTGACCCCTACATGGCTGTCATTGTTCGAAAAAAATACGCCGAAAGGTATAGTACTCTACATACACGGAAAAATGTAGTAGACTACGCGTCGCACCACGACAAATGGGGGGACTGTCGCCAAAATATTTAGGACGAAAACACAAATATGCAGAAAACTCCAACCGTAGCTCCTACTGAAACCAAGCTTATTATCTTCTCAAAGGCTACTGACGGCAACCATGAGGTCTACCAAACGTCTACCAAAGGTCTCCGGCAGCCCACGTATTTTGAGACATTCCTGAGCGTCCGTGGTTTGTTTTGCCCGCGAGGGCGCCTCGCGCGCGATTTACCTGTGTCTGTTGGAAACCTGTTAGGGTCTGTCTCGTAATCCTTCCCTACTTGATGTGACGGCGGCCGGTGTGCTCGCCCAGCACGCTTCACATTTTTGACCGGGTCCTTCGTCCGAAAGGGCTCGGTTGCACCAAAACCTTGAACCCATAAAAGGCCTCTCTGACTCGGGAGTGTTGACAACGGCATGTTCTTCCGCAACATGGACCACCGGGTCGTGAAGGTTGGCAGACGCGGCGTTAATCAACGACATGGGTACATTACTACTGAGTTAACCGATCGTCTGCCTCACCAAGTCGATTCTGTCTTCGTTCGACGCATGTTCCGCATGCGTGCCGCCGGCAACGTGTCCAGGTGTGATCCCACCGGAGCCGGGAGGACTGGCGGTGCTGCAGGCGCTAGGTCTTCACGGGAACCAGCGCGCCGGTAAGTCTTAGCGGCCTTCGCTGTTGGTAGCATGCCAGCCCCCTACGTCCTGTTCCTACTTCTCCGTACCACGCACGCCCTGTGCCGGCAGTCTTGCCGGTAAACCTTTGTGTGCTCCAGTTGGCACACAGGGTAAGTACCTTAGCGATTAAAAGTGTGGCCACTTCTTGAAAAGTTCAATCATTTTTGTGATGGATAAACGACCTCGACAAGACTTGTAATGCCTTTCCAGCCGAACGATGTTGCGTGCAACTATCTGGGATTTGCATATATATATTTCACGGTTCGTTCATTACGACCTGTGGTCGTACCTCTCTACGGGACGTGTGCGATCGCTGTCCCTCTCATTTACATCGAGGGCAGCGACCTGTCCCTCTTGTTTACGACGAGGGCGGCAATCTTGCCCTTGTTGTTCCTTCGGTGGTAAGCCCGCACCGCACTACACCAAAACACCTGTAGAAAGACAGCGAGAATCAACATGCGCGAGGCCTACGCGCGTGTCCATGTCTGGATCCCTCGGACGATCATCTCATGCGCAAGTTCCGCTTTCTCGTAGAAGTGGCCATGTACGGATATTGCACGTCCCGCACCACTTGGCGCTAATCGCCATGTAGGCGGTACTTGGCAAGGTTCCGGGCCCATCTCCCGAGTCCGCACTCCATTCGATCCATCAGCTCCTGACTCGGCTAGATGTCAGTCATTGGTTTGGGAAAATTACCCCAACCGTTGCCTTTCCATGCTCCTGCACAACACTGAGGAGTTCGAGAATGCAATGCACCCCAGCGGGACTAACCAGCAACACCGCCGATTGACAGGTCGATAGTTTCATATGTTTCCAATACCTGGTTTCGCTAACTTTGTCAGGTGTGATTCCACCGGAACTGCAAAGGCTGACTGCGCTGACGGAGCTCGGCCTTGGCAACAGTAGACTTACCGGCAAGGGCAAAGGGGAAGGGTCTCCGCTCGCTAACATGGGGCCATTGGCACGAATTTTGATCTTGGACTCATCTACCGTTCTGCAATCCCCATGGACATTACTCTCGTGATAATCCCGTGGAACCCCAGTACAAGCCGGCAGCGAAGTTATCGCACCAGTTGGCACTACCCCACAAGGCGGATGTGAACGACGCCGACACCCTTGCACATGGTTGCGTGCGATTGGTCAACTCGACGCAGACAAAAGGGCGTGAGGTGTCGCCAACCGCCCCCGATCTAGAAAGCTCGCCACTTCTGTATTCCGCGCAGGTTTTTGACGAACTCCAGGCTCCTTAACTTTAGGGATAATTGCCGATACACGTGATGCACCTTGAGGCTTCTACAACATCTCAAACCCAGGTGTGTAGCGTTTGGTTAGCAGCAGATTCGGCGTTTTGCTGCTGCTATCTTCGAAGTGCAGGAGTGATACAATACGCACTTGTTGTTTTCGTTCGGGCCCATGTCGCCACCAAATTGGTCAGGTGCGATTCCACCGGAGCTGGTGGGACCGGAGGCTCTATCGGCGCTACACCTGGAACACAGTCGGCTCCCAGGTGAGATTGGTCTCTGTGTGTAGTCAATCAAACGGTTGATGGGAAATCATTTGACTCGATCCACCGGTGTACCTTCTTCGTTGTCATCAGCACCATGGCATTGGAACCGATGCACACGGCGCGACACTCTGACCTATGCATAGCTCTTGGGACACCCGTTGGTCTTGCTATAGTATTTCCCCTTTGGTCATTCCCCAGCAGAGAATTTTCTCGGAAATCACGGAATACCATGGTATGCATTTCGTCTTTCTGCATTCGGTCGGTCGAAGTTGTTTTTGTATCCGTGCACCGGTGAGGCTCCCCATGGGGGTCACTCACCCATCGTTTTCGGCATGACCCCATACTTGAACGCTTTTCCGGGTAGTGCAGATTTATGACTCCCACGTGACACGTTGTATTGGTTCGAAGGTTGTTTCGGTTGCTGCTTGTCGAACAAATATAAACTGCAGTTCACATATGTTGATCCAAAGGAAAACCTGAAAGCGGCGTTTCGTCGAATGGAAGTTGAAATTTCAGAAATGATCGTTCCCACGTAGACTGAAGTGGGATTGCTCAAATTCTGGACCTCAGGCACGCGAACGTGTGCGATGAATGGCATCGTTCGTTGAAGTGAAAGGTGTATTTCCTTGTTGTTGGCAGAGTTTTTGCCAGACCTATTGGCACGGTGTTTCGGAAAGGGTTGTTGATACCTACAAATCCGTAGGAATCACAGTGCCCATTGTGGAATGACTTGTTCTGTGCATGAAATGAGAAGGCGGACGGATGCGGTTGTGTTTTCGTCCGATCGTTTCTGGGCGCCAGTCTGCACCTTTCGGTACCCGCTAGGGTTTCATATGTGGAGGGGGAGCTGTTTTTGTTTCTTTCATTTTTTTCCACGCTCCCCCTTGCGATGCTTCCCCTTCACTTACGATTCGGCCAGTCCTGCCCCCCGTGATGTGTTTCTCACGACTATGAGCTTCTCACGCCGAAGTTTCTTTCACTCCAGGCCAGAGAGATTGAAACTCGCAACTAGAAATTCCAAGGTTTCGAGGTACCAACTGGCGACCGAGTATGGAGTGTCACTCTGACGCATGGGTTACACCCCCCAAGAGATTGAAAAACCTCAGCACTTTATCGCGATCGTGTCTGCTTTGAGGGGCGTGTACATTGTTGTAGAATAATTGGGTATTCCGCCCTAGCTTCGTCAAGTCCATTTAGAGGAGACTTCCAAAGCGCTTTGCCTCTCTGGGGAGAGCCCGTCCCTCCTGTAGCTGCCTGACGCTTGGGCACTGCGTTTTTTCTTTCATTCAAGCATCCACGCACTTCGACGGTGGGAGAGCGTCGTTCTACGTCTTACGACGTAACCCACATGTAAGTCCCAACGCTTCTGACAGATTGAGCAGCTAGTCCTGAATCTACGCACAAGCTGCACAAACGGCCTGCTACATTCTACAGGTGTGTTCCAACTGCAGCTGCTTCCGCCTTCAAATAGACCTAATCCTACGGGGCGAAAGTTGCCGACGGCCTAAAGTACTGTCCGAGCAGACGCGGTGCAACTCACACCCAGGAAAAAAGGATGTGGTTTAAGAGTTGAAATTTCCGGGGGGGGGGGGCTACAAAGCATGACGTTCGGTAGTTGAGAGAAATCGGTAAGGGAGGGCTGGCTACATCTGGGACGGCGACGATGCGACATTACCCGTCCATGGCACTCGGTAACCGCGGCTTCGGCCCCGTCCACATTGGGTACAGGTTGGGGCAGCTGCACCATTTTTCGAGTTTAGAATCATGCCGATTTGGCGACAATGTTTGGCGCGAAACACGCCAACCGGGTATTGTCAACCCTGCGTACGCTTATTGGTCGGGTTTGGGTGGCCCATTCGGGTCTAGAAACCCATTCTAGCCGACTTTGGAAGCACAGCCATGTAGGACATGTTCATGTTTATGCTCTGCCGCCGATAATGGGTTCGGCCCTGCCCGACCCGCGAGGGAGCGCGATCAAGTTAGAAAAGCAGATTTAGTGACACAACGGCGGAAGGCCGAACACCACCGTTGACAAGCGGGCCTAGAGTGAGATTATTCCATACCCCGACAACAACGATGATCGCGGCCTGCGAACGTGATGTCCTGCTGTTTTTCGGATGGTATGTCGGCGGCGATAATGTGCCAGTCTGAAAAGGGTGGTCCTTATGATTGTTCACCTGGACCGTTCCTGAGGTTGTCTCCCTCAGGAGTTAGGACAGCTGGAGGAACTACGATATTCCCCCTTCACGCGAACAATTTGAACGGTGAGTTGTTCGGCGGTAGCAAGAACTGAACTTCACCGGTTATGTCGCAAATTCCTGCCGCTATGATTTGCTTGCACTACATCTCACAAATCGAGTTTCGTACGCGGAAACGTGTATTGTGAGACCTGATATGCCAACCAGTAGCCCCACGTCATTCACGCAATTTGTGAGGACCATCTCACGAAACAGCTGCAGGTTCGCGAAAAGGTTGCATGCGGTGCACAGTGCTGTGACAGGGTGCGGACAAACTATGGAAAACAGGCTGAAGGCATCGCATCGAGTGAGCACAGTCTCGTTTTTCGCGTTCCTCGTCCACGGCGCACGAAATGTGCCACGTGCTTCGCCCGCTGAAACTGGCTGAACACCTAATTTTGCCGTTTTCAAACGGCAAGCCGGTACTACTTACACGGCTGATATATCCTTCTGTTGGCCATCGGACGCTTCTTACTTTGTCTACAATGTCACTAAATATACGTCTTTTTCAATCGGTGCCATTCCCGGATATATCCACCACCCAGCAGCGTTTGCCTCAACCCCAAGACCACGTCTTCCACGGTAAAACATCATGTACTTGACTTGAACGTTTCGGGATGCGTGTGTGTAGCACTGCTCTAGAAATCAAAGCCGTGTTAGTCTGAGACGAAAGCAGACTCACGACATGGACGGTATTGCCTAAAGGCTCGTTGTTCGACCTTTTTATGACGGTGGTCACACGTCACCCAGAGGATCATACACCCAACGACAACGATGAATATGCAACCCACGCAACCGATGTGTACCCAATGCACGCCGTTGGTAAATTCTATGTTATGTTGTTAGGAGACGAGTAGGACGCCAACCGGATACTCTCCAACACGTACACCGTGCAGTGGTAATTCCTTGGAAGGCGACGAACGGCCCTTGGCGTTATGCGCTTCTTGGTGGAGAGCAGATTGAGTGCAGCTGGAGGGTCAGCCATAAACGGTAGGTCTTCCGATTTAGGGATTGGGCCATCATTCACGTTTCATCTGCATCTCCGTGGGTAGTGCTGATGAGCTGAGTTGGCGAGCAAAGCCCAGAACTGAATGTGGTCGTCTACCTCGTAGGACGAAGCCGGGTGTTCGGAAAGGTGTGAAGGGGACTGGGTAGTCAGTTTTTCCCGGCATAGGAAACGTCTACTCCATGCTTTCCTGGTTCATTGCATACTTCTGCGGCAGGGGGGGGGGGGGGGGATACCATACACCAAATGTACCCCTCGTGGACTAGAATATTTTCTTCTCGGTCTTCTTTTGAGCCACAGTCATATCCACCCCGAGCGGGCTGCGTTCCACGCCATGTTCTTTTAGTGGGGAGATGATGTGTGTGGTGCGGACACAGCATTGTATTGTTGCTGTTTGCGCATGACTCCTCACATCACCGTCGCGTGAGCCTTGTTTGTGTTCTTGTCTCTGGTTTGTCCTGATTTCTTGTTGTTATTTTTAGGTTTTTCCTCGTAGACCTTTCGGGTAGTGCGCATGTGTTGCCTCGCGTAGGTGGAGTGATGCAGCAGCACTCAGAATAGCTTCACGGGTAGGGAACCATCTCATGGGTGGTATAGGCTGAGTTTCTTCGTGATATTCCTCTTGCGCACAGCGCAAATGGCGAGGCAGGGCAAGTTGGGGAGGGTGATGACTTATTGCCACGTCTTTTCCTGCATTGCTTTCTCGTTAGCGAAGCGGACAAGTGATGAAGAGGCTTCGTTTTCGGAAGAAGGCGCCCTCTCCTATCCTGCGTCATGGTGACGGACGGGTGTTAAGTGTTCCAAATGTTTTTACCGCGTGTTGCGTTTTTCGCGTGGCTGGAGTTGAGACGAAAATTGTGCAGGTCGTCGAAGGATAAGGGCAAAACACCATGCTGCGGTACTTTTTTCGGGGGCATTACTATAGAACGAAGGACTCTCCAGGCCTTTGATCCGTCCAACTTAGAGTGGAATCCAGCCTCGGGAAATGGACATGGCGCATACATTTGCTTGGACGGCTAAGGGCTGATGCGTTGCATCCACTCATTCGCTGGCGCTGCAATTAAAGGAATCTACCCATGCCGGACCTCCGGGTCTTCATTGGCATCGTCGATCACAACATACACTTTGTTGGATGCAGGATCGGTATCCCTCGGGACGGGAGGTTCCAAATTCGCGACTGGAGCAGACTCAGCAATCCGCATTACATGTTGGTAGATGTGAAGCGGCTTTGTGCGTCCCGAGTTCGCGACTATATCTACAACAAGCCAATATTCTGGATATATATTTATCAAGACATATTCTTGTTATGTTTTCCGTTCTACAATACAATGTAAGGTGTACATACATAGCCTACCCTCTTGACTATGGGTGGTCGGCTTGGAACCATGGAAGGCGTCCGCGTCAGTTGGACCAGTAACGGATATTACATACAAAGTACTGAGCGGAGACCGGAACGGTTTTCAACGTGAAAACAACAACAAAATCAGCAACAACTACCAAAGTCCGACATGTTTGTTGAGACAGCGTGGGCAAAGCCAAGGTATCTCCTGTGGCGGCCGAACGAGCCCGCTGGCCCGCAACATGACGAAAGTTCGTTCGGCGTACCAAACAATAGGTTGTGTAATGATAGACTACACCTCCACACCAACTACAGCAGTTTTGCTTTCTAGTCTCGAACTCGGGCAAGTGTCTCCTCCCGTAACTGCACCGGTGGTACGGCTGGCTTCGAAGCAAGACGGGCACGGTGACGATAACATGGCTACACGCGCCGTCGGACGATACATTTGGCTGCGGCGCCCTTGCACGTATCCAGATGCCAAACTACAATGTGCCTCTCCGACATCACTTGCTCGAATGCCTTGACCTGCTCCAGGGAAAGCAAAAAATGCATTCCTTTCATATTGTTGAGAGCACGCATGCGCTTCTTCGTTGAGGGATGGAGCTGGCTGGCAGACTGGCATGTGCAGGGTTGAAACAACAATGAACAAACCACACCAGAGACCGACCAACAAACGAACAGATTTGAGTGGCCTACCCGTAGGTATGAGAGCAAGGCTATATGCATGCAATGCCCATAGTCTACGTTGGGAAAACACGGATTCAGTAAGAATGCCAAACGTATACATATCCAAAGGCCGTATTAGACCAGCCACGAGTGCACACGCGCCGACACAACCGCGTTGCGCGTAGCGCGTGCGGGGCTGATTGGTGGGTGCCGGATTCCGGATCCAGCTGCAGTCTACCGCTCGCTGCACATATAGGATATGTACGCGTATGCGGATCCTTCTTGGGTGTTCCATCTGCCGTTGTTGTTCACAAAAAAATAACGGTACATGTAGACGTGGCACCGCCCGGGGAAAATTCTTGTACAAATCCTGTCAACCATCGGTTCTCGGTTGGTTCGCAAACCAATCCGATGAATCTTCCGAACTATTTGTTGTTGCGTTCAGCTCAACAGGCCGGGGCGGGAGAAGGGAGAAAGCAGGTGAGGGGGCGAGGGGGCAGAAACACACCCACCTGCCCGGTTCACACCTGCTGCCGCTATCTCACGGTCACCATCGCCGTCTGCTGTGCACCGGCTAGCTGCTGCTCACTTTGGTCATGTCAGGCCTTGAGCCTTTTATCCCGCTTGCTTGGGGCGCCCTGAGGTTAACTGCGAGCCTCGTCACGGCCGGGTTCAAGAAACTGGTCGGTGTTGAGGACGAGAGCGACGCGCTTGTGGAATGGTCAGGAGATGTTGTCCTGAAGGCTCGGGACAAATCGCGCCGAGCCCAACAGAAAGGTTCCGATGCTGCAGCAAGAGCTGTGGAGCAGCACAGAGAACAGGTGCGTGCTCCTCGTCGTCGAGTGTTCCATCCGTGGGTATTTGTTTGTCTAGATTGCTATTGTGGCGGACGAAAAAGTTGCGAGATATACATATTCATATGCATACACGTGACAACACCGGGACCCTGGATGGAATCATGTGCGTTGAGAGGCATGAGGGGTCAACATACCTACCCCTTTGGTTTTGGGTTCAGCGTTTTCCCAACAGAAGAGCACCAGGTACCAGCTAATCCCTCGTGGTGTGAGTTTATGAAAGTTGGAAAAAAGCGGCTCAATTCTTCTCTACAGTAAGTACCATATGGAATGTTTTTTTCTGGTGTGCGACACGGAGAGATGCTGCAGTAGCGTGTTCAGCAGGCTGCAAGTCCTCGTGCGTGCCCTTTTTTATTTTTATTCCTTAGTTCCTGGCATGCAATAGCATCGAAACGCTGTCAAAAGTGTTCCTGCGTTCTGCTTTCATGTGAGTTTCAGGTCATCAATGGTGTGCTCTTGATTCTGCGGTGTGTTCTAAATTTAACATTCTTGTATGCACTTGTATTCATTGGCATGTTCTGGCGGTTTCCTTCCGGAGAAGCGATACAAAAGCCACATTAACGCGAACGTTGAAGGGAGCAACGGGCAGGTCCTTTGCTCCGTTGTTGGATAGGGCGGGTGTGACAAAAACGCACCGCCACCAAAAGTCAAACAAACGAAAATCCCCAGGAAAATGTGTTCCCTATAATATATAAATATATTGGATTTTTCAGTTTTGGGGACGCGAAGTATTATATGCTGCATAAAGGCCATTTTGCGCATAGCGCGACCGATTACTACTTGTATTGTACTGTATGTCAAGTTGTGATAAACTGCTGTAGTACCTCGGTGGTATGCACACCATTCAACAGCGAAACTTGTTGCTGGAACAGCTGGCAGGCGCGCTGGCCCCTGACTGGCATAGAATGGTTCCAGGTCGCCACACCTACGCATAGGCTACGGTTCTGGTCTGTGCGGTTGTTATTTCATCGTGTACGTACACATATGTGTAGTCTTCAGCAGTCGAGTTCGTGTGGAAGGAAAAGAGTGCTGCACTCTCTCTTTTCGCGTGAACAACCAAACGCAAGAACAGCAGAGGGGTGGGAAACGAGGAAACGAGGCGTCGGGAGAGAAACCCCTTGTGTGTGATTATGATTACGGATTGGAGCTCCTCCCCGGCAGAACTACACTGCGAACGAGATTAACAATAAAATAACGAGAAGGGCCTGACGCCTGACGTCCCGGGCAGAGAAAAGGATCCGTGGTCGTTTTCACAATCACGCGAGCCCGAGCACTGGGCAGAAACAAGGGACCACAGGTGGGGTTAGGATGCACGTGGCAGCGATGTTTCCTAATGGTTCCTTCTCAGGGGCACGCAGGAGGCTCGTCGGTACATTACCACGCGTGCCCGGGGACCGCCAGGCGTCCTTGACACGTACAATCGGCAGCCACCACTGGCTTCATTCGCGGGGAGGCACCCCAAAAAAAATTAACCTGTGACCACGGGGATCGACCGCGTCGAGTGTTGAATCAGTACGGACATACGAAGGTACTGGGTAGAGAGAGATCGGAACGGTTTTTAAGGTGAAGACAACAACAAAAACAACAACAACAACTCCGAACCAAACACGCCTTCGTGGAAGACTTTGATTCCTGCGCAACGCACCCACGGTTCCATCGCCCAATGGGCTACCCGGTACAATCACATAGGAGCGAGCGATCAAATGCAACCGGTTACAACAGAGTAGATCTGCGGTGAAGACGCCGCTAGCTTCAAAGCGCACACTCACGAACACGCGAAAAGTCACGGTGAGAATAACAGACACCCCGCACATGACGCAGTTTCTGCAGGTTGTACGGAAAACCGGCACCGCGAAGGTTAAGATGCATCGATGCAAGGGTGACTATACATTGGATATTACATGTCCTCTTGCGTCGCCCCCAGGAGGCATGCCACCTAACGCCCGAAGGGAGCCTTGTACCTTGCATACAGTACGGGCCCGAAATTAAGGTTCCGTTAAGAAAACAAGGCTCAACTTTTTACGAGAAAATAAGAAAAAAGGACTAGGAAAAACAGCTTAATCTCGGCCACAACATGAGAAACGTCCCAAGAAAGAAATAGGATCGTGCGATACCCCCAATACGTAAGAAGCAGAAGGGTTGGTGGGGGAGCGTTTATACGCTCCGACAAGAACCGTCCCACTGCTGCTCCTTCCGTGCTCCCACCCCCCCGTACCTAGCTGAACTCGGTAGTACCTCACCGAACACACACACCCTTGAAATGCTGTGTAAACCTTTTGGACTGTTTGTTATGCGTCGATGGTGGTGAGACGTAAAAACGTTGAAACGTAAACGCCAGCAGCCGGTCTCTTCCAAATGTATAATGCTGCTCGTCCGCCGCTACAGCATCCATGTCAGCGGGCCTGCTGCTCTTCACCTGCAAAGGAGTGGCTGGTTGCGCTTGGATACAACAGACGGAACAACACTTGCACTCGATGCACATCCTGGTGCCTGGTGCCTTGAGACTACAGCACCCTACAAATAAATCTCGCATGTTGCAACGCCCACCACATGTCAAGCCTCGCCCAAACCCATGGCATCCACGGTAGGTGCCGCGGTGTTGTTCAGGAGTGCTCGATATATCTATCGCGTCGCGTGTTCCCAGACAGGCATGGTCTTGTGATGTTCGGGGGGGTGCAGCAGTTGCGTGTTCGGCATTAGGAAGGGGTACAGTAGTTTGCAGTCAATTTGGGTGGTGGGTGGTGGGTGGAGAGAGTGACGTCACAATGTGTCGGTAGGAGTATGGACGTCTGTACCGGTGCAGGCACCTCGGTATTTGTCAAGGGTATACCGAGAGTTTCGGTAAGGTATTGAAATCATACCGAAGCATACCAAGGGCGCACAAAAATTACAATTTCCGACACCTTACCCTACCCCCCCCCTCCCCCGCCCCCCCCGGTGTTTACCATCGGGATTGGGTTTTCGTCGCTTGGCAACGACGTTGTAAAACAAGCCAATTCACTTCGTGAACTCGGCAACCAGGTTACCGGGTTTTTTTTTTTACCTCGTTTTTTTTTTTTTTGCGGTAACCATAATGGTGGTCGAGTAGATCATGTTGTGCGGGGTGGAGAACCCTCACTCCGCGCAACGGGGGATGATCGCACCACGTTGTGTTAAAATGGTCAAGCACCCTCGAAGCAGTTACACAGTGCTTACAACTGTCTCTGGAAGTGAAAGCACCAGAAAATAAATTAAGTCATACGTAGCTGTGTCATCCGTACGCAAGGAAGTAAGCACAAGATGCCGAACACCGTTAGCAGGATGCTGCTCATCCTTCATGCGACTCGCGAAATACCTCACGGTGCTTCGCGCTTGGTGATGTGAGAGCCTGGTCAGGTGAGAACCCGGCGTGCTCCGTCCCGGCTTTGTAGGGATGCGAGGTCAATGGTCTAACGATTACGGCATGCACGACTCCCCCCCCCTCCCCCCTCCCTCGGGAGGGGTGTCAATTTTTTTTTTTTATATATATTTTCGTACAGGCTTTCTTTTGGCTTTCTCTTTCTCCATTGCGTGTGCTCCCCCCCCGGTGTTTGCCATCGGGGTTGGGTTTTCGTCGCTTGGCAACGACGTTGTAAAACAAGCCAATTCACTTCGTGAACTCGGCAACCAGGTTACCGGTTTTTTTTTTTTACCTCGTTTTTTTTTTTTTGCGTTAACCATAATGGTGGTCGAGTAGATCATGTTGTGCGGGGTGGAGAACCCTCACTCCGCGCAACGGGGGATGATCGCACCACGTTGTGTTAAAATGGTCAAGCTTCCTCGAGGCAGTTACACAGTGCTTACAACTGTCTCTGGAAGTGAAAGCACCAGAAAATAAATTAAGTCATGCGTAGCTGTCATCCGTACGCAAGGAAGTAAGCACAAGATGCCGAACACCCTTAGCAGGATGCAGCTCACCCTTCATGCGACTCGCCAAATACCTCACGGTGCTTCGCGCTTGGTGATGTGAGAGCCTGGTCAGGTGAGAACCCGGCGTGCTCCCTCCCGGCTTTGTAGGGATGCGAGGTCAATGGTCTGACGACTACGGCATGCACGACTATGAGTACCCCCCCCCCCCCCCCCCCCCCCCCGAGGGGGCCCCCTTTTTTTTTTTTTTTTAATTTTTTTCCCTCGG
>FN649728.1:6362449-6385555 GCA_000310025.1 Ectocarpus siliculosus | reverse complement strand
GAAATGATTGATGATGAAGCCTCCCCCCCCCCCCCCGGAGGGCTCCTAAGAACGTTTTGGGGGTTAGGTGTCGGAAAAAATATTTTTTGTGGGCCGTTGAGCATACCAAGATTTTCGGTAAGGTATTGAAATCCTACCGAAGCATACCGAGACGCTCGGTATGGTAAATACCGAAGGAATGAATCAAGTCACTGGCCGAGGTGATGCAATGAAACCACGGAGTCTCACTCGACAGAACTCTGTCTGTCGTGCCCTGTGTCGAAATTGAATCGACACGTACGGATACAGATCCCAAAGAAGCAGGGGTCTTCACCACGTGTAGTGGATATGCACTTCGGAAATCTCTTCTCATCGGTTGGCAAAACTGTAACGGCATTTTTCAGGTCAAAATTTCATTCTTAACTACCATAGGCTGCTGTGTGGTACATGTCAATCGCCCGTAGACACACATGGACGTTCATTCATCCGTGGCACATAGAACCGGTCGCCCCGGTGGTCTAGTTGGCATCCTCGAAACCTTCTAGAGGCCAGGTCAGGGGCTCAAATTCCGGCGTAAGCGAGCTTTCCTTGGAAAGTGAGTTTTTCTCTCGCTTCCGCTCCTGGCGTAGTGGATAGCGCTGGTTCGTGTGTACACAGAGGGAAGAGAGGGCTGAACTCTTCTTGCATTAAAAATCGAAGGCAAATCACCGCAGGAGGGGAGGGTGGAGAGGGGCTCTTCTGTTTGACCACGGGTTGGAGTAAACGGCACTACTAGTGCTGTGAGCGCTGATTTGAAGCGAAGACAACAAAAAGAAAAAAAAGAAAATACAAAGGAAGAAAATAAATAGTAGAAGCTCGGCCTCGTGCGAATGTTGGCATCGAGGTGCATTCGGCAGTGGAACCCTACACGATGAAACATCCGTGCACCAGCGCCGGAAAAACAAGCACCCTTCTGTCAGAGCGTTGCTTCTTTGGCGGTAGTTTCTTGTCACTGCGTTGTCGTGCATTTTGACACAGAAGTCGCTCACTCATTTCACGTTGCAAACATTGCCATGCCGGCGCAATCGTACGTAGGAACAGGAGAGCTGGGCGCTCTGCTGCCGGACAAGGGTCCGCAAGATTTTGTTCTACCAGCTTCCTATCTTCGTTCATCCAATGAAGGCCTCCGATACATCTCTAACGTACGTACAACAAAGAAGTGGCACTGTCCCCTGTCCCAGGCTGATGGTGTAAATCTAGAGATACAGAGATATCCAGCAGTAGTTCTGCACCAGGTACAACATCAACGTCCTCGGAGCCGCCTGGAAAAGTACGTTGTTTCTGTGGAAGGCCCCTCCCAAAGGTATGACGAACTCGTGTGTCCTTGCAGCACGTGATTGAGGCTGTGCAGAGGGATTTTTCATCTGTCCCCGCCGTCCTGTTCCCCTTCCTCAGCTGCTGTGCGCTGGTTTGTGCTGTGAGTACAGTGCATCAACCACACACTCCAATTACGGTTCTTGTGTTGCGACTCGATTCTTGAGTTGGCTGAGATCCCAGGTGACGTGGCAGGCTTATTTACCCCACCTCTGGGATGAGAAAGTCATCGGTGGGCCATCTAGACTAGACATTACTATATTTATTGAAACCTAAACAAAGTGTTGTCCCCGGTGGTGTGGTATATTGCAAGGGTGTGTTCGGCAAGGTACTACAAGTACCGAGGCATCTTTTTTCTTTTTTTGTCTTCACTTCGAATCAGCCCTCACAGCACTAGTGCCGTTTACTCCAACCCGTGGTCAAACAGAAGAGCCCCTCTCTACCCTGCCCTCCTGCGGTATGTTGCGTTCGATTTTTAATGCGGGAAGAGTTCAGCCCTTTCTTCCCTCTGTGTAACACGAACTTTCGAGGATACCGACTAGACCACCGGGGCGACCGGCTCCTACCAAGGCATACCAATGGTAAATACGTAAATACCCAGATCCTACTGCTACAGCATAGTTTCCAACGGATGAATTAGATTGCCCAACCCGAAATCGAGACAAAAGAGTCGGCTAACACTTCCAGAACAAGACGTGATGCACAAGATATTCTCTTGAGGAAACGTGGCACGAAGCACAGAGTCGTGCCATGTGTATGGATTCTCTACTACAGTACACCCGCGTCACGCGAACATGCGTGGAGAACACAAACAATCTACATATATAGCAAGACCGCCCAATCTGTCTTTTTAGTGCAAATTTGACATTTGCCGGAACTAGATCGTGAGGAGTAGTCATCGCCCCAGTCGGTATCTTCGAATTTGGCCTGATTGTTTCATCGGCGGACCCGGGTGTTGCCTGCTTGTTGTCTCGAAGCCAAACTTGTTTGCCGCTCCTCCAGCTGGCAAACCACTCGAAGCCCTCACAGTGTCCACCTCGCTCCTTGTCTCTGCGTTGCTCTCTCTAGACTAGTCCTCGTAAGACTTTGTGTGAACACCTAGCTTCGATAGAGTGCCGAGGTGGTGGCTACTCCCCTGCTCCCGCTTGGGAGGGGACCCCGTATTTCCGTAGCAATTTATGCATACCCTAATAAGGCCACTTGTTAAGCTGTCCTTTTTTGGGCTGTCCCTTTTCTCAAAAAGGGACGAACCAAAAAAGAATCTAGCAAAAAGATGACCCACTTGTTACGGTGCTGGTCGATCCTTTTTGCTCATCCGCCAAAAAAAATGACCCTGCAACAACAAGTGCAACGGCCGTTCGTCACACAATGAGTACCTTGGCACCGAGTTGGTTTTTCGGTGATATCTCCGCACAGAGCGAAGCATCAGCAACTGTAAAGCTATCCCCCGCGAGCTGGGTGCTTGGTCCGCCTTGTGTGGCGGCTGATCGAGACCACAGGGCAGTGGGAGGCACGGCAACTGAGGTGGCGAGAGTCAACAGCACCTTGAAAAACCCCACCGCGCCAACAACCAGCTTTGTTTGCTCTTTTTTGCCCATGCCGCAACTTTGGTTCATGGATGCTCCCTCGCCACACACTGAAACAACAGCGATGACAAAGGTATCCGCCACGAGCTATGTGTATGGTCCGTCTTGTGTGGTGGTTGATACAGACCAGAAGGCTGACGGGCGGTCAGAGGTTGTGAGCCCGAGAGTGGTGGACAAGCGGGAAAAATGACCCGCCGCGTCTCCAAGCATATTTTTTGTTCTTTTTCCCCGTGTTGCAACTTTGGTTCATCGATGCTCCCTCGTCACACACCGAAGCAACAGCGATGACAAAGGTATCCATGAGCTGTGCGTCTGATTCGTCTTGTGTGGTGATTGATACAGACCAGGACGCTATAGGTCGCCCAGAAGTTGGGTTCGCAAAAGTTGACTGTGCACCAAAAAGACCCACCGCTGGTGCGTCCAGGCTCTTTCGGCTCGTTTGCCGCTTGTTTGCCGCACACATCGGGTTGTCCACCTGGTCAGCCGAATGACAACATTACGTCTATCGCCGAGGCTACTGACTCCGTACCAGTCACATGACACGACTCGTGCGAATACCGTTAGAGTTTGCGGGGATCATCCGTCGAGATATTCAAGTTTGTGGGCAAGTGTCATGTGTTGTGACAGAAAAAGGACAACAAAAAAGGACCGTCCCATCCTGTCACAAAGTTGCCCAAAAAGGGACAGGATGGGGCGATCTTTTTTCGCTGTCCCTTTTCGGGAGGTTCAAAAATGCAAAAAAAGACCACGTAACAAGTGGTTCTTGGTCAGTTGTCCCTTTTTTAGAAAAGGGACAGCCCAAAAAAGGACAGCTTAACAAGTGGCCTAACAACGACGTTACAAATTCGACTACTTTCAATAAACCTTGATTTGTTTCCGTCTGCTCCTACAACAAATCTCCCCTTTTTCGCTTTTCCACTTCGTGACTGAGTCTGTCCGGAAGATTTGAATGACCTGTTCCCTTTGTCCTGTTTTCCTTCCTTAGCTGCTGCCTGTTGAGAGTACAGGCGTGCTTAGTTTGCCCCACCGGCGTTGGCAGCGCCACAAACGAGCTCTTCAGGCTTTTTGATAGGCCCCACGACAGCCCCGCCACACTGTGCATGTTCCTGTGTCGATCGGAGTCTTTGAGGGCGAGATTCCGGTGGCGGGATAGTCAAGGCTTTGTACCCTACCAGTGGGGTAGCTGCGAAACTTCCCCCACCAGCCACATCGCAGCGCCAACACTACTGTATTGTTTCAGCTTCACGAAGGGTCCCATGATAGCCCTGCAACGGAGCAACGCCATGTGTGTCGATTAGAGCCTTGTGGGGCAAGATACAGCGGGTGGGGTAAATGAGGTTTTTCTACCCCACCGGTGGGGTATTAAGACATGCCATAAAATATGGTGTATCACTGGGTTAACCGGTTGTTGTATTCTGTGGGGGTGTCATATCTTGTACAATATAGCCCGGGCGATCAAGTGCAGGTCGCGGGAGCCACGAAGCGGGTGTGGGATACCACTTATCTCAAACTTGCAGGTACTGAAGTTGTGTGGGAACTAGGGGGGGTGTTAGCACCGCGTTCATAGAACTTCCTAACGTGCATGCGGCCACACGTATGGCGGCGTACAGTATTTAGGGGGGTGGGGTGATACCCCAGCCCTAACATACCAAATACTACCTCGCTGCTGGATGAGAGTGTGCGGTACTGAGCGATGGTGACTTTACTGACACCACTGACCACTGACTACAGCAGTGAAGTTCCTGCCGAGGGTTCTTCCAGTCGTGCGGAAGTGAAGGGGTAGATCGTATGCACACACGCCCAGCATGAACGTCTTCAGCGCCCTCTCGAACAGCGAAAGAGAGTGTTTTGCCATGTTTTGAAAAGAGGTTTTATCCACCGCAACCACCTGGCAAAGAGAAAGGATGCAAACAAACGCGGGGGAGAAATTGTCTAGTGCTGGTTGGTTCGCATTGAGATCGACCGCTTGCATTGTGGTTCCCCCGCAATCAGAGGGCGTGTTGCGCATGTTCCCTGATGGGTCAACTTGGATGTCATCAGGCACCTCTGCGGAGTCGTTCGGGTTAGGGGCGATAGTAGCACGGGCTCCGTGATACGCGCGTCCTAACGTCACGGGGTGTGATACCTTGCGAAACCCGGGTGGTATTTCGGCTCCACCTTTGAAAGCCAAACATTTTAGCACTGGGTATTGATGCATTCTGTGGGGGGTGTCTTCTGTTGCGTGGGTGTGTCATCTTGTGCCGTGTCAACCTAATTTAGATTATTGTAGGAACTCGTGCACCGTACCCACACACACACACAAATACAGGGAGGAACATGGTGTGGCTGGCGCGAGGCATTACTGAGTGCTGTGTGAATTTTTTGTTTCAAAAAGTAGGACGAAAATACTTCGTCTGCGGACGCCGGAAACAGCTGTCGTGGGAAGCAACGCGCCGAGCAAGCTGTGGCGTCCACCGTTAACTTGAATATTGCATAGGATCTTTCTACACTACTCTCCGCGTTTTTTTCAGAATGTAAAATATGCCAAAAACTCGACGTCTGGCGTGTAGGCACAACACAGACTGGCGAGACACACAGCTTCCCACTGCCATTCAGCAGGTATTTGCCCCTCTTTGTGTGACACACTGCGGGTCATCGCTGACTTCCTGGAAGGAAGCTTTGCTTGTGCGTGCATCACGAGCATGTCGATGTGCGAAAAAAGGTATCGAGGTCTGAAAACACAAGGCTAAGCAATAAACTGCACGATACACATAGATTGCAAACTTTGGCATACACAAAGCCCCCGTCTGCTGCTATGATCCATTGCTGTCCAAGAATGGAGCTGTTGCCCTCTATGTTGCATGGCACGGCTGTGTCCGAAGTCTAACTTCCCCACGCAAAATCACGAACATCCTGCACAAATGAGATCCGAATCACATCTCACAGTGCAATGAACAACTACCACCTTCTTGAGGCATGCACACGACGGTCAGCACATAACTTGGCTCAACCAGCATATCATCGATCGGGCGTTCGAAAACGTGTTTGGCAGCATCACATGTACGGTGTTCGCAAGTTTGCACTGAACGAGTACACAGATTTCTTTGGGTAGCAGACTTGCTCCAGACCACAGAAGAATAGTGAACCTCGCTCGTCGAACTATGACTTCAAGTCCAGTCACCGAGAATTCCAATCGCCGGCCCGTTCTCTGTTCGGCATCGTGTACCATGGTAACATGGACCATGGAATCGGCCAGTATCAAGTCGTCGGCACGAAGTTTTATTGCGTACTGTAGTATATGGTATGCATCAACAACATTCGATGCTGGGCACCCTTGTTGGCTGGATCCATTCAAGAATGTCTACGTTGTGCCGCCCTTACTTATTCTCTCCCTATTGACTGACCCATTCAAGGATGACCATTGTGTGCACTCCTTTTTGTACTTCTCGCTCTACTACCCTCTTTCACCTTGCGATTCGGCCCCCGCCGCCCACTCGGGGCCGAAGAAACCGTCAAGGCCCTAGTAACAATGATGGAACACTTTGACGCCTCGTTGGACCCCCCATGTGGAGTTGACCCTTAATTCGATGTTGACGCTTCTCATCTGTGGGCACGTATAGTAGTTTACCTCCATGCGTTTCAACAAATATGGTGGTGATTCCACCTTACTTAGTGCTTCTCTTCAGGCTTTCGTGGCAGTCTTGCAAAATACATATTACAGCTACTGAATGACTTTTAAACCCCGGCAGACGTCGGATAAGACCACCGTTAAGTGCGGACGGCAGTGTTTTCACGCGGGGAAGTTGGTGCTTTCCGTGTGTCCCGTGTGTGACTGTGGGGGGTACACTATGTGACCTTCCGCATATTTTTAGTGCTCAGCGACATGCATGGAAGGGGGCAAACAACGCTTCAGGTCCACACAGTGAAGAGGTCTTGCTGTGCATGGTATAATCTACCGCAGTAGTCCTTCAATGAACAGCAGGTTCAGCTGATTCCGTTGGCGGTGCTTCTCGCTGGGGATCCGAAGGAAGCCCAATCCTCGATGTTCTGATCCAGAAGCCTAGACAATTGCAACATTCTCGTTGCGCAATGCTTCCCGAAAGAAGATGTTCGGGCGTGTAGGTTCTGGGGTGCAGTCCAGGGAGAATACATTAGGATATCATGCTCGTCGCTGTAGTGTGGGAGTTTGTATCAAGCCTAAAACGTCGGTGCGACTATCGTGTTACCTGATGATGGAAACAAGTATCGGGTAAGTAGCGACGTTCGAAAACGCACGGTGTCGTATCCTTTCACTTGGGTCACGTGGTTCTTATCTTCGACCCTGACAATTTCGGCGAAAAATCGGTGATGCGGGACTCTGTGGGAGGGCGTGTCTTGCCAAACCGATGTTTCCACACACCCGCCGTCTTTCGCCGTCGTATTGATCCTCGACATGTTGCTCTGCCACTGCGTCCTTGAACCAAGATCAACAACGTGCATCAGTTACCCTCTGAGTGTTTGAAACACAACCAATCCAAAAGATGCTTTCCCTCCCCAGGCATCGTGAAACGCGTTGCTCGTCATCATTGCAATCTGCGCTTGGTTTCACTTGCCAACTTGTGGTTTGTCATCGATGGAAGCGCGGCGTGATGGGCTGGGCAAACGTTGTCTCTCCCATGAAGCGTCAGACTCATGTCGCAACAATGCCCGGGCTCAACTCTGACTTCGTGTTTGCGCGTCTGCCTTCTACCACCATGCTCCTTGCGCCAACTGCAACAGACACGGCGTGGCCTGGAAACGTTGAGCGGCGAGCTGGGGGCGCTCGGTGAGGCCGCCAAGGCAGAGCGACACGTGGCACATTCCGAAGTTCTCGGGGCGAGGCGTGACGCAGCAAACGCCCACGAAGCCACCACAGCACAGCTCGCCGGCGTTGGTCGTCAAGTACACGGCGTAAGGAGTGATATCGCGGATGCCCGGAAGGCCACCACGGCACAGCTTTCCGGGGTCGCGCAACAAGTACACGGCGTGAAGCACGATATAGCGAACGCTCACGAAGCCACCACAGCACAGCTCGCCGGCGTTGGTCGTCAAGTACACGGCGTAAGGAGTGATATCGCGGATGCCCGGAAGGCTACCACAGCACAGCTTTCCGGGGTCGCGCAACAAGTACACGGCGTGAAGCACGACATAGCGAACGCCCACGAAGCCACCACAGGACAGCTCGCCGGTGTTGGTCGTCAAGTACACGGCGTAAGGAGTGATATCGCGGATGCCCGGAAGGCTACCACGGCACAGCTTGCCGAGGTTGAGCGACAAGTACACGGCGTAAAGCACGACGTAGCGACCGCCCGCGAGGCTACCATAGCACAGCTCGCTGGGGTTGAGCAACAAGTGCACGGCGTGAAGTACGATGTGGCGAGCTCGCATGACGCTACCATGGCGCAGTTGAAAGGCGCTCGTTCTCAAGTCGCCGACGTCAAGTGGGACCTAGCAAGCGTGAGCGCATCGGTGGACGAGTGTCGATCGGAGAACGAGCTGTTTTTCAAGAGCTTCACGCAAGGGTTGGCGGCTACGCACCGGGGCATCGAGACCCTGATGGCAAGTAAAACGTCCTCCAGAACGTCTAGGACCTGTTGTTCCACTACCGCATCCGAATGTATAGTGTCGATGACATCGGGTAGAAACCTGTGCCCACTGATCGGTGCACGCCTGTTGTCACAGCTTTCGCACTGTATCAAACGAGCGAAAGTGCAATTGGTTGATGTCGACAATTGCAGGAGTTCGTCGAAAATGACGGAAACGATACTACAGACTGAGACCTCAGACGGTTCCAACGTTGCTCTTGATCCTCTTGGTCTTGCACAGAGCGCGCCCCTGAAAGAGGCAGAGATGGCTCTCAAGAATTTCACAGCCAGCGGTGGCAACGTGCGGTTCTTGGACGTGGCGCACAGCAAAGCCATGACAGCCTTGGTCCAGGGTCACACCGTCGATGTCAAGCTTAGCGCGGCCGTCATAGCTGTTTCAGCCGGCTACGTCTTCGCGAGCAAGGTGAGCACCTATGTCGACCACGGTGTAATTTTTCCCGTTTCCTGGTTGAGCCGTTGCCCACCAACATTGGAAGGAACGGCATGGGAGTTTCATGGGTTCGTGTGCAAGACCAGAGTTTATTGGGTGTGTCACTGATGAGGAGAGATGAGGAGGGCGATATTCGTTGGTTATCAACCATCTCTGTGTGCTCTACACGCCATCACCAATGTAAGGTGCTGGCCCCCGAGTTCGTGTGTTACGTTGCTGGTACTAACCTTCGTTGACTCTTTCTCTCATACATGACCGCCTCCTCTGCTCTAACGTCATTTTGGACGTTTTTCGAACTCACAGACGGATTCTCCGCTTGAAGCCAAACAGTTCACGGTAAACGGGACGCTAGTGAACATCGTGGACGTCCTGGCTCCGCTCTGGGTGGACTCGTCCCGCGCTGCTTCGGCCGATGGACCGAAGGTCTTGGCATTTCTCCTCAACCTTGTGTCTTGTGTATGCGCCCTTCCCCCGGTGGCTGAACCAGTCTTGCCTGACCTCGACAAGCGCCTCCTCCCAGCCTTCGGCACACTCTGTGCGACCGAGCCCGGGATTTATCGCATGTATCCCGAGATCGGAGGCGTTGCGGCAAGGGCGTTGCTTGCTAGTCAGACGATGAGAGACCTGTTCGAGTTGGCCGATGAGGTCGATGTAGATGTCGCCAGATGTACCAGCAAAGACGAGGTGATCCAGATTCTACTAGGGTCCGGCAAAGCCCTCTTTCGTGCACCCGCCACGGGGGTCGAGGCAAAGCTTGAAAGCCAGACTATGTTGGATCTGTGTCAATTGGCGCGTGAAAAGGATGTGGATATCGACCGCTACAAGACCCACGTGATCAAGATTCTTCTTGGATCGGGGAAGGACCTCAACCCAACGCGAGATGCTTCGACCGACCGCGCTGCTCTGTTAGCCTTGTTCATCGCTACGAACGGCCCGTCATGGACAACAAGCACGGCGTGGGGGACGGCTGCCCCCCTTGGAGAGTGGTACGGCGTTACCGTGGATGATGACGGTCGGGTGTCACAACTGGAGCTACGGGAAAACGGGTTGTCCGGTAGGTCCAAACACAGCACGGTGCGCTGCAACAGGTTTCTCTGTAGAGCACGAAAGGGAAATGCTTCTTCCATTCGAACGTTCAGAAGACTTGGTCTTGGTATTACTTCCAGTAATAACTCGCAGAACGTTTTTTCTCGCCATCCTATCGCGAACCAAATGTTGTCCGTATTGTCGGCATTGTAGGCTTTTCCCGGAATCCCCTCTGTGCCCCCCTAACCCCGGCCGTCCCACAAAACTCGGCCGAAGAGTAGCACACACATGGAGTCTCTTTCTGGAGGATAATAAAACAACTGCAAAATACAATTGATTCCCCCCCTGACGTGACTTCATCCCGCTGTGGTGATAATTTTTCTACACCCTTCTAGCGGTTGGGCATCACTTCGAGTCAGAAGCGCCAGATCGCAAGGCCGCAGACGCTGGTTGTTCTTGGGCATTCATGCGAGGGTGTTTGGTGATGTTTCTGGGCGGGTTGTTGAATAGAGCAAGTATGCCCGTTTACTTGGTTTTGGCTTTTCGATCGGGGAGGCAATTCCCGGTTGTCAGGTCATTTAAATATCCCATCCCTTGACAGCGATTGGGTTGAAGATAAAGGTCGAGTCAGGGCGGTTGTCTGCTTTGCCTCTAGTCCATGGCTCACAATCTTCACGAATGAACGTTCGAGATTCCGTTGCGCCAGTGGGCCTCGTCCAAGTGGAGTGGCAGCGCCCTCTTGGGAATAGCTTCACCCCTTCGTTCTTAGCCCATGTCCTCATGCGACGTGTTCTACTGCGGAGATTGGCTTGCTGATGGCGACGACACGCGCTCGACATGATGTTTCTTGTTGCTTGTGTTCGATGCGGGACACCACCAGCATCGGAGTACATGAGCGCAGCCAGTCGGTCTTTTGGAATCGTTCAAACGTTTTTCCTCGCCCACTGCCCCCTTCTTTCCTCCCGACTCTCTCGCACTTGTTTGAAACGCTGGGATGTATGTCTCGCTTGGAGATGACCTCGGCGTGCATCACAACATTT
The DNA here is from genome assembly GCA_000310025.1 of Ectocarpus siliculosus. Taxonomy (NCBI): domain Eukaryota; class Phaeophyceae; order Ectocarpales; family Ectocarpaceae; genus Ectocarpus; species Ectocarpus siliculosus. Next base: position 6,374,538 of record FN649728.1, on the reverse strand, counting down.
GCGGGGTACACATGAGAATATAGCGCAGCACACTTGGACGGAATTGAACGACAGAAGTACATAGTCCTATCGACGGTGCTCTCGAGTGTTTCGCATTCATGAATGATTTTCCATCGGGTCCATGCTACCACCAAACTTCCCAGGTGTTATTCCACCGGAGTTCGCCAGACTGACGGCTCTCACGAAATTGAATCTTGGCGAGAACAACCTAACCGGTGAGATCTTGCATTCGGTTCTCTCTACTATTTTGCAGGTGATAGATGGACGCATCCTTTGGTACATTAGCTGTGTTTGTGGCGTGTTCAATGCTAGATAAGCCCACTGTTTCATTGTTGGTTTGGGCGTCTTTGCCTTGGGAGCACGCTTACCATCCCATGTACTTGATTCCCGCTTCCTGTGGTAGATCCGCAAATCTTAGCTATACAGTACCACCGTGGCTTTGGAGTCGTCTGGTGTTTGAAAATGGAATTCCGCGCTACAAGATTTTTGGTGTTGATACTAGGCAAGGTGCAAATGTATACTTTGCATCGATGCCCTCCTCGTCCTGAGGCAGTGACGACCAATACTCTGATTCCGTCACCAACGACTTGACCGGGTTTCATACCAAACACAGAAGTGGGTCAACAGAATGACACCGAACACACAAGTAGTTCAACACAGTGCCACTTGTGCAGTCAAGCACACGACCTCGACTTTCTACGTCTTGTCGAGGATACCTATGGATGATGTCCAAGCTTTTCATGCAACGCGTTCATAAGACAGGGAAGGTTAGTGAAAGCCCAAGGAGGGGGTGGGGCAGTGCAAGGAGACTGAGGAATTTTGAAACGAGTCGCCGGTGTCTGGTTGTTTCTCAATGACGTTGTTGGGTCCTGGCTTCCCACCGACCCTTTCCACCATGCTCACAAATTTACCAGTGCTTTCCAGTGGTCTGCCGTGGTAGGGTGATCGGCGCCACGGAATGAATACGTCGTTAGAAGTGCAGGAGGAAAATGAAGTTAAGATGGAAGCCGCGCGTAATCGTCATTAATGGCTGCGGCATCGCACGATGTCGATGCATCGAGATCGCTGTTGTGAAAAGTGCCGGTGTGCCTCCGGAACGTGTGGCATGGTATTCGCGTAGGCAGTCGTTTGGCGTTCAGAAGAACGAGACAAAATTAAGACTGCCCAAGCGGCCTGTGTTTCTTGAACACTCGGGTATCACGAGAAGTGGTGCCAGCGTATCCGAGCAATGCGAAAGGAATTCTGCAATCACTCGTTTCAGCATAGTTCGAGGTGCTGCATACAGTCCTGAAGGTTTGTTGCCCGGGTCGTGAATCTGCCGGTCTCGGAAATGGATCCGATGTAGGCGTCATGGTTAAAATGGTGCTTCAAAATTTGTGTTTTTTGGACGACCAACCAATTGCAATACACCAACTCTTGAGAATGGTTTTCATGACAATTTGCGCTGGATATGACCGAGATGTTTCGATGGCGGCACAGGGATAAGCAACTTAAGGGCAGGATGCAGCTTCGGTTCATCTGGGACTGACTATCGTTTGCTACTCGAAAAGGTGCCGGTTGGACAAGACAACGTGAGCCCGTCCGTTTGTTCGTTTTCGCAAATGCCGTCGAACGGCAACGGTTGGCCGAGAAGTGACCGCTCTGAATAGGGAACAGTACTCTCCCAGCGACACAACCCACGGTTCAGATTTGACAAAGTCGTGTTATGAAGGTATACGAATGAAACCCTTCCGGAAAACAGAAGTAGGGGACAATGCCAAAGAGAGCCCTGCGACGGCGTTCTTCTCTTATTTCTACAGAAAGCGCCAATACTTAAGAACCCAGGAGTTAAGAAATTGAGCCCAATATTAATCAAGAATTTTGAACTTGAGGACCGTTTTTGAGCTCGTTTAAGAACCCCTACACTAAATCCTATAGTGCGCCACTCGTGGCATGAGCCTGTGATAGGAACTAAGACCCCAGCCTCGGCCGAAACTAGAGGTTCGCAAGTGCGGCGCGTTCTGTATGGTGGAAGCATTGCTGCTGCCGGTCGGAGCTTACCTGACAATGTGGTCATGGCGCGGTTTCACGTGTCTCAACAGAAACTTATTCAGTCGACACGTACCGCCACAGAAAAAAGATACGAAATGTTTGCTAGCTATTGTCCAAACTTGGATGTAGCTAGCTGCTGCCCTCCTTGCTGTGTGACCCTCCAAAGCAAGCTGCGTATTACACATTGCATTCCTCAGCACTTGGCCCTTGAGTCCATCAGACACGCGTCTATCAATCTCTTGCTGCGGGAGCAGCAAGGCAGCAGGATCCGAGCTATGAACCCTTTCTCTTTTTGGCCCCCCGGAAAACCGAACCAGGACATTCGATCCAACACGCCTCCAGGGCGGATAAAAGGCATAAAAGGAACCGAATACACAGTTTATCAGCTCTTCGACAACAAACTACTAGTCTACAGTTGAAGTAAAACTTTATTGCGGGCACACGTAACACCTGATTTTGAATTTTTACTGTCTGCTCTTGACCGTTGGGGAGGCGCAAGAGGCCGTCCCTCCTCATTGCTTCGGGTGGCTGTCGTTGTGGAGGCATTGGAAGGTCACAAGAAGTCAGCTATCTTCGGCGGCGTGTTGTTGTGACTGACCCACGAGTGGTTTGGCTCTCACTTGCTCGTGTACCGGCATCTGTGATGCAGTGTCTGCACCACACGAATCCGCCATCCCTGAATCTCCTCTTGGGGGGAGAACACGAGCATGAACCAGAATGGGCGTCGGAACCAATCTGCCGATACCACAAAGCCCAGCATGTCGTGTACACCCGTCAAGCATAGATAAGATTTTGTGCTAAGCTGAAACATAGCCCGAAACAGGCATAGTCTTCCCGGTAATTGAACTCTTAGCAAAGGAAAGTCGAGCGGAGGAGGTCTCCCCGCCCGAGCAGATGTTCTTGTTTCGTTTGGATATTTGCGAAATATAATTGTTTTGCCGCCACCGAAGGTGTACCCCAGTGAACCAGTTGCGCGAGGTGTCTTGTCGCCGACCATGCATGACGTTTTACTCACGAAAATGTCAGACGCCAATATGCTGTCAGGACAGTCAGCCGTTTTGCTCTGCTAGTCGTTCCCGGTGGCATCGGTCTGAAGGGTCGTTATTTCGGTTTCAAGCAGCTGTCGGACCTGTTCGCTGAGAATATCCACCGGAGCAGCAACCAACGACTTAATGTCTTCGTCTTCGTCTTCCATCGGCCCTCGTTTCGGCACACCAAAAAAGGCTACATTATGTAGCCGGTTCTCTGAAATGATATATTTGCAAGTATCTTCGGTGCTTCGTTCGCTATTGTCATGGAGACCCTTGCAAGCCATACGCTAGTGTGAGTCGTGCAAGGAAGTGCACTCCGGCTTGCAGATGCTGCGAACTGAAACCCGACACAGCTAGAAGTGGTTCTCCGTTACTTCATCGCGTAAGCAGGATCAGAAAGCAGGATGTCGATTACCCCATGGTCTTGAGATAGCGTTTCGACTTCGTTGGAGTTGAACTCCACAGAAAAACAATGAGGAAATGTGAAGAATGGTTTCTCAGTGCCTTTTGGGGAATTCCCTCCCGGGGTGTGCCCCGCAGCAAGGGGCGAAGTCTTCACCAGTGCCCGCGAAACCGCACTTTGCTCCGCGCTCTTTGTCGGGGGCAGCCAGAAATTCTGAACAGCGGCACGAAAAGGAAACAACGAGAGAGGCCGCCACGTGTGCTTGAGGTTTTGTTCCCACTTAACGTTCGAGGCGTTCGTTCGAGCTGGGTTTGACTTGATGGGCAAGGGGTTTCTCGATTTGTCGAGGTCTTGCCGGTTCTATAGATTGTATCCGACGAGACGAGTATACTCTCCGTCCCTCGCTCCTACCCGTTGCTATCAACGGGAGGATGGCCGTCCGTGTGCTTCGGTGATGTGTAGTACATCATTGGCGCGTACCGTGTTCGCAAATACTCCTCTTCAATCTTGCCGACGCCACGATCAATTCTTTTCAACCATGACGAATCGTTACTATCACATGTATGTCCTACCGAAACACACTAGCCCAAGTAGCAGTGATCAACTTCCAACGTTGATGTTTCCTGCAACATATGCATATGCGCGGGCAGGTGCACTCCAAATCGACCTTTCTTGCCGAGTGCCTTGCCTCGGGTCTGTTCTGGGAACCTTAGCGTCGCCGGGCCAGACTGCTGCAAAACTGGGTCTCACGTGGGAATCCCTCGTGCTGGTCGCGTTTCCTTCAAAAAATCAAACAGCTGGGGTCCGGCTCTATTCCTCCAATTTTGTTGCTCACTGAAGAATCCGCTCGCGTTTGAGACGTCGACCGACGTCCACAAAGGAAATATCTCCAATATGAAAAGTGCATGTACTTTTTCTTCTGCGTGATCGCTTGTGACAAGTACTGTCACTGGCGATGCTGGAAATGTCCTCATATAGAACAAGAAGATGTTTTGCGCCGAACTGCCGATACCCGAAAATGTGCACACGCATCAAAGGGCCCTGTTTGCTTCGGAGGTCATTCCCGAAACGTTGCACACGTGAGCTAGATTCGTGATTGGGAACCATTACCATGAGATTTTCCTTTCGCCTTGTCTAGGGATGGATTTTAAGGCCGACGCACAGGGGTCAGGTACCGCCATGGGCATGACATCCGATAATCGAAGCGGGTTGTTTCTCGTCGGCTACCGTAATGATGCCTGTCGAACGCATGGGGGGAAAGGCCGAAACTCATTTTCATGAGATGATGAGGCCGCTGCCTGAAGGTGAACGTGGCCATTTTCACAACATGGACAATATTTGTGCATGGTTACACCCGTCTGTTAAGACTATCCCTGCCAGTGTGAGCCCAACCCTCTTGAATATCCGCTCACCCAAGGTTCAGCGTACCATTTGAACTAGTCGCGCGGCACGGCGCGGCACGGCGCGGCACGGCGCGGCCCACCACTCATCTTCTATTATTTTGTGTTTCAAGTGTAATGCCCTTGTAATAGCAACGTGGTTTGAGGGGCGTGACCTACTGTACGATTGGCGTGGGGCTGTTTGCGATGCCGTGCGGTGAGGAGCCCATTTTGTCCCCGTCTACCTACAATACCACCATTCATTTATACTTCGCTATAATACTGCCGCCGTCTACGTTGGGCGGCCACTGCTGTCCTTCCTTCTCTCCGTACGCTCTGTAGCTCCCGTTCGTCACTCGACTTGCTACACCGCTGCGTACTTTCTTGTCAACGGAATGGCAGGAGGTTCTACTTTCATTCCTGGTGACCCCAAATTTCCGAACAATTAGCAAAACTACACTCCGAAACTGTCACCCTAATAAACAGCAGTTTATTCTGTCTGTTCGACGAGTAAACTTTCCTTATTTCTCATGCACCTTTGTATTGGACACCAGTGCGATCGGCGTAAACGCTTTGCATGCTGCATGCCATTGTCGACCTGTCATGGGCTAATTCGCCTTTCGTCGCATTCTGTGCACGTCATGCTCTAGGACCGATTCCGTCTGCTCTGGGAGGACTAACGGCTCTCGAGGAGCTGTTGCTGGACGAAAACGAACTGAACGGTGAGTGGTGCTACAGGTGCCCCAACCAACGCATGTATATGCCACAAGGTAATCCATGTCGTGGTCGCACCCCAGAAATGTTTTGAATGATTGGTGAAAGGGGCCCCAAAAATATTTTTGAATGATTGGTGAGAAGGTGTGGATGGGTCCGCATTAGCCCCTTCTCCGACCGAGGAGACTGGGGTAGTTTCAAGCGTTTTCCAAGTGAAGAGATGCCTTGTCACAATCTCATGCTTCATCAGAAGTGCATGACGTTTCACTCTTTCGAATTCAAGCCTGCTTTGCATCGTTCTCGCTTCCGATCAGCACCTGCGACATACTTGCCTCTTCATCGGTGTTTTCCAGCTAACCGGAGTAGTCAACTGTTTAATAGTACATTAGAAACAAGCGAAATTGAACAAGTGAGCATTTTCAATGATGGTCGCGTCCATGCCGGAAGTCGTATCCGCGACGTTACCGCTCAGGCGCATCACGGGTCCTACGTAGAAGTATTATGTTCGGAGAAAGACTGACTGGCAGAGTAATGAACATTCGCCAAGTTCGTAGTGCTTCGAGTCGCGAATTTCGGAGTTCAAGGGAAAACCTCTATGGAACGGCATATTAGTTAGAAATTTACTGCACCGGGAGTTGCGCCAACCACTCGCAAGACGTTACAGTACAAGACCCCCATCGAGACATACGAGAGGATAATGTGCTTAGTTCAAAACGAACAGATTGGGTCAGGAACAAATTCCCAGATGTTTGGCGTATCCCGAAACCCAAAATAGAATCTTCACGCGTGCATGTGTTGGAGGCCGGGGAGTGTTCGTTATAGGGCTTTTCGACCGACCAACCCAATGTCGTCAGACCCCGGAGGTTTTGAATTGCGCTGTCATCACAACCGCAGTCAATCGAGTTATTGTATCGTGGGGGAGGGCGAGGGTGAGGACGCCACGGGAATGCGCATCCCTCGAAATTCGTTGCGGCAAACGCTTTACGCGGGCTGAAAGCCAGAACGAATGCCGGCTCCGACATCGCACAATGGTGACGCATGGAGGGACTTGCTTTGAGAACGTACCTTTGTCCAGGACATGGCATGGTGTTCGAAGAAGCGGCCCTCGGCTGTCCAGAATATTGAAAGGAAATAATTTAGCCCGCGAGGTTAGGGCTTCTCCAACCATCGGTGTGGTGTATCCGAGAAGTACCAACAATGCCAACGAGATTTCGGATTTTTCACAGCCCTTCACTTCAGCTTCGTTCGAGAAGTTTCATGCAATCCTGGTGGTTTCTTGCCCGAACCATTAATCCCTATGTAAACATTCCATGGCATAGTATGACGTTGTGAAGGACATCCAGTTGAAAAGCAGCAGGTTCCGAAAAACATATTTTGATGACAAGCTGGCTTGGATTTGCCCAAGATGCATCCAGGCCGGCATCAATCTAGGTTAGGCCTTGTTCATTGAGTGCCTCCCGTCATCGACTTTTCAGCTTTTGTTTCGATCTAGTGTAGAGATTTTTTTTCGCGTCACGGAGATGGATGGCATCTCCTGTACTGAGATATTGTGAGCGATATCGTGCAGGCCTTGAACCACGGAAGAGGCTTTACACAGAATCACGCGAAGTTTCAATCGATCACACTACGATGTGGTGGAGTACGCAAAAAAACACCCGGAAAGAGAGGATACATGAAACCGAAGCCATGAATCACCCCCACAGACCAAACCCTCACGAATAACAACGGCCGGCTGCCGCCCGAACCCGAAACACTGCAAGCCATGTGACCGTATCCACGCCCAACTGCTGTGACCAACGACTGCTCGGTGAGCTTGCGGTTCGTCGGGGTCAACCGCTGCACCTGTAGGGTACCATCTTCAAGGTACCCTACAGCACGGAGTAGATGTCTCGCACGGTAGACCCTCCTGCTGAAGCGAACGCCTCCGGACATGGTTGAAAAAGAGGCGCCACGAAGGCACGGGGACCGGCCAATTTCCAAGCAGGCAGACTAGAATAGTCCTGAATATACACCGGCGTTTCGATGGTCATTCCAATAGAGTACTTGTCGAACTATCAATTAAAAACTTGCGGCAAAACCCCTCTAGGAAAAATCACAATAGAGAGTCCTGGTGGGGATTATTCTTCGCTGTGACCGTGAACATCCATCTACGGTACATAGTATGTGCTGCTCGACCATCAGCTGTGGCAGAACACAGTTGACCGATCACCGCCCAAACGATGCTGAAGCCATGCGCTTGGAGGCCAGAAATCACTAATGACCTTTGTCTGGGGGTGTCCCTTGGAAGCAACTCGAACGCATTCCAGACTTCGATGACCTATTGAGGTCTGATGAGGTCTGATGGCTGGAGTAGCTCATGGTCGTGAGATTGCGTTTCGACTGTGTTGGAGTTCAACCCCACAGGAAATAGTTCGAGGACTCGTTTCTCAGCACACGTTGGGAAGTCTCCCCCCGGTGTGTACCAAGCAAGCTGCGAAGTCTCGACTACATAAAACGCGCTCTTTGCCCCACACTCTTTGTCGGGCGTAGCCTGAAATTCTGAGCAGCGGCACGAAAGGGAAAACGAGGGACGTCGCTAAGTGTGCTTAAGGCAGTGTTCCCACACCACTTTTACGGTGTTCTTGGGAGCTGGGTGAGGCTTGACTGACAAGGTGTTGTTCGATTCTGGCCAAGGTCTTGCCGGTTCCTGGGAGTATTTTTGATGAAAGGCGTCCATTCGTCACCCCTCATAGCTGTCCCTGCGCTTTCTACGGCAAGAGGATGACGGTATGCCTTGATGATGCGAAGTATATCATTGGCGCGTACCGTGTTAGGAAATATCAATCTCGCCGTGGTCACGATCCCTCCTCAACGGTCATCACACACCCTTGACTAGCAGGTGTATGTCCTACAGCAATGAACAAGCGCAAATACTGTTGGTCAACTTCCAATGTTGATATTCGCTGCAACATATGAGCGGGCGGGTGCTGCCGGAATCGACATTTCGTGCCGAGTACCCTTCTCGGGTCTGTTGTTGAAAGCTTGGTGTCGCCGGGCCACTCTGTTGCTGTACTCGGGGATCAGACGTGGGAATCCCTGGTGCTGCTGGTGTATTCTTCAGTGATTGAAACGCGTGGGTCCGGCTGTATTCCTCGAATTATTCCAACTGAAAAAGGATTACTACGTGTTTGGGAAGTCGCCCGACGTCGACGAGGGAAATTCCTCCAATACGAAAAGTGCCATATATTTTAGTCGGCGTGATGGCTGGTAACAGGTGATGTGGCGCTGGCTGCGCTGAAAACGTCATCGTGTAGAACAAGAGCATGTTTTGTGGTATTTGGCCGAGTACCCGAAAGTGTCTATGCATCGAATGCTCGAGTTGGAGTAGAGGACGTTCCCAAAAGGGATCACGCGTGAGCTAGATTCGCGATTCTGCGCCATCGCCGTGACGTTTTCCTATTGCCATGCGTAGGGATGGGTGCCAAGGTCGACGCTAAGAGGTCCTGTGGCGTCACGGACATGACGTACGATAATCAAAGAGGGCTGGTTTTGTCGTCGGCGAAAGAAAACTTCGCCTGTTGAATGCATTGGGAGGGATGGCCGAAGCTCATGATCATGAATTGAAGCGGGTGCCCTGGGGTTACCGGTGGCCACTTTGCACAACATGGACAAAATACGCTCATGGTTACACCCTTGCGTTAGACTATACCTGCCTGTGTGAGCCCGACCCTCTTGAGTATCAGCTCACCCGAGTTACAGCGTACCATATAAACGAGACTCGCGACACGGCCCGACCCACCACTCACCTCTTATATTTATTTCTTTTTCAACTGTCATATCCCTGCAACTCCAACGCACGTTGAAGGGCATGGCTTACCGTACGATTGTCAGGGTGGGGCTCTTTGTCTTCACAGCGTTGCCGTGCGGTGCGATGGGTTGATGTTGGCCGTGTCGTCTACTTCGAACGCCACCATGTTTCTCATACACGTTTGTATCGGGGGCCAGTACGATGAGCGCAAACGAGTGGCATGTTGCATACTTTGTCCACCTGTCATGGGCTAATCCGTCGTTCGTCGCATGCTGTGGGCGTCCTGCTTCAGGACCGATTTCGCCTGCTCTGGGAGGACTGACGGCTCTGAAGAAGCTGCACCTGCACCAAAACAAACTGAACGGTGAGTGATGGCCCAGGTAACCCCTAACCAACGCCGGCGTGCTCCAACGAGTCCTTGTCGTGAACGCACCCCACACTTGTGTTTAATGATCGGTGAAAGAGTATGAACGCCGATGGGTCAACGATAGCCCCCTCCGAGGAGACTGGCGTGTTTTCAAGCATTTTCCCAAGTGAAGAGATCTAGAATAGTATGCTGCACCAGAAGTAACGTCTCACTCTTTCAAACGCAGGTATTCTTTGCATGGTTCTCGCTTCCGATCAACACCTGTGTCAACTCCAGTGGTGTCCAGCTCACTCGGACAAAGCCACGTGTTAATTTTGAGAAAAAGTTATTTGTTTTTCAGAAATTGAACAGGAGTTCTTTATCCAATGATCATGTCCAAAACGGAAGTAGAATCCGCTATTAGACCGCTCGCGTTCAGTTCTGGATCTTGAGTTTGATGTCGTGATAAGGCGTGATTTGCTGAGTACTGAGCTTTCCCCAGATTCGTAGGACTGCGAGAATGGGTACACTTTTAGTTGGTTTTCAACCTCAATCTCAGAGTCGCAGTGATCGGGTCCCGCTGGTGTTACTGCTGCTGCTGTGGTTTAGTTGCCGTTATAAAGTTTTCACAGCAACATTGTGTCGATTACCTCTCGCCGCTATGCACAGGCAAAGAAAAGAATTTCGGTGTTCCGGGGATAAACCTCCAGTGGAACGACATACTAGAATACTGTAGTTAGACATCTAGTGCTCGGTGATTTGTACCAACCACTCGCAAGAAATACATGGGCCCAATCGAGACGTGCGAAGGAGTATAGTATGCCAAACATTTAGAACAGCAATAGAGTCATAGCTCAAACTCGGCGATTGAGTCAGGAACAAACTCCCATACTCTCGGAAACTGCACGCGCGCACATCTTCGGGGCCGAGGCGTGTTCGATATTAGTTTTGTTGGCCGACCAGGCCAGTGTTTTCAGACGTTGGAGGTTTGCAAAGAGCGCTGCCATCGCGACCACAGTAGTCGGTCGAGCTTCTTTTATTCAGTGGGGACGAGGGTGTGAACGGCACGGGAATTGCTCATCCTATGAATTTGGTTGGGGGAAACGCTGTGTTTTGAGGGCTCAAAGCACGAACGAATGCAGGCTGCAAGCATCGCACGATGCTGACCAAATGAGAGCTATCTATGTTGAAATAATGCCGTCGTTGTTCAGGAAACATGTCACTGGGGGGCAGGCCTTGGTAGTCCAGCAATCCAGAATATCGAACTGCAACGAAAGGATTTATGTAGCGCGGCAGCTGTTCTCTTCTCCTACAAGGGGTATTTGCGCGGAAGTAGCGACAGTGTATCCTAGTAAGATTAGATGTTTCGCGGTCGTTTACGTGAGCTTCGTTGGAGAAGTGGTCCACACTCCTGGTGGTTTCTGGCCCGAATAATGGTTTGTATGGTATGATTTAGTGGACGACCACCAAGTAGAAATTGCACCAGGTGGCGCCTAACGGTGTATTCGATGACGTGTTGGCATGGATTTGCCCGACATGCATCTATTCCAGCGCAGTATACCTTAGGTATGTGGCTCTTCATTGAGTGCCCCCCGTAGTCGACTTGCCAAATGTTGTGTTGATCCGATGTACTCTATTTTCTCATGTGCCCTCACCTTCACATGGCATTGCGCGTCTCTGTCCATCAGATCGGTGCCCTCTAGGTCATGAATCATGAAACTACAGTATGTCACGCGGGTATTCACTCGCGCGACCGTGAACCATCTCTGTCTCGTTGAGAATGCCCATGAATCACAGTGATGATCTGTGATACAACGCGGAACAAAGTAGAAAGTCGACAGGGTCACGGTGAGGTTGGACCAATGTCCCCCCTTCTCCGAGGAACCTGAGGATTTTTTCACGTTTCCTAGTGCATGTGTTTTCCGCACCCCCAGGCTGCAGCAGGATTACGAAGCGTTCGGACTCCCCATGAAGCCTTACGCCATGCTCATGAAGTGGCCAGCGTGTTTCACCCAAGCCGACACGTGATCTAGTGTATATGTAAACTTGGGAGCAGTATGCGAGGAAATGTTCAGAACAACATTTATCACGAAACATCCGAAAAGAGCAGCTTCTATGCCTCACGTCGACTCCGTAATGAACCACTCACGTTCATGATCGGTCCTATGCATGTACTCCTAAGCGAAAAGACAAACACAACTCCGCTTCGCGCGAGTGTACGAAAATGTTTGAGAATCGCTTTCATGTGCAGTGATACTGGATTGGTTTTGGACTTACCCGCCGAGTCACAGCGATAAAGGTGCTACCAATACCAGCCCCATTGCTATTAATGCCTGCATAAGGAGGACTCAACTCTATGCTAGGTTTCTTGCCCCCCCCCCCCCCCAACCCCCCCCCC
>FN649728.1:6278159-6350425 GCA_000310025.1 Ectocarpus siliculosus | reverse complement strand
GTGACAAACAAATCTACTGACGGTCGCAAGCATATCGGCGTATGCTAAAGGCAGAGTCTGCTGCGGGCAAAACATCGGCGTGTCTCGCAGGGATTTCGTCATGAGGCAACTGCTTGTGCAATGATGGCTATACAAAGGCGTGTAACAGCCAACATTTGTGACAAACAAATCTACTGACGGTCGCAAGCATATCGGCGTATGCTATAGGCAGAGTCTGCTGCGGGCAAAACATCGGCGTGTCTCGCAGGGATTTCGTCATGAGGCAACTGCTTGTGAAATGATGGCTACACAATAGCGTGTAACAGCCAACATTTGTGACAAACAAATCTACCGACGGTCGCAAGCATATCGGCGTATGCTAAAGGCAGAGTCTGCTGCGGGCAAAACATCGGCGTGTCTCGCAGGGATTTCGTCATGAGGCAACTGCTTGTGCAATGATGGCTATACAAAGGCGTGTAACAGCCAACATTTGTGACAAACAAATCTACTGACGGTCGCAAGCATATCGGCGTATGCTATAGGCAGAGTCTGCTGCGGGCAAAACATCGGCGTGTCTCGCAGGGATTTCGTCATGAGGCAACTGCTTGTGAAATGATGGCTACACAATAGCGTGTAACAGCCAACATTTGTGACAAACAAATCTACCGACGGTCGCAAGCATATCGGCGTATGCTAAAGGCAGAGTCTGCTGCGGGCAAAACATCGGCGTGTCTCGCAGGGATTTCGTCATGAGGCAACTGCTTGTGCAATGATGGCTATACAAAGGCGTGTAACAGCCAACATTTGTGACAAACAAATCTACTGACGGTCGCAAGCATATCGGCGTATGCTATAGGCAGAGTCTGCTGCGGGCAAAACATCGGCGTGTCTCGCAGGGATTTCGTCATGAGGCAACTGCTTGTGAAATGATGGCTATACAAAGACGTGTAACAGCCAACATTTGTGACAAACAAATCTACTGACGGTCGCAAGCATATCGGCGTATGCTAAAGGCAGAGTCTGCTGCGGGCAAAACATCGGCGTGTCTCGCAGGGATTTCGTCATGAGGCCAACTGCTTGTGCAATGATGGCTATACAAAGACGTGTAACAGCCAACATTTGTGACAAACAAATCTACTGACGGTCGCAAGCATATCGGCGTATGCTATAGGCAGAGTCTGCTGCGGGCAAAACATCGGCGTGTCTCGCAGGGATTTCGTCATGAGGCAACTGCTTGTGCAATGATGGCTATACAAAGACGTGTAACAGCCAACATTTGTGACAAACAAATCTACCGACGGTCGCAAGCATATCGGCGTATGCTAAAGGCAGAGTCTGCTGCGGGCAAAACATCGGCGTGTCTTGCAGGAATTTCGTCATGAGGCAACTGCTTGTGCATGATGGCTACACAATAGCGTGTAACAGCCAACATTTGTGACAAACAAATCTACCGACGTCGCAAGCATATCGGCGTATGCTAAAGGCAGAGAGAGTCTGCTGCGGGCAAAACATCGGCGTGTCTCGCAGGGATTTCGTCATGATGCAACTGCTTGTGAAATGATGGCTATACAAAGACGTGTAACAGCCAACATTTGTGACAAACAAATCTACTGACGGTCGCAAGCATATCGGCGTATGCTAAAGGCAGAATCTGCTGCGGGCAAAACATCGGCGTGTCTCGCAGGGATTTCGTCATGAGGCAACTGCTTGTGCAATGATGGCTACACAATGGCGTGTAACAGCCAACATTTGTGACAAACAAATCTACCGACGGTCCGACACCAGAATGTAACAGCCAACAGCGGAGCGGTGAGGCATAGACTAACAACCTCATCGGTGCGTGTGGGAGTACATCCGAAGTATTTTCTCAAAGGCTTCAGTATTAGTGAGGGTATTGTGGGAAAATATGCAGTAGACAACCCTTCAACTGTATGTGAGTGTGCAGCGGGCATCGGTGAAATGACCACACCGCGGTAACAGCCAGAAGGTGTAACCGTAGTCACGGACAACAACAAGCTGTGCGTGTGTGTTGCCGCAGCTGCCACTACAGATGGAGGGAACTATGGACGGGCTACGTACATATGTATGCCACCAATCATTCATGATGTTTCGTAAGGTATGACGTACGATGTGAGGACCGGGCAACAGCGGCAGGCCTTTATCAATAGAGCGGCAACATGAAACACCAGATAGCCATGGTTGGTTGTTGTGGGCACGCATTCTGTTAGTGTCCGCAGAATACATACTTCAGTATATATGTACACATGTAGATCCGTGCCAAGAAGGGCTTCGATTTTTTTTTTTTTTTTTTTTTTTTTTTTTTTTTTTTTCGACGTGCATACAGTACACATGCACCCCCGACATCGAAGTGTGAACCACCAGTATGGTACGACCAGACCTTCATCGTAGTCTTCTAAAGAGAAGCGCGTGTAGCTCGTCCTCAAATGCACGAGAGGGCGTGAGGATTCGCACAACCTAACAACAACAACAACAACAACAACAACAACAGAAATGTGCCCCCTTTTTTTTTTTTTTTTTGAACACTTTCATCACTTTCAACACTTGGCATATTTTATAGAATATTGAATATTGAGCAGCGCACCTCTGGTTTTGCGTGCGCTCGAGTCAGCAGAGCGATCAGCTCGCGGTCGTCCCTCTCGTGCGGGCTCTCCGCCCTCCCGCTGCTGTCGCTCGGCCCCCCACTCAGGTCAATCTGTGCTTGCATTCGCTGCGCCAGCTCCGCATCAGATAAGTACGTCGCCGGGGCGGCGGCCGGGGCGACAGCAGCCGCCGGTGGCGCTGCCGTCGCGGACCGCGCCGCCGAACCTCCGAAGTGAGCAGGCAGAACAACGTCCTCTACTGCTTCCAGCAGCACACAGCCTTCTGACTGCAAGAGGCGGCCATGGCGGAGCGCGAGTTCCACCGTGTACTCGGCCAAGAGCTTCTTCGCCTCGGCCTGGCGATAGGCAACGGACTTGTCGCCCGCCCGCGAAGTGGCCACCTTCCTGGCGCGCGCCAAAACTGCCGTGTAGGTCTCCGCCCCGGCAAGGGGCGGCAGCCGAGTGGCCACCTCACCCAAACGGAGGACCAACTCCTCCACAGTGCCCTGATCGCAACCGAGCCGGTTGCGGTCGAACACCCGCCCAAGGTCCAGCGTTGCCCCGGCTCCCGGCACCAGCGCCGTGTAGCACGGCAGAGCGTAGGCCGCCGTGGTCGCGTCCACAAACGCGGCCGTCTGGCGGTCGGGCCGGGGAGGCAGCCCAGGTGGAGGCGGGGAAAGCGGTCCCATCGGCGCGCTGGCAGCCGCTGGGGCCGCGGCAGCCGCCGCCGGGGCAGCAGCCGCTGAGGAAGAAGGCGCCGCCGCTGAGGAAGCCGTTGTAGGAGAAGCAGCCGCCGAAGCCGCCGCCGTGGCGCGCCGCGTGTTGCGAGGCGGCATGTTACGACTCTCGAATATATCCCTTCTCCTCTATAGCTCCGGCGTATTTCGGGAGAGAAAAGGGGGACTGAACTAGGTGGGGTCATTTTCCAACATCCTTTCTGGAATATCTGACTCTTCTCGATTTCGTTCCGAAATCTAGATGCGTCTCAAATCCGAGATTACCTGCGTATGTGAGGCCAACTCTCTTGAGTATCAGCCGACCCGAGGTTCCGCGTACGATTTGAACGAGGCTCGCGGCACGGCGTGATTCATGACTCACCTTCTGTATTGTTGTATTTCAACTGTCATATCCTTTCAATACTAACGCATATTGAATGGCGTGGCTTACCGTGCGTTTGGCCGGGTGCGGCTGTTTGCCTTCACAGCGTTGCCGTTCGATACAATGGGCTGATGTCGCCCATGCCGTCTACTTCGAATGACACCATGTTTCTGATGCTCGTTTGTATTGGGGGCCAGTGCGATGAACGTGAACGCGTGTGCATGCTGCATACTGTGTCCACCTGTCATGGGCTAATCCGTGTTTCGTCGCATGCTGTGGGCGTCGTCCTTCAGGACCGATTCCGTGTGCTCTGGGAGGACTGACGGCTCTGCAGGAGCTGGTGCTAAGCGAAAATCAACTGAGCGGTGAGTGATGCTACAGGGGGGAAACGCCCGCGTGCATCAACGAGTCCTTGTCGTGGTCGCACCCCAGAATTGTATTTGGTGGTCGGTGAAAGGGTAGGAGCGTCGATGGGTCAATACGTGCCCTCTCCGAGGAGACATGGGTGTTTTCAAGCATGTTCCCAAGTGAAGAGATGCCTTCTCCAGAATCCGATGCTGCATCAGGAAGTGACGTCACACTTTTTTATACTCAAGTATTCATTGCATGGTTCTCGCTTCCGATCAACACCTACGTCACCTGCTCATCACTTGGTGTCTAGCTAACTCAGAGAAAGTCACCTGTTATTGTTGAGAACGAGTGATTTGTTTTTCCGAAATTGAACAGTGAGCATTTAAACCAATGGTCATGTACATACCGGAAATCGAATCCGCGATTGTGCCGCTCACGTTCACTTCTGGATCTTTTGTTCGATGTCCTTAAATGGAGTGATTTGCTGAGTGATGGGCTTTTCCCAGATTCGTGGGTCTGGGACGATACTATTTCAAATTTGTTGGTTGTCAGACTCAGCCTCTGAGTCATAATGATCGGGTCCCTTGCGGTGTCGCCTCTGCTGCTGTTTATGTCGCTTTTTACAAGGTCTTCGCACTTGACGAATATATATTTGCTGTCGAGTACCTCTCGCTGCTTCACAGGCAAAGAAACGAGTTTCGGTGTTCCAGGGACAAAACCTCCAATCGAACGATATACGAGAATATACTACAGTTTGACATATGGTGCTCGGTGATTTGCGCCAACCACTCGCAAAACGCACTTGACATGAGCCCAATCGAGACGTACGAAAGAGTACTATGCCAAACCAAGAGAACAGGAGTGAATGCCATTGCTCAGACACGGAGATTGAGTGAAGAACAAATTCCCATACCATCCCGAGACTGGAAAGAGAAACTGCATGTGTGCACATCTTCGAGGCCGGGGCGAGTTCGATTTTGGTTTTTTCGACCGACCGATCAGGCCAACTGCCTTAGACCTTGGGGGTTTGCAAAGAGAGCTGCCATTGCAACCACAGTAGTCGGTCGAGCGTTTTTTATTCAGGGGGTACAAGGGTGTGAACAGCACGGGATTGCTCATCCTATGGATTTGGTTGGGGGAAACGCTGTGTATTGAGGGCTCAAAGCAAGCACAAATGCGGGCTGCAAGCATCGCACGATGCTGACCAATTGGGAGCTACCTGCGTCGAAATAGTGCCGTCATTGTTCAGCACACATGCCATTGAGGGAGGCAGCCATTGGTAGTCCGGCAATCCAAAATATGGAAATGAAAGGAATTGCTGGAGCCCGGCAAGTTGTCCTTTCTCCAACAAGCGGTATTTGCGCGAAGGGTGGCGACAGTGTATCCTAGTAAGAGTAACGATGTTTCACATTCATTCACGTGAGCTTCGTTAGAGAATTTGTGTACAATCTTGGTGGTTTCTGGCCCGAATCATGAACGCCGAGCGCTCCAGGGTTGGTATGGTATGATTTTGTGAACGACCACCAAGTTGAATTGCAGCAGGTGGCGCCTAACGTTATGTTCGGTGACGTGTTGGCTTGGATTTGCCCGACATGCATGTATTCCGCGCAGTATAGCTTAGGTATTTAATCGTTCATTGAGTGCCCCCCGTTGTCGACTTGCAAGATGTGTTGATCCGATGTACTGTACTGTATTTTCCCATACGTGTGGTGGGTGACCTCTCCCTCGCATGAGATTGTGGGTGCATGTCCATCAGAGCGGTGTCCTCTAGGTCATGAATCGCGGAACTACACAATGTTACGCGGGTATTCCTCGCACGACCGTTGACCATCTCTTATCTAGTTGAGAGTGCCCGTGGATCACGGTGGTGACCTTTGACGCCACGCGGAACAAAGTAGGTATCAACGAGGGGGTCAAGGCGAGGATTGGCCAATGTTCGCCCTTCTCCGAGGAGCCTGAGGCCTTTGTCACGTTTCCTGGTACATGTGTTCTCGCAGCCCCAGGCTGTACCAGGAGTACGAAGCGTTCGGGCTACCCATTACACCTTCCCCCATGCTCATGATTTGGCCCGCGTTTTTTACTCAAGCCGACACTTGCTCTAGCGTAAGTCTGTGTGGGTTGGGAGCAACAAGGGAGGAAAACGTCCAGAAAAATCTTCATCGCAAATCATCCGCAAGAGCACCGTCCATGCGTCACGTCGACTCCGTAATGAACCACTCACGTTTGGTTTGGATCTGTGGCATTCGAAAGACTCCCGTGCGAAATGACAACCATGCCCCAAGGCTTCGCACGAGCGCAAGAATATATTTGAGAATCATTGTCATGTGCAGTGATACTCCTTACTGAATGTTGTTGTTTTGGACTTACGCGCCGAGTCACAGCGATGTAGGTGCTACCAATACCAGCCCCGTTGCGATAGATGCCTACGTGTGGAGGGCTCAAGTCTGTGTTAGGTTTCTTGGGCTTCCGCACCCCGCCATCATTCCTCCCGGCGTTCTCCGTTTGAGACCATAGTAGTTGCATGGCTTGATCTTATTTCGAAGGGTACTGCTGGTCGCGCTAGTACCCCCGTTGGGAAATTGTTTAGAAAGTGAAACTGCTGATATTCCCTTCCTTACTCCGATAGAACCATTTCCAGTTCGCGTGTCAATGACCGACGTGGCTCCGAGCAATGCCCGAATGTGTCCATGATCTTCAACTCTTGTGTTTGCCCTTCGTAGGCGTAAAGCCCGCCGCATGTGGCTCGTACCCTTCGCCATGAATTGCCAATACGTTGTATTCAAACAGTAAAAGGGTCGCCACACCGAACCGTCATGACAGAACATGGGTCGCCGCACCGAACTAGTACTGGTTGGCCTCCTTTCAACAAGCGCATTGCATTGTTTAACACGACTTCGAAAAATCTAACCACACTTGACGTTGGTGCCCACCTTCGACAGTTTCTTGGACGGCCTGCGTTGTGCTGCATTTGGTTGCAGGGCATGCAATTTCCGGCATGGCTCGTCGTTGATGTTCGTGTGATGCGAGTGTTGATTGTGTTTAGATGGCAGTTCATGTGCTTGTTCGTTTTCAGTTCCAGCAACGAAGAATGTTGCCCACCTGGTGACTTGCGTCTTTCGCAAACTGACACAGAATATTTCCCGACCGTTTCGTCTACGTTTTAGTATGGTCTGCTCTATCAAACCTGAACACTGATTGCGCTTTACTTACAGTTTTGTACATATTTCTCTTTCAATGTCTGCAAACGGAACAACAGTCGAAACATTGACCCGGCCTGTTCTGCTTCCCATTCCGCAAGCGTACAACTTTAAGCAATCGAAAAGCAAATTGATGCTGTTCTAAAGTAATAGACTGAGTTTTCCAACGCAGAATTTATGACATGTGCACCCGAAGATTGATAATACTCTGTGCCCAGCTTTTTTTACCCACATTCCAATAACATTTGTATTCTGAGCACATGTTGAGATGGTGTCCCAGTACACACCACAGGCGAGAACAAATACTCCCAGTAACCAAAATATATACATGCATTTCAAATGCAACGCCTGTTTGAGATAATTTGCCACCTGTGTGGAACTATCGAGACGCTTGCGTATTTTCGGTACTATTGCAATTGTCCGGCTTGGAAATCGGCGACATGGGTAGGGGTCCCATTGTTTTTTGAGGTACTCTGTTGCGAACGATATCCGGAGGCATTCGCTTCATCATGTGTCATTTCTGATGGTGGCCTCGGAGCGTTTACCGTGCGAGGCATGTACTCCCAGCTGTAGGGCATGGCACCCCATCAGGTTAACCCTAACGTGGCTCGCAGATATTTGGCGTTGTTAGAACCACCTGGATTGTAGTACCCCGGGTTCAGGTGGGTGGCCGTTGTCGTTCGTGAAGGCTTGGTCTGTGGGGGGTTGTTTTCACGTATCCTCTCTTTCCGGGTGTTTGTTCCGTGTACCACCACATCTTGAACTGCTGGGAAACAACGTAGGGCTTGAATGGTCAACACAAAAAGAGACGCTCAACCTCCCCAACCCTTGCCCGACGACGTGAACTATCGAAGAAACGTTGAGAGGAATCGAGGAGATAGACATGTTCTCCTGACTCATCACGTTCTATGTCCTTGTATCACCCGGCCTCGGGATGACGTTCGTTCTCGTTTGGTCAATTACACGAATTTCGGAGTTCACAACCGCTTTCCATGATCACCTTGGGCGCAGTCCCAGAAACATGCATTGATTCTCACCCGCCGCCCTGCCCCACCCGTGATGTGCACGGCAAATATCTTGAATGTATTTTTTAACCCTGAGGCCCCCTCTGCTAGCGGGGCGGTGGATATGATTGGAGGCAACACGAGATGAACAGCAGCGTGTTCACTCTTTCTTCGTTCAGCAGCAGAAACATGGATACGCAAAAGGTGCTCTCGAGTGTCAAGACCTGTTGCACGAAACTCTTTTCGTTTGCGTCGGTGCTGCCGCTGATTTCCTCAGGCGCCATTCCACCCGAGCTGGGCCGGCTGACGGCGCTAACGAGGCTAGATCTCGACGACAACAATCTTTCCGGTGAGGCCTTGCAGTTGGTTGTCTCGCGTGTAGTGAGTGTTGGCTGTTGGTTGTTGGTAGTTTTTTGCGTTTTCTATGCTAGCCTATCGTCGGCGTGTTCGGCGTCTCTGCCTCGGGAGTGACCGGTGGCCACCTCGTGTACTTCATGCGATGGCGATTCGCTTGGTGTGACAGCCGCTGGTCATTGCTGTTGTACTGTCCCGTCGAAGTCCAGCAGGTACAGCAGGTACGTCATCTGCTATCGCCCATGAAATATCCGAATGAGTTGGGAACCAACTCACCTCCGCGCTTTAGAGACTTTCCACTTCAATCTCGCAGTGTGGTAAATCATTCCATTCCAGACGCTGGGTGTTCTTGAATTGGTACATTTGGTGTAAGGGATGGTTGGCAATTTCAACAACGTCATCAGTCGTGGCAACGGCTAGGCACGGGTTACTCGGTCAACACCTCCTGAAACATCAAGCTCACTACCTCTAGGGCATGAACATCTAGCCGTCTCTGTTCTCTAGTGACCGAGGACCCATTCCAGCATCCGTCAACCACGCAGAAGTTTCTCAAGAGTTTCTAGAACGTAGGATCTGGGCGGTTTGTGTTTGATGGAGCCAAAAATAGAAAATGTACCAACCGTTGGAGTTCGCAAGTCGATAATTTGTTGGCGGATATCCCCCCCACAACATTTCTTCCGGCGTTCTTCGTTCATGACAGGAGGGGGTTGCATGGCTTGATTCTGCTTCGTGATCATGCTCTGCGTAAGATTACGCAAATTGGAGAATCATAATATGAACAGGGAACAGCTTAATGTGATCCCTTGCTTACTGTGATAGGACCATTGCCCGAGTGCGCGTGTCAATGAACGACGTGGTCCCAAGCAAGGCCTTAAATTTCCACGATGGTCTACTCGGGTACAGTATTCACCTCTCGCAGAGGTAGCCTACGGTATGTAACTCCATCCTTCGCCCTGGTTGATACAAAATTGATTATTGAGCAGAAATTGGGTCACCGCGCACCGAACAATTACTTCTTCGCCTCCTTTCTCAAAAGCTCATTTCATTCAATATTCAGGACGAGAGCAAGAATTCTACCTGCGTTGGTTTTCATTTTTTCTCGATAATCCCATAAAACACCCTCCGTACTTGGCTACGTCGCACTCTATTTTTTTGCGAGGCATGCCATTTCTGACATGGCCCGTCGTCGATGTTCCTGTGATGCAGGCCTTCATGGTGTTCGGATGGCAGTACATTTTTCTATTGTTCTGTTCAGTTCCAGTACCAACACATATTGCCCATCGTCTTTCGGAAAGTATTGCCCACACAATATATGATCAAATGAGCGGTTTCATCGAAATTGTAGGGGATGCTCTGCTCTACCAAACCTGGACACGATTGCGCTTTGTGCACAGTTTGTGTTATTTTGCTTCACGTGGTGTTTGCTTCACGTGATGTCTGCAAACGTCGTACCAGTCGAAACTGTACGACGATTTTTGTTCCGCTCCCCATTCCGCAAGGTGCATCTCGGAGCAAACGATTGGAAGTTGATGATGTGCAGATAGCATTGCACTCCTATTTTTCAACGCATTATTTTCAACCTAACAGTCGTCCCCGCTTCGAAGACACACATCGTTTGTTTTTTTTCAAGTGTTTTTCTTTTTCGTGGGGAAGTGGGTCACTAAGATTCCGAGGATGAAAATTCACCATCCCCGGGGTCAACGGAGATGTACCATACGTCAAAAGGTGCGCAATTGCAGCAGGCATAACAAACCTGACGATCACAACGTGTTGGTGGTTGAAAGTCGCACGTTCTTACATGCCGTCGTTCGCCTAAAAACCTTCACATTGTAACACTCCACCCCCCACATTATTGTTCGAACAGTGGGTATAGCTGCAGGACGAGGCACACATTTGCAGCTGTTGTCATTATATTGTTTTGTTGTTATTTCTGTTGGTTTTAGACTGTTTCTCTGTTGCTTTGGCGTCGTTCCCGCGTTCAACATCTTGCCGAGATGCATATAATTACCCCCCCCCTCTACCCAAATATATGAAATACAGCCAACCGTCATTGGAACAATCTCTGATACTTTACACCTTGTGCGCCGCACCGGCTACGTGCTAAACCGGGAAGGAGCAAAACGATACCTGAAACGAAACTACAAGTGTCGGAGAACCCACAACGCCAGACAAACATACAATGGACAAATGAAGTGCAGCGTCGGTCCTGCCCAGAGGTCAATATCAGGTAGCACAAAAATGTTTACCAATCTGAGCATTATTTCACGAAAATGGACCAAAGACGAACACACAAACAACAATTAATTGCACTTCTAGCTACGTTCTCCGAATTTATCCATACACACACAAGCAGAAGCAGATCGCTCGCCTTGTCTATTGTGCCGTGTAGTTCCAAAGGTGTCCTTCAGCATCATTCTGGGGGTCCCGATTGCTGAACACAGTGCCCCCCCCCCTGTTTTGGGTATCTGCGGGGCACCCTGCTTCTGAGATTTTTTGTGTCTTTCGAGGGGGGCCTGACTTAAGATGTGCGCCTTTGAAGCGGGGACGTACACTATCCACCGGAAGGATGGTAAAAGTGCGCTGTGCCCTCCTTCTTCGCGTACGATCCAAGAACATTTGTCTCTCATGTATGCACGTGTTGAGACGGTGTCCTGGTGCATGCAACCACAGATAAAACGAACACCCCCAATACCAAAAGCATTCAAACGCATTTCGAAGGCAAACCTGTTGGAGTGTTTGAAGAATTCTAGAACGACAATCGGAACGCTTGCTTATGTTAGGAAATACTGTAGTTTTTCGGCTTGGAAATTATCGCCACGAGTAGGGGTCCCAGTGTGTTCGTGGCGCTCTGTTTTCAGCGACGTCTCGAGGCGGTTGCTTCATCGTGTGTCATTGCTGAGTTTGGTCTCGGAGCGTTTACCGTGCGAGACACTTACTCCGTACCGTAGGGTAGCCGTGGCTACCATGGCACCCTATCAGCTCCACCCGATGGTGGGTCGCAGCTGTCAGGCGTTGGTAGAGCCACGTGGATTGTCATATCCCGGGGTCAGGTAGATGACCATCTTTGGGGGCGATGTATGGGTTCTGTTTTGCGTGTTCTGCCTCTGCGGTTATTTTTCCGGTGTGCCACACATGGTAAACTTCTGGGAAACAACGCAGGGCTTGCATGAGTAATATTCAAAACGTTCGACCGTCCCCCCTTGCCCGAAGACGCGGACTGTCGAAGAACGGTTGAGAGAACTCGAGTCTTCATTGCATTGTTCTCGCTTCCGATCATCACCTGTGTCACCTGCTCACCACTTGGTGTCTAGCTAACTCGGAGAAAGTCACCTGTTATTGAATAGAACGAGTGATTTGTTTTTCAGGAATTGAACAGCGAGTATTGAAAGCAATGGTCGTGTCCATACTGGAAATCGAATCCGCGATTGTACCGCTCACGTTCAATTCTGAACCTACTGTTCTATGTCCTCAGGTGGAGTGATTTGCTGAGTGATGGGCTTTTCCCAGATTTGTGGGGCTGCGAGGATACTATTCCGAGTTTGTTGGCTGTCAGACTCAGCCTCTGAGTCACAGTGATCGGGAACTTGCTGGGGTCACCTCTGCTGCTGTTTATGTTGCCGTTTACAAGGTCTTCGCACTTGGCGAACAGTTATGTTTCCTGTCGAGTACCTCTCGCTTCTGCACAGGCAATGAAACGATTTTCGGTGATCCAAGGACAAAACCTCCAATCGAACGACATACTATATATAATAGAATATATACAGTTTGACATGTATATAGTGCTCCGTGGTTTACGCCAACCACTCGTAAGACGTACGCGACATGAGCCCAATCGAGACGTACAAAATGGTAAAGTATGCCAAACAAAGAGAACAGCAGTAGGGCAATAGCTCAGACTCGGTGATTGAGTAAGGAACAAATCCCTATACTCTCGGAGGAGTATCCCAAGACTGGAAAGAGAAACTGCATGCGTGCACATGTTCGAGGCCGGGTCGTGTTCGATTTTGGGATTTTCGACCGACCGACCAGGCCAATTTCTTTAGACCTTGGAGATTTGCAAAGAGAGCTGTCATCAACCACAGTAGTCGTTCGAGCTTTTTTTTCTTCGGTGGGGACAAGGGTATGAACGGCACGGGAATGCGCATGCTATGAATTTGGTTGAGGGAATCGCTGCTCAAAGCAAGCACAAATGCGGGCTGCAAGCATCGCACGATGCTGACCAAATGAGAGCTACCTGTGTTGAAATAGTGCCGTCGTTGTTCAGGACACATGTCTTGAGGGCGGCAGCCATTGGTAGTTCAGGCCTTGGTAGTCCAGCAATGCAGAATATCGAACTGAAGCGAATTAGGACGGCAGGTTTTCTCTTCCCGAGCAAGCGGTGTTTGCGCGGTAGCGACAGTGTATGTATCGTAGCAAGAAATATGAGGGTTCACAAGTCATTCACCTGAGTTTCGTTGGAGAATTTGTTTACAATCCTGGTGGTTCCTGGCCCGAATCGCGAACGCCGATTAAGTGCTTTATATGGCTGGTATGGTATGATTTGTGAACGACCAAGTTGAAACGCAGCGGGTGGCTCGGAACGTTGTATTCGATGACGTGTTGGCTTGGATCTCCCCGATATGCATCTACTCTTCGCAGTATAGCCTAGGTATTTGCTCGTTCATTGAGTGCCCCCCTTTGTCGACTTGCCAAATGTTGTGTTGATCCGATGTACGGTATATTTCTCATGCGTGTGATGGGTGACCTCTCCTTCACATGGGATTGCGCGTCTCTGTCCACCAGAGCGGTGTCCTCTAGGTAATGAATCACGGAACTACAGAATCTCGCGGGTATTCAATCGCACGACCGTTGACCATCTCTATCTCGTTGAGAGTACCCGTGGATCACGGTGATGACCTGTGACACCACGCGAAACAAAGTAGGTATCAACGAGAGGGTCAAGGCGAGGATGGGCCGATGTTCGCCCCTCCCTGAGGAGCCTGAGGCCTTTATCACGTTTCCTGGTACATGTGTTTACGGCAGCCCCAGGCTGTACCAGGGGTACGACCGTTCGGACTCCCCATTACACCTTCCCCCATGCTCATGATTTGGCCAGCGTTTTTCACCCAAGCCGACACGTATAGTCTGTGTGGGTTGGGAGCAGCATGGGAGGAAAAAGTCCGGAAAAATCTTCGCAAATCATCCGCAAGAGCACCGTCCATGCGTCACGTCGATTCCGTAATGAACCACTCACGTTTGGTTGGGTTTTGCGGCACTCGAAAGACTTGCGTGCGAAATGACAACCATGCCCCAAGGCTTCGCACGAGCGTAAGAATATATTTGAGAATCATTGTCATGTGCAGTGATACTCCTTACTGAGTGTTGTAGTTTTCGACTTAAGCGCCAAGTCACAGCGATGAAGGTGCTACCAATACCAGCCCCGTTGCGATAGATGCCTACGTGTGGAGGGGCTCAAGTCTATGTTAGGTTTCTTGGCCCTCCCCCCCACCCGCCATCATTTTCTCCCGGCGTTCTCCGTTTAAGACAATAGTGGTGGCATGGCTTGATCGAAATTCGAAGGGTACTGCTGGTCGCGCTAGTACCCCCGTTGGGAAATAGTTTAGAAAGTGAAACTGCCGATATTCCCTCCTTACTCCGATAGGACCTTTTCCGGTTCGCGTATCAATCACCGACGTGGTTCCGAGCAATGCCCGACTATGTCCATGATTGTCTACTCGGGTGTTCGCCCTTCGTAGACGTAAAGCCCGCCGCATGTGTCTCGTACCCTTCGCCATGGATGGCCAATATGTTGTACTCAAACAACACATGGGTCGCCACACCGAACAGACAAAACAGAAAATGGGTGGCCGCACCGAACTAGTACTTGTTGACTTTCTTTCTCCCGGCGCGTTACATCAGGTAACACGAATGAGAAAAATCTAACCAGCCTTGTCGTTGGTGCCTACCTTCAACAAGTTCCTGAACGGCCTGCGTACTATTGTACGTTGTGCTCTATTGGTCGCAGGTCATGCAATTTCGGGCATGGCTCGTCGTTGATGTTCGTGTGATGCGGGTGTTGATTGTGTTTAGATGGCAGTTCATGTTCTTGTTTGTTTTCAGTTCCAGTAACGAAGAATGTTGCCCACCTGGTCACTTGCGTCTTTCGCAAACTGACACAGAGTATTTCCCGACCGTTTCGTCTATGTTCTAGTGTGGTCTGCTCTATCAAACGTGATTGCGCCTTATTCTTTATTCACAGTGTTGTCTCTCTTCGAGTGATGTCTGTAGACGGAAAAACAGTCGAAACTATTGGCCCGGTCTGTTCTGCTTCCCATTCCGCAAGCGTGCAACTTGAAGCAAACGAAAAGGCAAATTTATGCTGTGCTATAGTATTAGACTGCGTTTGCCAATGCAGAATTTACAACATGTGCACCCGAAGAATGATTGAAATACTCTGTGCCAGCTTTTTTTGCCCACATGCCAAGAACATTTGTATTCTGAGTACATGTTGAGATGGTGTCCCAGTGCACACCAAAGGCGAGAACAAATACTCCCAGTAACCAAAATATATACATGCATTTCAAATGCACAGCCTGTTTGAGATAGTTTTCCACCTGTTTGGAACTATCGAAACGCTTGCGTATTTTCTGGACTATACAATTGCAATTGTCCGGCTTGGAAATCGGCGACACGGGCAGGAGTCCCAGTGTATTTTGTGGCACTCTGTTGTAAACGATATCCGGAGGCATTCGCTTCATGATGTGTCATTTCTGATGGTGGCCTCGGAGCGTTTACCGTGCGAGGCATTTACTCCCAGCTGTAGGGTAGCAGTCGTATGCTTGACCATGGCACCCTATCAGGTTAACCCTATCGTGGCTCGCAGATTTTAGACGTTGTTAGAGCCACCTGGATTGTAGTACCCCGGGTTCAGGTGGGGGGGCGTTGTCGTTCGTGAAGGCTTGGTCTGTGGGGGTTTGGTTTCACGTATCCTCTCTTTCCGGGTGTTTTTTCCGTGTACCACCACATCTTGAACTGCTGGGAAACAACGTAGGGCTTGAAGGGTCAACACAAAAAAAGACGCTCAGCCCCCCCAACCCTTGCCCGAAGACGTGAACGTGAACTATCGAAGAAACGTTGAGAGGAATCGAGAATCGAGGAGACAGACATGTTCTCCTGTCTCATCACGTTGAACGTTTAGCTCAGACACGCAGGAAATTGGCAAGACTACTCTACATCCCCAAAATGGGAAAAGAAGCGCTGGTTTACTCCTCGTCACTTTGCGATTGTTGATGTATTTGAGAGGCCAGCACACGTCAGTGACTCTCCTTGCGAATGCGCTTCTGCCTCAAAGTGGTTAACGCCGTGAGGATTAGCCGAATACCGAATGCAGCTCGAGACGTACCGTTCAGCGCGTCGAGAACTCACGGGGTTATTTGTTCACACCGGGACACTGACGAGGCGCCCAGCGCGTTGAAAGTCAAACTAAAATCGGAGGAGGTGGTTGCATTACGTTTGTCGCGCCAGCATCTATTTCTGCACGGTTCTGTGCAAGTTACCACAGAAAGCATTCAAAGAACGCTGCCATGGGGCTGAGCGCAACTCAGAAGGCACGACGTCGAGAATGAGAATACACAAGTATCACCGTTACCCATCCTACCTTCGTGCACGTTGTAATTCCTCCGGGCATGACGAGAATAGCGCCGATAAATAGTGGAAAGAAAGAGACAGGTCCAGAATGCGGCACAACGAAAGATGGTAAAAGTAGCGACTACAGCGATTACTACAAGCAAAGGTTCCGGCAGGCATCAACGCACGGTGCCGTGGTCCTCGTTATAGTCGTAAAATTGCAACCAAGCTGGCATTTGCACCTCGCTGGTAACACTCGTAGACCGCTGCAGACCCCGCAGAACATTACAGCCCCATGCTGGCACACTCCAGAGCTCCGTACCCCCAGCTCCGTCTCCCCCCCCCATTACTGCAGCCCTTCCAAACGCCCTCCTGATGTTTGTTCGCTTCCGCACGGTGCTTCTTGAGTTCGCACGGGTGATGCGCCGAAACATGAGCAAGGAATATGGTTGTTTTTCCCGCATCCCGGACGTAAGTCCGCACAAGAACGTGCAACTTTTCCCGGGGGTGTGCAACAGAATCAAGGAGAAGAATATTTCGAAACCGCTCGCACCCGCTGGCGCTTTCTCAAGGTCCTTTGCTCTGCTTCCTTGTTTAGGAAGAAATCGGCGACATGCCTGCACCTCCGGCTCGTCGATGGTCATATACTTCGTTCCAGCACACGCCGGGCTCTGACCGTCCCTTGGATGTGCATTCTCTCACATGCAACCGTCAAGGCATTCTGTCAACCTTGCATGAAGCATGACAAACACGTCCTCAGGCGTGACTCGAAGAAGTGGGAATTACAGATACAGACACCGTATGACACTATCCGAAGTTCTTGATAGCAACGAAAGTGTATCACTGTCTTCGACCCGGAAACACACCGGGTGGAGGATTGGTAGGGCAGGGCGAACACTTGTTTCATGTGCGACTGGCTATCGTTGCTACTTGAAGAAGTTTCAGCCGGACAACGTAAGGTCCGTCCGTGTATTGGTTTGGGAAAGTGCATTCGAATGACAAACGTCGGCCGAGTATTTAGGCCGTATATTAACGAAGTGCCAAAAATCAAAATCTAAATGTGGACAATCTCAAAATCAATGTGCGTTATCGTGGAAACCTGGAAAAAAGAGGGTCGTGTATGTGAACGAGGATAGGAGACAGATGAGGCAAAAAATCTAAAAGACCTGGCGCCAGGGGAAGAGCCAGCAGCGAAGCGGTGATTTTTCTAGGGTGGGTTTTGCGCTCTTCTGTTCACGGGTTAGCCGATATCTCGCCAAATACTTAACGAGTTGCCTCAAGATTGGTATCCGGAAGGAGCGAGTAACATGGGCTGTTGGGCAATGCCAAGGTTTGGCGCCGTGAGGTGCCGAATGCGCCGGAACAAAAAGGTTGTGTTGAAGAAAAAATGCCAACGGTTGCGAGAGGTCACATCAAGTTCGGTGTTTTGGGCCGCCACGGATTTGGTTATCCACCGACAACTTACCGAAGGAGGAAGCAACAGCAACAGCAAGGCCACGCGGCGGGAGGTACCTCGCTGCGCCATCTTTCAAGCCCAAGGTCTGCTACCGTGGGGTATCGTGCGTATAGGGAAAAACGTTTTGGTTGACCCTAAAATATCCATGCCAGAGAGCGGCTAGTTCAAGTTCGCGCCGAACGTCTGCTCGCAGTTTAATTTTGTAAGCGATAACTCTTCGAAGAAGGAAGCGACAGCATTAGCAATGCCACGCGACGGGAGGTAGCTGTACCCACCATCTTTCTCGTGCAAGGTTAGATGCCTTGGGGTATCGTGAGTGTGGAAAAAAAAGGTTGCAACTACCGTATTCCGCACGGAACAGCCCGAAAAAGCCGCGCAGCCCTGTTCTGATCGTCAGTCCGTCCACCGCTTGTCACGATCGGCATTTTCTCCTCGAGCACCCAACCAGCCGGCCCGGTTTTTGGCTTGCCGGCTAGCAGAGTCTTCTGGCTACAAATAACGGCTATGGTGTCGGTGGTAGGGTGCCGATAGCCCTTCTATGAGCAGTGTACAGCAGGTCGTGTCGTACACTTGCTGTGCAGCGGCCTCGCGGCAGGTGCTCCAAGCCTTCGAAGTCTTGAACTCCTTACCTGACAGGGAATTTGGCCCTGGTTTGGCGTGTCTCACAAATGAGCTACAGTCGCCGCGCATGCATGAAAGCTCCGTGCACCGGCACCGGGCAGGTTCATGCCGGCAGACGTATGTCCTGAATTTGCACTCAAATGTTTATTGGCCGTTGGGCAAGCGCAAGAGGCCAGTCCCCCGCGTGGCTTGGAGCGGTTGCCGTATTGGCGTTGTTGGAAGGTCACAAGTGTCCGGTATCCCGCCGTATCCATGGCAGCTTGATGGCCCGCTGATACATCTCTCTGTTCGCTCTGTTGGCTCTCACTTACTCTGATTGACGGATTCGTTTTGGAACGTGTCGGCACAGGTACTGCCTCCGTTGTTTGGATGCCCCAAGCCTTTGGATATCCACCCTCTATTGCCAAGCGGGCATTCGGTCAGAACAAACAGCAATTCATCGCACACTCTTGCTCTTCTATCAGCATCTGTGATTCAGTTCCTTTAGCCACAATAACTCGCCAGCACAGCATCTCCTATGTGATGGAAAATACGAACGGTGACTTCGGCAAGCAGGCTTCAAAACGAATACTCCGCTGATACCACAGAACTCAGCATGTCGTGTGCGCTCGTCATGCAAAGAATGTGTTGTTTTCTCCCAACCGTGTACACGACCGAAAACAGGCTTAGGCTTCGAGATTAGTATGTATCAGAACACGGACGTCCGGCGAACATCTCCCTGCCCGAACAGAGTTGTTTTTTTGTTTCGATGCTTGGGAGAGATTCAAGAGGTCACGCAACTGGAGAAAAGCATCCCAGTGAGCCGTTTGCTGGAGGTGTCTGGCTAATGTCTGTCGCCCTGAACGCATGACATGACGTGTCACCCACGAAATTGTCAGACGCAAAAGGCGCTGTCAGAACAGTTAACCGTTTGCTCTGCTAGTGGGTACCCGTGACATCTTTCTGATAGGTCGTTTGTTCAATGTCAAGCAGCTGTCGTACCTTTCTTTTATAACAAAATCACTAGAGAAGCAAACGACGACATACTGTGTTTTTCTTGGTCTTCCATCGCCCCCAGTTTCCGAACACTCAAACACCCATGTTCCATAAAAGGTTGTCTGGAGTGATACGAGTGCAAGTATTTTCGGCACCACGTGTATATGTTGCCATGGGACACCGTGCAATCCATACATACGGTGACCGTGCAAGGAGGTGCAATCCGACTTGCAGATGTTGCGAGCTTATCATCGACACAGCCAGATTTCCGTCTCCGTGGCTTCATCGCGTAAGCACGATCAGAAACCATGATGTTGACTTCCCCCCCCACCGTCAGCTCGCCGTCGGAGAACGTGAACCCTCTGGCATGTGTTCAATTGTCCTCATACTAATGTTTTCACATGGCATGACGTTCTCATATTGGATGGAGGCTTTTCTTCGCTGTGACCGTGAAGTCGCATCTTCGGTACGTAGCATCTTGTAAGTAGGCGCTAACACGGCCATCTGCTGCGGGACAACCGTGAGTCGTAGCTAGAAATTCTGAGCTCGACACGAAGGGGAAAACACCAAGGGACGCCCCAGCGTGGCCTGAGGTCTTATTCCGGCACAACGTTCACGGTGTCCCTTCGAGCTGGATTTGATTCGATTGACAAGTCGTTAGTCTATTGTCCAGGTCTTGTCGGTTTTAGCGATCGCATTTAATGAGAAGGGCACGTTCCACACCCCTCACTGCTGCCCCGACATTTGCTCTGACTGGAGGATGGTCGTACGTTTCGGTGATCCATAGTACGTCGTTGGCGCGTGTCATACACGTGAAAGTCAATCTTGCGGAACTCACGATCCATCCTCAACAATCGTCATACGCCACCAGTAACAGGTGTATGTTCTACAGCAACGAACAAGCGCAAACACTATTGGGCAACTTTTAATGTTGATATTCGCTGCATTATATGCGCGGGCAGGTGCAGTCAGAATCGACGTCTCGTGCCGAATGGCCTTCTCTCGGGTCTATTCTAGAAAGCGTTGTGTCGCCGGACAGCGCTGTTGCTACACCGGGGGTATCAGACGTGGGAATGCCTCGTGCTGCGAGTGTGTTCATCAACGATTTAAAGGCGTGGGTCTGTCTCTGTTCCTCCGGATATGCATCATCAAAAATATTTGCTATACGTCTG
This sequence comes from Ectocarpus siliculosus, assembly GCA_000310025.1. NCBI lineage: Eukaryota > Phaeophyceae > Ectocarpales > Ectocarpaceae > Ectocarpus > Ectocarpus siliculosus. Next base: position 6,330,013 of record FN649728.1, on the reverse strand, counting down.
AGTAGTCACCCAACGTCCACAAGGGAACAACTGCGTACTCGTTCGTGACATGTACTGTCCTTGACGGTGCTGGAAATGTCCTTGTTGTACATGTAGAACAAGAAGATGTTTGCGGTGAACGGCCGGATACCTGAAAGTGCGTACGCATCAAATGATCAAGTTGGTTTAGGAGGTTGTTCCCACAACGTTGCGCGATGGATCGAAACAGATCCGTGATTGGGAACCATTACCGTGAGATTTTTCCCTTTCTCCACGTGTACGGATGGATTCGAAGACTAAAGCACAGAGGGCATGTGCCGTCATTGGGGGTGACGGACGTAATCAAAGCGCGCTTTTTTTTCGTCGGCTACCGTAATGTTGCCTGTCTAATGCACTGGGGGGAATGGCCGAAAGTGGCAATCGTGAAATGATTTGGCGTCGGCCCTGGAAGTGAAGATGGCCAATTTTGCAACATGGACACACTACGCGCATGATTACACTTGTGTTAGACTATACCTGCGTATGTGAGGCCAACTCTACGACTCATCACTCACCGTCTGTATTTGTGTGTTTCAGCTGTCATATCCCTGCCATACCAACGGCATTTTGAAGGCGTGGCTTACCGTGCGATTGGCAGGGCGGGGCAGTTTGCCTTCACAGCGTTGCCGTTCGATGCAATGGGCTGATGTTGCCCGTGCCGTCTACTTCGAATGGTCCCATGTTTCTCATGCAACGGCATGCACATCTCGCCGTCTCTGTTCTCTAGCGACCAAGGACCAATTCCAGCATCCGTCAACCACGCAAAGTTCTCTCAAGAATCTCTAGAGTTCTACTATTTGGGCGGTTTGGATTTAATGGACACCAAAATTAAAAATGTGCCGACCGTTGGAGTACTGAAGTGAATATGTTTTATTGGCGCACAACCTCCCCCACAACATTCCTTCCGGCCTTCTCCGTTCACCTGAAGAGGCGTTTGCAGGGCTTGCTTCGGCCTCGCAACCATGCTCTGCGTACGATTACACAAATTGTAACTCATTGGAAGGCGTCCCTCTGGAGTGGGGTAAAGAGAGCACCGCGGCAGGGGGTGATGCAAGAACATGCAAAAAGAAAACCCATACATATGCATGTACGGAGTATAGATTAAATATGTAACACACTAGTCTGTTGTTCGTCCCTTCCACACTCCGCATGTATTTGCCGTTTATCTGATGCTGCGTTTTCCCCCACCGCCGCTGATTCCAGGCCGCCAAACGACTTGAAATTCATCAGAGCCGTACAATATTGTGGCCCAGGAAACCACACACGCACCCTCGCCACAGGCGGGCGGAGAAGTGTTGTATTCGGACGTGTAGCTATATGTTGCAGGGCCGTAACCGTAGCATCATGATCGATCATGGCGTGTGTCGCACATTCCGGAGAAAGGAAGAGGCCGCAGGATGTGGATGTATTTGTTAAGAAGGTGGGAAGGATCGAATGAACCCAGACAGGAGCACGCGTGTGTGTGTGTGCTTTTTTTTTCAAACATTAAAGGAAAGATGGATACACGTAAGTAAGCAGACACAGCCAAACTATCACGCAGTACATACATACATAACACGCACGTACGTACTGTGCACCCACCACGACGGGGGGAAAACAAATTCAAAAAGACCAACTCACGTCCGCAGCGACCTGGGTGCAGAACCATTTTGTCATCACTAGATATGTTCTATGTTCATACAACGTCGTTCCATGTTCGGTCCAACGTTCCGACTTCGTGCACGCTGTGCTGCTGCGGGTCGTGGGTGCTTGTTAGCTACAAGTGTACCACAGCGTTTGTTTGCCTGTGCCTCACGAAGGGTGAGAGCCAGGGAGGAGGTGTAGTAAGGCAATATGAGCAACCAAGACCCGAGCAGCAGAGTGCAGCAGCAGCAGCACAGCGGCACAAACGTGGGAGTCGATGACAGCAGTAGAAAAGAGAAAACGAACAAACATGCGGCGGGTGTTGGTCTGAGTTGACTAGAGGGCAAATGGGACCGACCGACCGACAGCTAACCTCGCACCATCAATCAGCCGCGCTTCGAGCCACAACGGCGTCCCACCTCCTAGATTTCTACAGTACTTGAATGGCCTGCCCGCTTTACTAAGCGGTTCAGACCTTTCTCGCGGGCGGGCGTGTTTTGTTGTGGTCCTCCAGCGTGCGCAAGCACGGAGTGCAGCAGGTACAGACGTGTGCGTTTTCGAAACTAACTGCTGTTACACGGATACCTGTGACCAAGCAAGATGTTCTTCGCTGTTCTACCCGCTACTGATGTGCTAGAAAGAAGGAATAGAATGTCACACCTGCTTCAAAGAACATGAAGGACTCTCCAAGTCGGAACAGCCGCCAGGAAACAGAAGTGAAAAGATCACCCGAACAGCCTCCACTGCTAACGACCAGTCAACACCAATGTATAACTGTTCACATATGCACAGGAACCAGCTTCTGGTGATCCCTTGCTTACTGCGATAGGACCATTGCCCAAGTCCGCGTGTCATTGAACGACGTGGTCCCGAGGAAGGCCTCAAATTTCCACGATGGTCTACTCGGGTACATGTATTCACCCTTCGCAGACGTATGTAACTCCATCCTTCGCCCTGGTTGCTACAAAATTGATTATTGAGCAGAAATTTGGTCACCGCACCGAACAATTACTTCTTCGCCTTCTTTCTCAAAGCTCATTTCATTCAATATTCAGAACGAGAGCAAGAATCTACGTACCTTGGTTTTCATTATTGATAGTAAACCCTGCGTACTTTGCTACGTCGCACTCTACTGGTTGCGAGGCATCCCATTTCGGACATGGCCCGTCGTCGATGTTCCTGTGACGCAGGCCTTCCTGGTGTTCGGATGGGAGTACATTTTTCTATTTTTGCTCTTCAGTTCCCGTAACAAAGAATATCGCCCTGATCATTTACGTCTTCTGCAAAGTATTGCCCACACAGTATTTAATGAGCGGTTTCATCGAAATTTTAGGATGTTCTGCTCTACCAAACAAGACACGATTTCGTTTTGTACACAGTTTTGTGTTCTTTCTCTTCGCGTGATATCTGCAAACGTCACAACAGTCGAAACTGTACGACGATTCTGTTCTGCTTCTGCAAGCGTGCATCTTGGAGCGAACGTTGCCCTCCTATTTTCCAACACATTATTTTCATTATTTTCAACCTATAGTCGTCCCCACTTTGAAGACACACATTTGACATGGCTTTTTTTTTATAGTGTTTTTCTTTGACGCGGGGAAGTGTCCTTAAGATTTCGGGGAGGATGACTCACCTTCCCCGGGGTCAACGGAGGCGTACCATACGTCAAAAGACGCGCAATTGCAACAGGGATACTAACACAAAAAGCAAAAAACATCATAAACCTGGCTATCACGACGTGGTGGTGGTTCAAGTCGCACGTTCTTACATACATACCAGGTCGTTCGCTCTTGGAGCTTCACATTGTAACACTCCCCCCCCCGCATTGTCCTTCGAACGGTGGGTATCGTGCTGCTGGATGAGGCATACAATGGAACAGCAGCTGTTGTTGTACTAAGTATTGCTTCTGTTGTTATTTTTTGTTGGCTATATTTCTCTATTGCTTTGGCGTCGTTCCCGTGTTCAACATCTTGCCGAGATGCATATCATTGCCACCACCCCCCCCCCGCCCTATTAAAAGAATGACAGCCAACCATCGTTGCAACTAACTCTGATACGATACGTACCGTACACCTTGTGCGCCCCACAGGTTACTTGCTAGACACGGAAGGAGCAAAACTATACCTGAAACGAAACTAGAAGTGTCGGAGAACCCAAAACACCAGACAAAAACAAAGAAGAAAAAATGATTGGAGCCCGTCGGTCCTGCCCTTAGGTCAAAATCATTTGGCACAAAATACAGTTTACCAATCTAACCATAATTTCACGAAAATGGACCAAAGACGAACACACAAACAGCAATTGCACTTCTATCTACGTCATCCGAATTTATCCATACCCACACGCAGTAGCGGCAGCAGCAGCAGATCGCTCGCCTTGTCTAGTGTGCCGTGTAGTTCGAAAGGTAGGTGTCCTTGAGCATCATTCTGGGGGTCCCGAATGATCAACACAGGCCCCCCCCCCTGTTTTGGATATCTGCGGGGCACCCTGCTTCTGATTTTTTTTGTGTCTTTCAAGCAGGGAGCTGACATAAGATGTGCGCCTTTGAAGCGGGGACGTACACTATCCACCGGAAGGATGGTTAAACGTGCGCCGTGCCCTCCTTCTTCGCGTACAATCCAAGAACACTTGTCTCTGATGTATGCACGTGTTGAGACGGTGTCCTGGTGCATGCACACCACAGATGAAACAAACACCCCCAATACCAAAACTATTCAAACGCATTTCGAAAGCAAACGAACCTGTTGGAAAGTTTGAGGAATTCTAGAACGACAATCGGAACGCCTGCGTATGTTCGGAAATATTGAAGTTTTTCGTCTTGGAAATCGACGCCACGAGTAGGGGTCCCAGTGGTTTCGTGGCGCTCTGTTTTCAGCGACGCCCCGAGGCGGTTGTTTCATCGTGTGTCATTGCTGAATTTGGTCTCGGAGCGTTTACCGTGTGAGACACTTACTCCGTACCGTAGGGTAGCCGTGGCTACCATGGCAGCCTACCGGCTCCACCTTGTGGTGGGTCGCAGCAGTCAGGCGTTGTTAGAGCCACGTGGATTGTAGTATCCGGGGGTCAGGTAGATGACCATCTTTGGGGGCGATTTATGGGTTCTGTTTCGCGTGTTCTGCCTCTGCGGTTATTTTTCCGGTGTGCCACCACATTGTAAACTACTGGGAAACAACGCAGGGCTTGCATGAGTAATATTCAAAACGTTCGACCGTCCCCCCTTTCCCGAAGACGCGGACTGTCGAAGAAAGATTGACAGAACTCGAAAGAACATGTTCTCCGGTCTCGCGTTGGATGTTTAGCTCGGACAAGCAGGAAGCTCACGAGACTACGTCGCCGAAATGGTGAAACAACCGCTTTTGTACCCCTCTGGTCGCTTCGCGATTGCTTCAGTCTTGAGAGGTCAGCAAACGTCAGTGGCTCTCCTTGTAAATTGCCCTTCTGCTACCACGTGATTGACACCATGCGGGGAGGCGGAAGATCAACAGGCTTTTGTTTCACGAACTGTGCAGCGCTTTGAAAAAGTCACCGAGTTATTTGTTCACACCGGGACGTTGGGGTGGCGCCCGGGGAATCGAAATCAAACTAAAATTCGAGTTCTGGTTTAATGACGTCTTTCGCGCCCGGATCTATATCTGCACGGTTCTTGGCAAGCTACCACAGAAAGCATTCAAAGAACGGTGCCATGGGGCTGAGCGCAACTCAGAAGGCACAACGTCGACAATAAGAATACAGAAGTATCACTTGTGCCCACCCTACCTAAGGGCACGTTGTACTTCCTCCGGGCATCACGAGAATAGCGCCGAAAAATTATGGAAAGAGAGAGAGGGGTCCAGAATTCGGCACAACGAAAGAGAAATATGTAGCGAGTACAGTGATTACTGCAAGCAAAGTTTCCGGCAGGCATCAACGCCCGGTGTCGTCGTCCTCGATACGCTCGCAAAGTTTCAACCGGGCTTGCATTTCCACCTAGCTTGCTAGAAACACTCGCATACCGCTGCAGACCCCGCCGGAATATTACAGCCGCATGCTGATACACTTCACAGCTCCTTTACCCCCAGGTCCGTCTCTTCTTCATTGCTGCAGCCCTTCCAAACGCCCTTGTGATGTTTGTTCGCTACCTACCGCACATTGCTTCTTGAGCACGGGGGATGCGCCGAAACATGAGCAAGGAATGTGATTGCTTTGCTCGCATCCGGGACGTAAGTGCGCACCAGAACGTGTAATTTTCACCGGAGGTTGTGCAATATAATCAAGAAGAAATGATTTCGAAACCCTTGCCCCCTCTGGCGCTTTCTCAAGGCCCTTTGGTGTATTTACATGTTTTCGGAATTATTCGGCGACATGCCTGCATCTCTGGCTTGGGCGTCGATGCTCATGCACTTCGTTCCAGCGACACGCCGGGGTCTGACCGTCTCTCGGATGTGCAATCTCTTACATGCAACCGTCAAGGCATGCTGTCATACCTTGCATGAACCATCACTAACGCGCCCTCAGGCCTGACTTGTTCCAACAACCCGATCTCGAAAATGTGGGAACTTGAAGCACTGCGTATTGCACTATCCGAACTTCTTCACAGCAACGATTTGCATCACTTTCTGTGACACCGAAACACAACGTGTTAAACAACTGGTACGGCGGTGAAGACTTGTTTCATCTGCGATTGACTATCGTTTGCTACTTGAACAGGTTTCAGCTGGACAGCGTAAGTCCGTCCGTGTATTGGTTTGTGAAAGTGCAGTCGAATGGCAAACAAACTTTAGCCGAGTAATTTCCACCATGAGCAGGGAAATGTATGCATAACTTTACCTTGTTGTATGAGTTGAGAACTTGTGCTATACAATGTGATGAAAGCTATACCCCGAAACGTGGCATACACGGAAAACGGTCGCTGGTCTCGTCAGATGCCGGTGAAACCCTTCCGAAAACAGATTTGGGCTAAACCGGCCAAGCAAGCCCTCCGACGGACGACCACTCTCGGCACTACAACATCGTGGAACGCATTGCCGCAGGTTGGAACTTCCTTGACAAGGAATGTGGCCCCGGTTTGACGTGAAGGCAGTGAACTCCAGTCGCCATTTCGTCGTCGCTGGCCTCATCGCTCAAGTATGAGAGCTTCACCTACCGACACCGGGCAGGTTTATGCCGGCAGTCGTACACCTCATTGTGATTCCGTATCTACCATTGGGCAAGCGCAAGAGGCCGGTCCCCCGCTTGTCTTGGAATGGTTGTCTCATGGTGGGGTAGGAAGGTCAAAAGTGTCCGGTGTCCTGCGGTATCCACGGTAGCTGGATGGTCTGATGATACATTCGTGTTCAGGCCCTCACCTACTTGGATTGGTGGTGTTGCTTTGGAACTTATCGGACAGGTACTTCCGTGGTTTGGATGCCCCAAGCCTTTTGATGTCCACCGTCATTCCGTGGGTGGTATTGTCAAGCGGGCATTCGGTCAGAACACACGTCGATTCATCGCACACTCTTGCTCGTGTATCAGCATCTGTGATGCAGTACGCTAACACACAAAGTCGTGAGAAAGGTATCTCCTCTGGGAGCGGTCAGTAAGCCAGGCCGGGTTTTTGCATGCAGCTGGAGCTAACGATTGAAATCGCACTCTGATACACACACATTGAAGTCACTCAGGCTCTTCGCTACGTTTCCTGGTGATGCAAAGAAAAAAAGGTCAACCCAGAAGCTTGCCAATGGACATCTCTTCGTTCGTGTGGAAGAAGAATCTCCCGATGCCACCGAACCCAGCATATGGTATACGCCCGTCAAGCATAGCTTGTGCTGATTTCTCCCAAGCGTGTGAATGTCCAAAAGCAGGTGTACAAGTAGTCTTGGAGGTAAAAGAGCACGCAGAACACGGACGTCGGGCGAACAAATCCCCGCCCGAGCAGAGGTGTTTTGTTCTGTTTGAATGCTCGGGACAGATTCAAGAGATCCCACTACTACCGGAGGTTGCGCCTCGGTGAACCAGGTGCTGGAGGTGTCTTGACTCATGTATGTCGCCGACAATGCGTGACTTATCAACCACGAACTTATCAGATATAAAAGTGGCGTCAGCACAGTTTAACCTTCTGCTCTGCCGTGACATCTGTTCCATGGGTGGTTGTTTTGTTTGTTCGCAGCTGTAGGGCCTGTTCGCTGAGAAACGAACACCAGAGCAAGAACACCCGGGGCTAACTCAAAGGTAGCGAGGCGAAAACAAAAAGAAACTCCAGTAACCACGGGGCTAATTCAAACGTTGTTGTGCTACCGTGGCTGTATTTGAGAGGGTCGGGCTAACTCATGGTGGGGGGCTAGTTCAAAGGATATTGCGGTATGCACTCGGCGCTAGAGCCTCGAGCAACAACAAACGTGGGATAAAGTGCTTTCGTTACTTGTTAGATTGCTTCAATGAACCATAATACGTTGGGTGTGTCTTGTTTGGGGTGTTTTCATTTTTTTCAGTTTTGAGGACGCAATATTACGACATGTTTGTTTCTCTTCTTCCATCCCCTTCCGATTCCGGACACATACAAAGATTCCACATTCCGTAGACGGTTCTCTGAAAGTATATAGTTGCAAGTATCTTCGGCACCTCGCGTTGATATTGTCATAGACACACTGCGAACCATGCTTGCTTTGAGTCGTGCAAGGAGGTGCTTTCCGGCTTGCTGATGATGCGAACGGAACACGTACACCAACAGATTTCGTTCTTCGCGACTTCATGTCGCAAGAACCACCATAACGCAAGAGGTTGATTTCGCCCCCCCACGATCATTTGGCCGGCGGGAAGTCTTTTAAAATCACGTTTGGTCTACGAGGCGAGCCTCATGGTTCATCGTATGTTGCACGCGACCATACTGGTGAAACTGGGGCATTTCCGACATGTCTGTCTTTGGCTAGAGGGAGGAATAGATCGGCAGCTATAGCATCCACCGTGGGTGTCCCTTCTATGTATCGCCTTGTTTAAGGGCACCCTAGGCACGTCGAACGTTGTTTTCCAGAGTTGCCACGCAGGTTACCAAAGCAAGCTAGCCCCGGGATAATCCTGTTCGGTGTTGGATACGTGCCGCAAGCAGAGGTCAGAAGGCGCCTGCACTAATGTTGGTGCAAGGGCGATCTTTAGAAACAGGACCTCCTGATGAGTGGACCGGGATGATACATTGGTCATATTTTCTGCGTTGTGTCGTCTGTGTGCCAAGAAGGAAGAGGTTTGCCTCTCAGATGCGATCCAAATCCGTTCACGAGTTGACCGTTCGCTTTAGAGATGCATTCGTGCTCCCTGTAGGAGGCCGTTACGCAGAGAACAGAGAGTCGTCCGTGTGGGATTTGTCAAGTTTTCCACGTGCTAATGTTGCCATAGGTCGATGAAAGAGTCAAGGCGGGTATGGATCAGTTTTGGTCCTTCTCCAAGGAACCTGGGGAGTTTTCAGTTTTTCCAGTACACGTCGTGTTTTTCACATCCCCAGGCTGCATCAGAAGTACGAAACATCCTGAATGTTCAGAAGCCCGTGAATGGTTTCTAGCAGATAGATGTCGAACTCTTCACTGAGACTACTACCTGTGATAGCTTGTGTACAATACCAACGAACCTAGACTTTGTTGCAGTGGTCTTCCATCACCTCCCCGAGTTCTTCCCCAAGCAACCGCACTCTATAGGAGTTTCTCGGAAGCCAGCAATTGGCAGGTACTTGCGTCACTTTGTTACTTCTGGTCATCGAGAACCCGCCAACCTACTCTTTGTGATTCATCCAAGAAGGTGTATTTTGGCTCACAGGTGTTACGAGCTAACTCGGGACATGGACAGAAGCATTGTCCGTTTGTAACCATGACGAGAAGGCGCGAGGTTGAGTTTGCCCCACCGACTTGTTGGCCGTCGGAGTTAGGTGTTCCCTGTTATGTGGTATGGCTCCAATGTGAGTCTCACGACTCATCGGAAACGTCAGCCCCCACCTTTCCCCGCTACCCGACGATTGTTGAACATCGATCAGACGTGTAACGATGACCTATTGCCCTCTCGGCGGAGGAGTCGGGGGAAACATGAAATTCGTCAAGATTGCCCTTCTCTCTTAAGGTCCTTCACCCGGGCGGGGTTGGTGTTCCTTGAGGTGTTCTCGCTGCTGGACAAATCCATTATGTTTCGCAGTTTGTGCTCGGCGATGTTGCCGAAGGGTATGGGTATACTTCCTCTGTATCATAAGTCTGTGCCGTTTTGGGCGCTCAGTCGTTGGGGTACTTAAACGTTGACGTTTAGCCTTTGACCGGGTGCGTTGAAAGGCAAAGAGCATACGAAGATGACAAGAAAAAAAAAATCGAACACCGTGATACACACTAAAATATGGTCAACATATGCCCATTTTGGCCGTATTTCGGTATAATTTATTGAGAACTCTTTTGAGAATTTTACGACTTCGCAGTAGAACACACCGGGGTCAGAAAGCGACAGAGGGAAGAGACGTTAGAGAGGGTGGTAAAATACGATAAGGAGGCTTTTGAGAAGGCTCACGCCTGGATGGCATCGAGTCCCAGCGACAGCGAGGACGACTAATCGAGTTTTTCCCTTTGTTTTCCCCCGACAGCAACAGACATTTTTTTTACCCGCAAGTGTCTTGGTTTTAGTGTGGGAACCCCAAGTGTCTTGGTTTTAAGGTGAAACCCAAATTGTCTTGGTTTTTGTGTGGGGTCACGATTATACTGGTTTGAGTATTGGCGGACGCGGCACGTATCGTTGAGTAGGAGGGGGGGGTTGGGTTCGGGCACTACTATTGTTTGTTGCCCTGCAAGTGTCTTGTTTCTTGTGTGCGGCCCCCAAGTGTCTTGGTTTTAGTGTGTAAATCCCAAATATCTTGATTTGAGTGTTGGGGGTCACTAGTATATATGGGGGGCGCGTTTGGCTGATGGAGTATAGGAGGGGGGTTATCTTTGGGGTGGGGATAATGCTTGAGTTTTTGGGGGCGGGACAGGCGTTTAGCCCCACACACCCCCTACGTGGAAAAGGGCAAAATATGGCCGTTTTTAGGCCAACTCAATGTTCTCCGGCCGTTCAGCCGCATGGTTCAAGCACCAACTAAAGTAAGCAAAAGTTTTTCTTGCTAAAAAAACGCCGGAGAATTCAACGAAAAATCGGAAAACCGATCGGACACCGTTAAGGGGGCGCAAAAACATAACGGCACAGACTTATGATACAGAGGAAGTATGAGGGTAACATTCTGTCGAGAAACTCGGCACCACGTGTTTAAGAAATCGAAGCGCTTTCGGTGCAGCTATGTTTGTGGATGACATTTACCTTGCGGGAAATTTATTAAGTGCGGTTGCGAGAACGTGCCAGCAGTCGATGGATTAGAGAACCCTTGTACGGGGATGCATCGATCTCGCCCCCGAAACTAAGGAAATGGGAAACCCCGAGAGGTTTCAGACAACAAGGCGATATCTTGCAGCAACCACCGCACCGCAATGTGTAGTTGCCTGTTAGCCATTTTGGTTTCGTAAAGTTCTTCATCCTCCTCCACATTTACCAATAGTCGTGCATTATCATGGCGTCTTTCAATTTCAATCTTGGTGAGCGGTTGCCATTTTTGAGTGACCCATACATTTTGCATAAAACAATGTTGACCAGGTCTCTGGAATAGGCATGACAGGTGTGTGACTGTCCTTCTCACACCCGAAATACCCAGAGAGTTATCTTGGTTGTTGACTCAGGTTCCAAATCCGGGCTACGGGATGTACATTTGCCAGGCTACCCAACCCCAACATCAATGATTGGATATTGTGGCCTGAGTAGTTCAAAGGTGATGAGTTGACTGGGGTGCCTTCACCTCTTTCTGGGCCTTTCTGGCTGATGTGATTCATTCCGCCCTGGGGGTGTACTGACCAGAGGCCACGAGTGTCTTCTACAACGTTTTACTATGGAAGCGTGACAAGAACGTCAACAGCAACAGCGTTTAGGGCATCGACCGCACCTTCCAATTCGCAGCTGCGGACTCGGGATTCGTCTGTGAAACGATTTGGTTTGCTGCTCGAAATGGATTCTGCTCTTCCCTCCAGCTCCATGTTTCCCGAACGTGACGTTGTATGTCCTTGTAGCACTCGGCCTCGAGATGAGGTTGGTTCTCGTTTGTCTTACGGCGGTCGATAATACGATTTTCGGAATTCACAATCGCTTTCCCTTGTATCCTTGGGTACAGACATGACACCACGAATATGCGTTGATTCTCGCCCACTGCCCTGCCCCACCTGTGATGTGTACGATTAATCTCTTGAACATTGTTTAAACACTAGCACCTTCTCAGCTGGTGAGACCGCAGTTGACATGCCTAGCAAACGTTCGAGGTTATACACGAAATGAAGAGCAGACTGCTCATTCTTGGCTTGTTATGCAGCGGGAATATGGTTGCAATGGTGCTCCCGAGTGGCAGACAGACGTGGTACGTGAAACTATTTTCGTTCCGGTCCGTGCTACCACCAAATCCCTCAGGCACGATTCCGCCCGAGCTGGGCGGGCTGACAGCGCTAACGTGGCTAAGTCTCAGCGACAACAATCTTTCCGGTGAGGCCTTCCTGTTGGCTGTCTTGAATGTAGTGAGTCTGGTTGTCTGTGGTTGATATTTCGGCGTGTTCTGTGCTCGCCTATTCTCGTCTTTCTTGGCGTCTCTGCCTTGGGAGTGACCAGTGGCTATATCTTGTACCTGGTGCGATTGCGATTCGCTTCGTGTGTCAGCCGCTGGTCATTGCTGTTGTACTGTCCCGCCCAAGTCCAGCAGGTACAGCAGGTACTTCAACAGCTATCGCCCATGAAATATCCGAATGAGTTGGAAACCAACCCACCTCCACGCTTTAGGGACCTTCCACTTTAATCGCTCAGTGCGGTAAATCATTGCATTTCAGACGCTTGGTGTTCTTGAATTGATACATGTGGTGTATGGGTTGGTTGGCAATGTTGACAACTTCATCAGTCGTGGCAACGGCTAGGCACGGGTTTGTACCCGGTCAACACCTCCTGAAACATCAAGCTCACTACCTCAAAGGCATGCACATCTAGCCGTCTCCGTTCTCTAGTGACCGAGGACCCATTCCAGTATCCGTCAACCAGCAAAGGTCTCTCAAGAGTCTCTAGAATTCTACTATTTGGGCGGTTTGGATTCGACGTGACCAAAAATGGAAAAATACCAACCGTTGGATTACTCAAGTCTATATGTTCCTTTGGCGCAACCCCCCCCGAACAACATCCCTTCTGGCGTTCTTCGTTCACTACAAGAGGCGGTTGCATGGCTTACGTCTGATTCGCGATCATGCTCTGGGGACGATTACACAATTTGGAAAATCATAATTTGAACAGGAAACAGTTCCTGGTGATCCCTTGCTCACTGCAATAGGACCATTGCCCAAGTCCGCGTGTCGATGAAGGACGTGGTAGCAAGGCCTCAAATTTCCACAATTGTCCACTCGGATACATGTATTCACCCTTCTAGAGGTAGCCTACCGTATGTAACTCCATCCTTCGCCACGGTTACTACAATATTGATTTTTGAGCAGAGATTTGGTCGCCGCACCGAACAATTACTTATTCGCCTCCTTTCTCAAAGCTCATTTCATTCCATGTTCAGAACGAGAGTAAGAATCCTACCTGCGTTGGTTTTCATTATCGATAATTCCTTGAACAACCTGCGTACTTTGCTACATCGCACTTTATTTGTTCCGAGGCATTACATTTCTGACATGGCCCGTCGTCGATGTTCCTGTGATGCAGGCCTTCATAGTGTTCGGATGGCAGTACATTTTTCTAGTGTTGTGTTCAGTTCCAGTACCACCAAATATTGCCCTCACCATTTACGTCTTTCAGAAAGTATTGCCCACACAATATATGATGTAAATGAGCGGTTTCATCGAATTTGCAGGATGTTCTGCTCTATCTACCAAACCTGGACACGATTGCGCTTTGTGCACAGTTTTGTCTTCTTTTGCTTCACGTGATGTCTGCAAACGTCAGAACAGTCGAAACTGTACGACGGTTTTGTTCCGCTCCCCATTCCGCAAGCCTGCATCTTGGAGCGAACAATTGGAAGTTGATGATGTGCAGGTAGTGTTGCACTGCTATTTTCCAACGCATTATGCTGAACCTAACAGTCGCCCCCGCTTTGAAGACACACATCGTTTTTTTTATTGACTTTCTTTTTCGCGGGGAGTGTGTCCTTAAGATTCCGAGGATGACAACTCACCATCCCCAGGGTCAACGGAGGCGTACCATACGTCAAAAGGCGCGCAATTGCAGCAGGGATACTACACCACAAAACCTGGCGATCACAACGTGTTGTTGGTTGAACGTCGCACGTGCTTACATACCGTCGTTCGCCTTTGAACCTTCACATCGTACCACTCCACCCCCCACATTATTCTTCGAAGAGTGGGTATAGTGCTGCAGGACGAGGCACACATTTGCAGCTGGTGTTGTCATTGTTATGTTGCTATTTCTGTTGGCTTTGGACTGTTTCTCTATCGTTTTGGCGTCGTTCCCGCGTTCAACATCTTGCCGAGATGCACATAACTACGCCCCCCCCAAAATAAAAGAAAGACAGCCAACCGTCATTGGAACAATCTCTGATACGATACATACTGTACACCTTGTGCGCCACACAGGCTATACCTGCTAAACAGGGAAGGAGCAAAACTATACCTGAAACGAAACTAGAAGTGTCGGAGAACCCACAACGCCAGACAAACATACAACGGACAAACGAAGTGGAGCGTCGGTCCTGCCCAGAGGTTAATATCAGATGGTACAAAAACAAATTTACCAATATAAGCATAATTTTACCACACAGTGGACCAAAGACGAACACACAAACAACAATTGCACTTCTAGCTACGTCCTCCGAATGTATCCATACCCACACGCAGTGGTGGCAGCAGCAGCAGATCGCTCGCCTCGTCTATTGTGCCGTGTAGTTCGGTAGGTGTCCTTCAGCATCATCCTGGGGGTCCCGAATGCTGGACACAGTGACCCCCCCCCCTGTTTTGGATATCTGCGGGGCACCCTGCTTCTGAGATTTTTTTTGTGTCTTTCAAGCGGGGACCTGACTTAAGATGTACGCCTTTGAAGCGGGGACGTACACTATCCACCGGAAGGATGGTAAAAGTGCGCTGTGCCCTCCTTCTTCCCGTACAATCCAAGAACGTTTGTCTCTTATGTATGTACGTGTTGAGACGGTGTCCTGGTGCATGCAACCACAGATGAAACGAACACACCCAATACCAAAAACATTCAAACACATTTCGAAGGCAAACCTGTTGGAGAGTTTGACGAATTCTAGAACGACAATCGGAACGCCTGCTTATGTTGGGAAATGTTGTAGTTTTTCGGCTTGGAAATCGACGCCACGAGCAGGGGTCCCAGTGGTTCCGTGGCGCTCTGTTTTCAGCGACGTCCCGAGGCGGTTGCTTCATCGTGTGTCATTGGTGATTGTGGTCTCGGAGCGTTTACCGTGCGAGACGCTTACTCCGTACCGTAGGGTAGCCGTGGCTACCATGGCACCCTATCAGCTGAACCCGATAGTGGGTCGAAGCTGTCAGGCGTTGTTCGAGCCACCTGGATTGTCATATCCCGGGCCAGGTAGATGACCATCTTTGGGGGCGATTTATGGGTTCTGTTTCACATGTTCTGCCTCTGCAGTTATTTTTCCCTTGTGCCACCCCATGGAAAACTACTGGGAAACAACGCAGGGCTTGCGCGAGTAATATTCAAAAGGTTCGACCGTCCGCCCTTGCCCGAAGACTCTGACTGTCGAAGAAAGATTGAGAGAACTAAAAAAAACATGTTCTCCGGTCTCGCGTTGGATGTTTAGCTCGGACACGCAGGAAGCTCACGAGACTACGTACGCCGAAATGCATAAACAACCGCTACTGTACCTCTCTGGTCGCTTCGCGATTGTTGAAGTCTCGAGAGGTCAGCAAACGTCAGCGGCTCTCCTTGTGAATGCCCTTCTGCTACCACATGATTGACACCATGCGGGGAGGCGGAAGATGAACAGGCTTTTGTTTCACAAACCGTGCAGCTCTTTGAAAAAGTCACCGGGTTTTTTGTTCACACCGGGACGTTGAGGTGGCGCCCGGGGCATTGAAAATCAAACTACACTAGGAATTCTGGTTTAATTACGTTTTTCATGCCCGGTTCTATTTCTGCACGGTTCTTTGCAAGTTACCACATAAAGCATTCAAAGAACGGTGCCATGGGGCTGAGCGCAACTCAGAAGGCACCACGTCGAGAGAATAAGAATACAGAAGTTCACTTGTGCCCACCCTACCTTCGGGCACGTTGTACTTCCTCCGGGCAGCACGATAATAGCGCCGACAAATAGTGGAAAGAGAGAGAGGGGTCCAGAATTCGGCACAACGAAAGATAGTATATATAGCGAGTACAGTGATTACTGCAGGCAACGTTTCCGGCCGGCATCGACGCCCGTTGCCGTCGTCCTCGACAAACTCGTAAAATTGCAATCAAGCTTGCATTAACACCTCGCTGGTAACACTCGCAGACCGCTGCAGACCCCGCAGAACATTACAGCCCCAAGCTGGCACACTTCAGAGCTCCTTTACCCTCAGCTCGGTCTCTTCCCCAGTACTGCAGCTTTTTCAAACGCCCTCTTGATGTTTGTTTGCTACCGCGCGTTGCTTCTTGAGTTCGTACGGGTGATGCGCCGAAACATGAGCAAGGAATGTGCTTGCTTCTTCCACATCTGGGACGTAAGTCCGCGCACCAGAACGTTGGACATTTTCAACGGGGTTGTGCAATATAATCAAGAGGAAATGATTTCGAAACCGCTCGCACCCCCGCGGCGCTTACTCAAGGCCCTTTGCTGAACTTCCTATTTTTCGGAACTTTTCGGCGACATGCCTGCATCTCTGGCTTGGGAGTCGATGCTTATGCACCTCGTTCCAGCGACACGCCGGGCTCTGACCGTCCCTGGAATGTGCAATCTCTAACATTCAACCATCCAGGCATTCTGTTATACCTTACATGAACCATGACTAACGCGCCCTCAGGCCTGAATTTTCTCAAACACACCGATCTCGAAAATGTGGGAACTACAAGCACTGCGTATTGCACTATCCGAACTTCTTCACAGCAACGATTTGCATCACGTTCTTTGACACGGAAACACAATGTGTGAAACAACTGGTACGCCGGTGAAGACTTATTTCATCTGCGATTGACTATACTTTGCTACTTGAACAGGTTTGAGCTGGACAACGGAAGTCCGTCCGTGTATTAGTTCGGGAAAGTGCAGTCGAATCGCGAAATTTTGCCAAGTAGTTTCCACAATGAGCAGGGAAATGTATACATAACTCTACCTTGTTGTATGAGTTGAGAACTTGTGCTATACAGTGGGATGAAAGTTATACCCCGAAACGTGGCTACACGGAACACAGACGGTGGCTTCGTCAAATACCAGTGAAACCCTTCCGCAAAACAGATTTGGGCACAAACGACCAAGCAAGCCTTTCGACGGACTACCACTCTCGATACTATAATATGGTGGATCAATTGCCGCAGGTTGGACCTTTCTTGACATGGAATGTGGCCCCGGTTTGACGTGTGTAAGCAGTGAACTACAGTCGCCATTTCGTGGTCGCTGGCCTCATCGCTCAAGTATGAAAGCTTCACCTACCGAAACCGGGCAGGTTTATGCCGGCAGTCGTATCACCTCATTGTGATTCCGTATCTACCGTTGGGCAAGCGCAAGAGGCCGGTCCCCCCGCTTGGCTTGGAATGGTTGTCGCATTGGTGGGGCTGGAAGGTGACACGCGTCCGGTGTCCTGCCGTATCCACGGCAGCTTGATGGTCCGATGACACATTCGTGTTCAGGCCCTCACTAACTTGGATTCGTGGCTTTGCTTTGGAACTTATCGGCACATGTACTGCCTGCGTGGTTTGGATACCCCAAGCCTTTTGATGTCCACGCTCATTCCGTGGGTGGTATTGTCAAGCGGGCATTAGGTCAGAACAAACGTCGATTCATCGCACACTCTTGCTCGTGCATCAGCATCTGTGATTCAGTACGCTAACACACAAAGTCGTGAGAAGGGTATCTCCTGTGGGAACGGTCACTATGCCCGGCCGGTTTAAGGGAGAAAAATACCCCGATACCACAGAACACGGCATCTGGTATACGCCCGTCAAGCATAGCGTATGTTGAGTTCTCTCAAGCGTTGGAAGCAGGTGGAAAAGTAGTGTGCAAGCAGGTGGAAAAGTAGTCTTGGAGGTAAAAGACTACTCAGAACAAGGACGTCGGGCGAACATCTCACCACCCAAGCAGACGTGTTTTGTTCTGTTTGAATGCTCGTGACAGATTCAAGAGATCCCGCTACTACTGGAGGTTGCGCCTCGGTGAACCAGGTGCTGGAGGTGTCTTGACTCATGTATGTCGCCGACAATGCGTGACTTCAACCACGAAATTATCAGATATGAAAGTGGCGTCAGGACAGTTTAACTTTCCGCTCTGCCGGTCGTTACCTGTGACATATGTTCCATGGGCGGCTGTTTTGTTTGTTCGCAGCTGTGGGGCCTGTTCGCTGAGAAAAAAACACTAGAGCAAGAACACCCGGGGCTAACTCTAAACTCCAAGGTAGCGGGGGGAAAAAAATAAAAACTAGGCTAACTCAAACGTTTTTGTACTACAATACCCCGGCGGTATTTGGGAGGGGCGGGCTAACTCATCGTGGGGGGCTAACTCAAATGATAATACGGTATGCACTCGGCGCTAGAGCCTCGCGCAACAACCAAGGTGGGAAAACGTGCTTTCGTTATTTGTTAGATTGCTTCAGTGAACAACAATACGTTGGGTGTGTTTTGTTTCGGGTATTTTTATATTTTCAGTTTGGGGACGCAATAGGTGTGCTTTGTTTGGGTATTTTTGTATTTTTAAATTTTCAGTTTGGGGACGCAATATTGACTATAGACGTCGACACTCGTTTCTCTTAATCTTCCATCCCCTCCCGATTCCGGACAACTACAAAGACACCACGCTCCGTAGACGGGTCTCTGAAGTTTAATATTTGCAAGTACCTTCGGCACCTCGCTTTGATAATGTCATGGACACCCTGCAAACCATGCTTACTTCGAGCCGTGCAAGGAGGTGCTTTCCGACTTGCTGATTTTGCGCACTGAACACCTACAATACACCACCAGATTTCGTTCTCGGCGACTTCATCTTGCAAGAACCACCAGAACGCACAAGGTTGATTTCGCCCCCCACGATCATTTGGCCGTCGGGAATCTTTTTTGATACACTTTTCGTCTATCTTGCTAGCCTCGTGGTTCATCGTATATTGCTAACGACGATACTGGTGAAACCGGGGCATTCCAACATAAGCCAGGCAGGCTTCAGAACGAATGCTCTGCCGATACCACAAAACCCAGCATGTCGTTTGCGCTCGCCAAGCAAGGAATTTGTTGTTTTCTCCCCAACCGTGCACAAGACCGAAAACAGGCTTAGGCTTCGAGAGAAGGATGTATCAGAACACGGACGTCGGGCAAACATTTTCCCGCCCGGGCAGAGTTGGTTCGGTGTTTGGATGCTTGGGAGAGATTCAAGAGGTCGCGCTACTGGAGAATGCATCCCAGTGAGCCGTTTATTGTTTTCTTTCGAATTGCCTTGATTAATATTTCTGTGGCCTACAGAGGGAGACTTCCCCCGTACCACACGCTCCGCATGGCACAAAGCCTCGGCGGTATCCTAACCTGTCTCTGCTACTAAAACACAAAGTCTCCCTCCGAATACTACCAGACGGGACGAAACTGTTGCACAGTAGCAGTCTCGGACGATTGAGCCTCCCAATGGTACGCACTGCCATTCAGCGGCTGCCCTCCTTGCCGCGTGACCCTCCGACGCGGGCTGCGTGTTTCACTCTGTGCATTGCTCAACACGTGGCCCTTGATCCAGTAGACACGCGTCTATCAAACTCTTGCTGCAGGAGCAGCGAGGCAGCAGAATGATAACTCCGTGACACCTTTCTCTTTGTAAGACCCCAGAAAACCAAACCGAGACAACCCAACCAACACGCCTCCAGGGCGCCACAACAAGAACCTAAACACAAACGTAGATCTGGGACATGTTCTTCTTCCGTACACAATAAACTGGAACAGGTTATTTGGTCTTCGACAACAAAATTTCATATTATTGAATAGCCAAGTGTGTTGTCGAAGACGGAATAAACTGCAGTTTGTTGAAACCGTAAGAGTTGAAAGCATCATTCTTGGAAAACTGGGGACTGGTACACGTGGATTAGATTCCGTGTGCCCCCCCCACCAAACAGTTCCAGACAGCACGGGAGAGCACACGTGCACCGGTGTTGTAGGTCGTAGCGCTTGTGAGCGCGAGAGAGGACAATCGGAGTACGTGGGCACGCCGAAGGACTGAGGCACTGGCCAACATAGAACAGGTGGCCAGAAAGTAGTGTCTTTTTCCCGCCCACCGACCCCTTTTCTTTCGAAGGTTCGGGAACGGAATGGGTACGAAGCCCTCATTTCCTTTGGTGAGGTTTTTAGAGTTTAGTTGAATGGTCGAGTACCTTTTGGGGACTTGGTCACTCCAGACCCCTGCGTGCAATTGCAGTAGCCGGTGTTTTCCCCCGGCAGGATTTAGCCGACGTGCGTTCGGAGAGAGAGAATGAGACAGTTTTTGAGTGGGAATCAGGCGCGTGGATTGTGTGTTTTCTCAGCGCCGGTTCCTACCCCTTCTCTCTTTCTATCCTGGTGATCTAGAAACCGATAATAACGAAGCAACTCGAAATAAATCAACAAAGAGCGGTGTCATTCATGATTATCTGCTTCCTCAAAGCTGAGCGCGAATGAGCTGTACAACCAGTTTCTGTCTTTGTTCGGTTCGCGTGATGTCTGCAAACGTCACAACAGTCGAAACTGTGCGACCAGTTTGTTCTGCTTACCATTCCGCAAGCGTGCAACGTGAAACAAACGAAACCAAATCGATTATTATTGTGTGCTGTAGCATTCCACTGCTTTTTTCCAACTCATCATTTTCAAGCTAAGGCACCCGAAGACTGGATTTAAACACTTCTGTGCCCAGCTTCCTTACGGCCAATGCAAGAACAGTTGTCCTCCATTGTATGTGTAGAGACCGTATGCCCGTAAACAAGAGACCAATAACAATTAGTAAACATTCAAAACAGAAAATCAAATGCAAGACGTGTTGGACATTATTCAACGTTGGAACGACTATCGAAACGCTCACGTATTTTGATTTTTCCGGCTTGGGAATCGGCGACACGGGTAGGGGTACTAGTGGTTTCGTGGCCCTCTGTTTTCAACGACATCCGGAGGCGCTCGCTTCATCATGTGTCATTTTTGTTTGTGACCTCGGAGCGTTTACCGTGCGAGGGATTTACTACGTGCTGGAAGTGTGTTGAAGATGATGGTATCACTTGTATTTAGGACAGCAGACACGATCAGGACGCGGCGGGAGAGAGAGAGTGCCACGACACAGCAAGCACTCCCGCAGGGTCGAGCCCCGTGGATCAACCATGAAACCAACGCAGGGGACTATCAATTCCTATCCGCGTAGCCAATTCCTACAGTCCCGTTGGAATATTCTCATCCGCTCATGCACACACGAACACCCTCCCTGGTTCTCTACGCTAGTAACTAACCACCAGTGACCACTAATAGTGGGCATGCACACGCCGGATGTGACAAAAAAAGCAAACGGACAAACACCAACGCAAAAAAATAACAGGGGGAAACCCAGCCTCCAGGTCAAAACCCCCACCAATATTTACCGTTCCACCAGACACTGTCACGTTGGGCTACTAGAGCAGGATCAATACATGCATACTTCCAGTCGCGCCAGACTCCACGCTCGGAATCTACATCCACAAACGTGGGTGGCGTGCTATCATATTCTTCCTGCATGAAGTACCAAGATCGTAACCCTGTTTCCAACGACGGCCTATCCCGATCCTTGGTAAGCAAGAGCGTAAGACTATCCTGAGCAGTTGGTTCAAACAACTACCATGCGACTGCACTACTGCCTGCTCTTCAAACAAACATCAGACAAACATCAAAATCGTCCCCCCTCGCTGACGTAACACAGCGCACCGGGGCATAAGGCAATCACCTAACATTTTCTGAGCGACGCATAACCGGCATGCATTTTTCGACAATCCTCTGTTCTCGTCGACGTACAACATTGGTGTCCCAATTTTTTTCTCATACGTTCCTTCAGCGGTTCCAACAGTATCCCATTTTCCTGCACATTTCGCAACCTAGAGAACGGCCCTACGTGGCAGCAATCAAGAGGTTTCAACCAAATGACTACCAGGAAAATACTGAACATGTGGACGCGAACGCCTCCGAGAAACATGGAACACCCTCCCTGGCTCTTCAACCAAAGTGCACTCATGACAACTAACGAGGATCACCACCTTCGCTACGAATACCATCAAACACCAAATACCGTCAAGAATGAAGTGCTAATCCAGCACTGCGATGCGTGTTTGCTCCCCTCCCAGCGCTCGTCCCGGCCTGTAGCTTCGCCAGAAAAGGAGTTCCCGCTTTAGCACCTCGATGCAAGTACCCTCCCCCCCACACCCCTTCCGACGTGCCGCGGGGTTCCCCCTCACGCCCCTTTCGGCGCGCCACGGGGCTGCTTCGATTTCCTCCCCGCCTCACGCCCCGTCCGACGCGCCATTGGGCTAATGTTTACCTCCCCCCCACGCCCTCCCGACGCGCCATGGGGCTGCATTGGTTGTTGCCCTCAGCTGTGAGCACACGGCCCTCCCGCCGTGCTATTTGGTTGTTGCCCTCTCGCGCCCCTCCCGTCGCGGCGGCTGTGGGCACACGGCCATATCGCCGTGTTCTGTGAACATTGCCCCCCCCCACGCCCCTTCCGTCGCGGCTATGTACGGGCCTGAATTATTGTTCAAGTATGATGCCCTTCCCCACGCTCCTTGTTGCGCGGCACGGAGCTGTTTTGCTTGTTGCCCTCCCGCGCCCCTTCTGTCGCGGCTGTGGGCACACGACCATCTCGCCGTGTTCTCTGAATGTTGCCCCCCCACGCCTCTTCCGCCGCAGCTATGGGCACACGGCCTTGCGGCCGGTTTCTGTGTCTCCACCCTTCCACGCTGCTGCAATGGTGCCATCTTCATCATCATCATCATCATCATCTGATGCTGCTGCTGCTGCTGCCGCTGCTGCTGTGTGTAGATGGAGCGCGCGCGGTGTCCCGCGCTAGTGTATTTCCCCCGCCTGATCTTTCAAGGCCTCACATGCCATACCTAGCTCTTCGTCATCGCTCGCCACCACCATCGCCAGGGCTGCCTACGGGATCTGCACGATACTGACCGATGCCCCCGCTTGTTGCACCGATAATATTTACTGCCTTACCCCACCGTGTCCTTCTTCCCATGGCCCCACGATTAGCTTCACCTGGTTGTTTTGATGGCGCATCGACGGCGTCGTGGGGATGCATGCTGCCCCAGCTCTCTAGACGCAAGCACTTTCCCGCGGTCAACAGGCACCCTTGGTGTGCTGTCTGCGGCACCCCCTCCAGCGCCGCACAGCTTTTCTCGACGTGATGAGTACGTTGCTCTGACTCTTCGGCCAGTGCCTCGAGCGGCGGCTGTATCTCTACCTTGCGCTGCCTATCCCGTGGAGGTATTCGGTGTTCTGGAATCTCCCAAACCAACCGTAAGCAGGGATCTGAAATGCCCACACCGGTTCGCATTCCGCAACCGGCCTACTGCTGATGACCTCTTCTGCGGCCGTGTAGTCCATGCAAGCGCCCACCGCAGCAGGCTGCTCTTTGGACGATGACCGCCTGACCTCCCGGCTGCCCGGTCCTATGCCCGGGTCCACTCCAGCAGGGATCCTTGGCAATACCAGCCTGGCTACCGGTCAGGTGCTTCTTCCCACGTGCTGTGCGGGCGGCGTGATTCCTCCGTTGTGCGGCCCCTCTTCCAGCAGACCGAGGGCAGACGTAGTGCCCGTGACGACAGCGCCCACCCCAGCGCCGCCGGACTCCCCCTCCTTCTCTAACTTTCCGAGAGCGGCTCGGAGCAGTCCTGCCAGCTGCTGTACCTCGTCCGTCAGGCCTGAAACTTCGCTCTCCAGGTCGTCCACCCTGCCCTGCGCACTAGTGGTGACGTCGGCAGCCTCTGCTGCAACATCGGCGCCACTCATTTTCAGCACGGGTTCCCTCGAGGGATACATTAGCCCGAACTCTCCGAACACCTCAACGATGATGGTCATCATTCTCGCCAGTCCTTCTGCAGACCTCGATAGGACGCCGGCATCATCGGCATACAGCATCCCCCATACTGCCCTCCGTACTCGGTCAAGGGGTGTCTCCTCCCCCCCCCCCGTTTCCGTCTTCCCCTCCTCCAAGCACACCAGATTCCGCAGAACAACATCATCCTCGCTGAATCGGATAACGACGACCTCGAGGACCTCGGCGAAGAAGATGTTGAACAGCAGTGGGGATAGCACACATCCTTGTCGCACACCCTGTGTGACGAAGAACCAGTCCGATAGTTCTCCGTCGTCCATGCGCACCCGGGCCCGCATTCCATCGTGGAATTGGCGGATGACTTTGATTAGCTTCGCGGGAATCCCGGCCCTGGCCAGCACCTTCCATAGCATCTCTCGGTCGACCGAATCATGCGCCTTCTTCAAGTCGACGAAGCACATGTAGAGCGATATTTTCTTTCTCCGCCCCAGCTCCTGGAGGCGACGCACGACAAACAGCATGTCGACGGTGGATCGCCCGGGTCGGAATCCGCACTGTTCCTCCGGGAGGATGTTGTTGGCTTCGCAGAAGGCGCTTAGACGGTTGGTGATGATCTTGATGGGAACCTTGCCTACGTGAGATAGTAGCGAAATCCCCCTGTAGTTGTTACAGTTGGACCGGTCACCCTTCTTGTACAGCACCTTGATGGTTGCGTCCTTCCACTCTTGGGGGATATCTCCTCCGTTCCACACCTTGACGAGGATGGTATGGAGGTGTCTCAGGACAACGGGTTCGTCGTCATCGATCTTGAGCAATTCGGCAGGGAGGGAGTCATGGCCGGGTGCCTTCCAGTTCTTGAGGCCTTTCGCTGCCCGTGCCACCTCCTCGAGATCTGGCACCTCTCCCAACCGTTTGACTGTCACGTGTCGCTGGCCGCTGCGTCACTCGTTCGATGATGTCTGGGTTCAGGGTGGGGGATTTGGTGTTGAGTAGGGTGCTGAAGAATCTCGCCCGCCGTTGGAGGATGTCGCCCCTGTTCCGGAGCAACACGCCGTTCTCATCCGCGACGAACTGCTGTCCCCCCGCTTGTCTCCCGCTGAGGTGTTGGTACAGTCCTCTCATGTCGCGATCTTTGTAGATTGCTTCGAGTTCAGTCAGATATCCGTCCAGGTGGGCATAAATGCCTGTTTCGACTGCTGTAGCCACTCCCTTACACGCTGCTTTGAGAGTTCTCCACGTTGCTGAGTTCCAGTTGCCCCTCATCGCCCGGCGCGCTTCCCGCCGTGTGGTAAGGGCCTCCTCCAGCGCTGCTCTCGTCTCTGGGGTCTCACACCACCCCTGCGTGCGACGTCTCCGCGGTTCCTCCCCTAGGGTTGTCCGTGCTGCTTCGAGGAGAGCATTGGTAAAGTCGGTCACCAATTTCGCGGCGGTGGTTGTTCGTTCGTCCAGTCGTGTGTCGAGGTTGAGGAGGAACCGATCAGTCACCGCACCTCGTGCTGTTTCGAACTGCAATTCCCGTCGGTTGAATTGCTGCTGTTTGGGTTTAGTCCGGACTGCACGGTTGTGGGCAAGCCTGCCACCGAGGTTGACGGTGGCTACTACCATGTTGTGGTCTGAGTCTGCTTTGACTGGGCGAACCGGCTGGGGGGTGACAACCACGTTAGAAACTCGGCCGTGATGTGCCTGCCTTGTCAGGATGTAGTCAAGTCGCTTGCAATCGTTTCCCGACACACCGTTGTATGTGTGCCATATTCCGCCCTTGCGTGTCTCGAAGAACGTGTTCGTGAGAGCTAGCCTGTTTTCCGTTGCAAAATTCAACAGTAGCATGCCATTGTCGTTGAGCTCATCACGCCCGTACATTCTTTGGAAGGGATCCTCCGCACGAGACTGTCAAGTTTTCCCCAGAACGCGCGCTTGCTGTCGGCGGTTGAAGGTTCGGTTGGAGCATACGCGGCTACGAAGTTGACCGCTCCACGGTGGCCTGCTAACAGAAACATGGCCATAAGGCGTTCGTCGATAAACTCCGTAGTGAACGTGGATGTCTTGCACAGTGACTCTTTGACGGCTATCCCCACACCATGGACTCCACCAGTCTCCGTGCCACAGCAGAACACCCGGAAACCCGCTGCTGCAAATTCCGTTCGACCTTCCCTCCGTGTCTCCTGCATTCCTACCACCGATACGTTTTGTCTCGCTGCCTCGTGTAGAATGCTGTAGGCTCGCCCGTATCCATTGGCCCCGTTTACAGCCAAAGTCCGCACATTCCAGGTTGCTACCCGAAGAAGTTGACCCTGCTGTCTCTTTCGCGCGGCGCGCGCTGCTCTCTTAGCTAGCCTACGCGCCGCCCGACCCCTCCTTCTCCTCCATCTCCCCCTCTTTTTTTGTTTTTTTGCTATTTTTTTGCGAACACTCGGGCTAATGTAATAGTTTTCCCGGTTCTTGCCTTGTTTCCCATAGAGTTGTCTTCTTGTCCCGGAGCGGTGTGGCCTTCCATCTCTGGACTCTCTCCTTTCCTCTCTCTGGGGCATACCCCCACGGCGTGCGGTCACTCCGCCACCCTCACCGTGCTCTCTGCTGCTGCATAACCCCGGTGTCCAAGCCGGGGCGTTAGGATCCAGCCTCATTTTGCAGCTACCAAAGCTGGCGGTTCACGAGCTACCCCGATCTCACGACAGCAGTAACTCCCAACCGCCAAACTCAGGATCCCCCTCTCAACAGTGCTAGGGACCGTATATCCGTCTTTGCTGGGTGGTCTTTCGAGGTCTAGATCCACTTGCGGAACCTCGGCCTACCCCAGGGACGGGGGGGGCAGGCCGGGGATTGCCATTGCTCAGACACGGAGATTGAGTGAAGAACAAATTCCCATACCATCCCGAGACTGGAAAGAGAAACTGCATGCGTGCACATCTTCGAGGCCGGGGCGAGTTCGATTTTGGTTTTTTCGACCGACCGATCAGGCCAACTGCCTTAGTCCTTGGGGGTTTGCAAAGAGAGCTGCCATTGCAACCACAGTAGTCGGTCGAGCGTTTTTTATTCAGGGGGGACAAGGGTGTGAACGGCACGGGAATGCTCATCCTATGGATTTGGTTGGGGGAAACGCTGTGTATTGAGGGCTCAAAGCAAGCACAAATGCGGGCTGCAAGCATCGCACGATGCTGACCAATTGGGGGCTTCCTGCGTCGAAATTGTGCCGTCATTGTCCAGGACACATGCCATTGAGGGAGGCAGCCATTGGTAGTGTGGCAATCCAGAATATGGAAATGAAAGGAATTGCTGGAGCCCGGCAAGTTGTCCTTTCTCCATCCAGCGGTATTTGCGCGAAGGGTTGGCGACAGTGTATCCTAGACAGCGTATCCTAGGAAGAGTAACGTGTTTCACATTCATTCACGTGAGCTTCGTTAGAGAATTTGTGTGCAATCCTGGTGGTTTCTGGCCCGAATCATGAACGCCGAGCGCTCCAGGGTTGGTATGGTGTGATTTTGTGAACGACCACCAAGTAGAAATGCACCAGGTGGCTCCGAACGTTGTATTCGATGACATGTTGGCTTGGATTTGCCCGACATGCATCTATTCCAGCGCAGTATAGCTTAGGTATTTGCTCGTTCATTGAGTGCCCCCCGTTGTCGACTTGCAAGATGTGTTGATCCGATGTACTGTATTTTCCCATACGCGTGGTGGGTGACCTCTCCCTCGCATGAGATTGTGGGTGCATGTCCATGAGAGCGGTGTCCTCTAGGTCATGAATCGCGGAACTACACAATGTTACGCGGGTATTCCTCGCACGACGGTTGACCATCTCTTATCTCGTTGAGAGTGCCCGTGGATCACGGTGGTGACCTGTGGCCACGCGGAACAACGTAGGTATCAACGAGAGGGTCAAGGCGAGGATTGGCCAATGTTCTCCCTTCTCCGAGGAGCCTGAGGCCTTTGTCACGTTTCCTGGTACATGTGTTTTTCGCAGCCCCAGGCTGTACCAGGAGTACGAAGCGTTCGGGCTCCCCATTACACCTTCCCCCATGCTCATGATTTGGCCAGCGTTTTTCACTCAAGCCGACACTTGCTCTAGCGTATAGTCTGTGTGGGTTGGGAACAACAAGGGAGGAAAACGTCCAGAAAAATCTTCATCGCAAATCATCCGCGAGAGCACCGTCCATGCGTCACGTCGACTCCGTAATGAACCACTCACGTTTGGTTGGGGTCTTTGGCATTCGAAAGACTCCCGTGCGAAATGACAAGCATGCCCCAAGGCTTCGCACGAGCGCAAGAATATAGTCGAGAATCATTGTGATGTGCCGTGATACTCCTTACTGAATGTTGTTGTTTTGGACTTACGCGCCGAGTCACAGCGATGAAGGTGCTACCAATACCAGCCCCGTTGCGATAGATGCCTACGTGTGGAGGGCTCACGTCTGTGTTAGGTTTCTTGGGCTTCCCCACCCCGCCATCATTCCTCCCGGCGTTCTCCGTTAAGACCGTAGTGGTTGCATGGCTTGATCTTTATTCGAAGGGTACTGCTGGTCGCGCTAGTACCCCCGTTGGGATGCCGAACACCCTTAGCAGGATGCAGCGCACCCTTCATGCGACTCGCCAAATACCTCACGGCGCTTCGCGCTTGGTGATGTGAGAGCCTGGTCCGGTGAGAACCCGGCGTGCTCCGTCCGGGCTTTGTAAGGATGCGAGGTCAATGGTCTAACGACTACGGCATGCACGACTATGAGTACACCCCCCACCCACATTATTCTTCGAACAGTGGGTATAGTGCTGCAGGACGAGGCACACATTTGCATCTGTTGTTGTCATTGTTTTGTTGTTGTTTCTGTTGGCTTAGGACTATTTCTCTATTGCTTTGGCGTCGTTCCGGCGTTCAACACCTTGCCGAGATGCATATTATTACGCCCCCCCCCCCCCCCCCAAATAAAAGAAAGACAGCCAACCGCCATTGGAACAATCTCTGATACGATACATACTGTTCATCTTGTGCGCCACACAGGCTATACCTGCTAAACAGGGAAGGAGCAAAACTATACCTGAAACGAAACTAGAAGTGTTGGAGAACCCACAACGCCAGACAAATATACAATGGACAAACAAAGTGGAGCATCGGTCCTGCCCAGAGGTCAATATCAGGTAGCACAAAATACAATTTACCAATATAAGCCTAGTTTCAAGAAAATGGACCAAAGACGAACACTCAAACAACAATTGCACTTCTAGCTACGTCCTCCGAATTTGTCCATACCCACACGCAGTGGTGGCAGCAGCAGCAGATCGCTCGCCTTGTCTATTGTGCCGTGTAGTTCGAAAGGTGTCCTTCACCATGATCCTGGGGGTCCCGAATGCTCAAGACAGTGCCACCCCCCTGTTTTGGATATCTGTGGGGCACCCTGCTTCTGAGATTTTTTGTGTCTTTCAAGCGGGAGCTGACTTATGATGTGCGCCTTCGAAGCGGGGACGTACACTATCCACCGGAAGGATGGTAAAAGTGCGCTGTGC
Organism: Ectocarpus siliculosus; assembly: GCA_000310025.1. Classification (NCBI taxonomy): domain Eukaryota; class Phaeophyceae; order Ectocarpales; family Ectocarpaceae; genus Ectocarpus; species Ectocarpus siliculosus. The sequence goes on along the minus strand of FN649728.1, from coordinate 6,300,663 downwards.
CCTCCTTCTTCGCGTACAATCCAAGAACATTTGTCTCTTATGAATTTACGTGTTGAGACGGTCTCCTGGTGCATGTAACCACAGGTGAAAACAAACACTCCGAATACCAAAAACATTCAAACGCATTTCGAAGGCAAACCTGTTGGAAAGTTTGAGGAATTCTAGAACGACAATCGGAACGCTTGCTCTTGTTCGCAAATATTGTAGTTTTTCGGCTTCTAAATCGACACCACGAGTAGGGGTCCCGATAGTTTCGTGGCGCTCTGTTTTCAGCGACGTCCCGAGGCGTTCGCTTCATCGTGTGTCATTTCTGATTGTGGTCTCGGACCGTTTACCGTGCGAGACACTTCCTCCGTGTCGAAGGATAGCCGTGGCTACCATAGTAATCGGTAGAATTAGACGATCCGACTCGTCAGCGCTGACTAGTCGGACAGGCTAATTTAACTGATTAAAGGATACCCGCACGAAGTTCGAATACCGGCCGGATCACTTTTTCTTTGCGTAAAATTACCATTGCAAGACAGCAACGTATGGCGAGGGGTACATCCCGGAGATCCCTATTCTCAGTCCCAGTGATTAAGCCGCACAAAGCCTCGAGCCCATGTGATCCGGCCGGGTGGTAACGAGCTCAGAGGATATCTTTTAATCGGTAAAATTAGACCATCCGACTAGTCAGCGCTGACTAGTCGTATGGTCTAATTTAACCGATTACATGGCACCCTGTCAGCTCCACCCTACCGCGGGTCGAAGCTGTCAGGCGTTGGTAGAGCCACCTGGATTGATTGTAGTACCAGGGTCAGGTAAAAGACCATCTTTGGGGGCAATTTATGGGGTTCTGTTTCACGTGTTCTGCCTCTGCGGTTATTTTTCCCGTGTGCCACCACGTCGTAAACTACTGGGAAATAATGCAGGGCTTGCATGGTAATATTCATGATAATGTTCAATAGGTTCGACCCTCCCCCTTTGCCTGAAGACGCGGACTGTCAAAGAAAGGTTGAGAGAACTCGAAAAGACATGTTCTCCTGTCTCGCGTTGATTGTTTAGCTCAGACACGCAGGAACCTCACGAGACTACGTCGCCGAAATGAATACTTGTACACAACCGCTTTTGTACCCCTCTGGCCGTTTCGGGATTGTTTATTTCTGAAAGGCTAGCCAACGTCAGTGGCTCTCCTTGTCAATGCGCTTCTGCTACCACGTGATTGACACCATGCAGAGAGGCGGAAGATCAGCAGGCTGTCTTTACACGTACCGTGCAGCTCTTTGAAAAGTCATGGGGTTATTTGTTCAAACCGGGACGTTGACGTGGCGCCTGGGGTGTCGAAAATCAAACTCAAATAAAGGTTTAGTTACGTTTGTCGCGCCAGGATCTATTTTCGCAAGGTTCTTTGCAAGTGACCACAGAAAGCATTCAATGAACGGTGCCATGGGGCTGAGTGCAACTCAGAATGTACCACGTCGAAAATGACAATACAGAAGAATCACCTGTGCCCACCCTACCTTCGGGCACGTTCTACTTCCTCCGGGCATGACGAGAATAGCGCCGACAGATAGTGGAAAGAGAGAGAGGGGTCCAGAATACGGCACAACGAAAGATGGTAAGAATAGCGACTTCAGCGATTACTGCAAACCAAGTTGCCGCCAGGCATCAACGCCCGGTGCCGTCGTCCTCGATAAACTCGTCAAATTTCAACCAAGCTTGCATTTCGACCTAGCTGGTATCACTCGTAGACCGCTGCAGACCCCGCAAAAACATTACAGTCCCATGCTCACACACTGCAGAGCTCCTTTACCCCCAGCTCCGTCTCTTCCGCATTACTGCAGCCCTTTCAAACGCCCTCGTGACGTTTGTTCGCTACTGCACGTTGCTTCTTCAGTTCGTACGGGTGATGCGCCGAAACATGAGCAAGAAATGTGATTGTGTTTCCCGCATCCGGGACGTAAGTCCGCACCAGAACGTTTGATATTCACCGGGGTTGTGCAATAGAATCAAGAAGAAATGATCCCGACACCGCTCTCACCCGCCGGCGCTTTATCAAGACCCCTTGGTGTATTTCCTTGTTTTCGGAAGAAATCGGCGACATGTCTGCATCTCTCGCTCGTCGATGCTCATGCACTTGGTTTCAGCCCATGACTAACGCGCCCTCAGGCGTGAGTTTAAAATGTGGGAATTACAGATACAGAGACCGTATGACACTATTCGAAGTTCTTCATAGCAACGAAAGTGATGCTTTTGCTGTTGAGTACCTCTCGCTGCTTCACAGGCAAAGAAACGAATTCGGTGTTCCAGGGATGAAACCTCCAATGGAAAACATACTAGAATATACTACAGTTTGACATGTAGTGCTCGGTGATTTGTGCCAACCACTCGCGAGAAGTACAGTACATGAGCCCAATCGAGACGTACGAAAGGGTAATATGCCAAACCAAGGGAACAGGAGTGAATGCCGTCCTCACACTCGAAGATCGCCTTAAGGAACAAATACCCATACTCTCGTAGGAGCATCCCGAAACTGGAAAGAGAAACTGCATTCGTGCACATCTTCGAGGCCGGGGCGTGTTCGATTTTCGTTTTTTCGACCGACCGACCAGGCCAATTTCTATAGACCTTGGAAGTTTATAAAGAGCGCTGTCATTGGAACCACAGTAGTCTGTCGAGCTTTTTCTTCGGTGGGGACAAGGGTGTGAACGGCACGGGAATCCACATCCTTTATGTTTATTTGGGCGAAACGCGGCTCAAAGCAAGTACGAATGCAGGCTGCGACATGGCACGATATCGACGAAATGAGAGCTACTTGTGTTGAAATAATGCCATCGGTATTCGGGACACATGTCTTGAGGGCGGCAGCCATTGGTAGTTCAGGCCTTGGTTGTCCAGCAATCCAGAATGTCGAACTGAAGCGAATTAGGACGGCAGGTTTTCTCTTCCCCAGCAAGCGGTGTTTGCGCGGTAGCGACAGTGTATCCTAGCAAGAAATATGAGGGTTCACAGCCATTCACGTGAGTTTCGTTGGAGAATTTGTGTACAATCCTGGTAGTTCCTGGCCCGAATCGTGAACGCCGATTAAGTGCTCCATATGGCTGGTATGGTATGTGATTTGTGGACGACTACCAATTAGAATTGCAGCAGGTGGCGCCGATTGTTGTATTCGAATTTGTGTTGGCTTGGATTTGCCCGACATGCATCTATTCCGACGCAGTCTAGTTTGCTCCTTCATTGGGCGCCCCCCATCGTGGACTTGCCAGATGTTGTGTTGATCCGATATACTGTAGGGTTCTCATGTGCCCTCACCTTCACGTGAGATTGTGCGTGTATGTCGGTCAGAGCAGTGTCCTCTAGGTCATGAATCGCGGAACTGCACAACGTCTCGCGGGTATTCCATCTGACGACCGTTGACCATCTCTATCTCGTTGAAAATGCCCGTGGATGACGGTGATGACCTGTGATGCCACGAGGGATAAAGTAGAAAGTATCAACGAAAGGGTCAAGGCGAGGATGGGCCAGTATTCGCCCTTCTCGGAGGAGCCTGAGGCGGTTTTCCCGTTCTCGAGTACATGTTGTGTTTTGCGAGTACATGTTGTGTTTTGCGCACCCCCAGGCCGCAGCAGGAGTACGAAGAGTTCGGACTTCCCATTCAATCTCCCGCTCCTCTCTCTTGTCATGGCGTTGGACTTACCAGCGATGAAGGTGGTACCAGTGCCAGCGCTGTTGCTAAGATGAGTGGACGACTCAAGTCAATATTTCTTTCTTGGGCGCACCCCCCCCCCCTTCGTTTGTCCCGGCGTTCTTCTTATAAGACAATAGCGGTTGCATGGCTTGATACTACTTCGAAGGGATTCTGCTGGACGAACCAGTACGCCCGTCGGGAAATGCGATTTGAAAGTGAAACGGCTGACATTCCTTTCCTTGCTCCGTTGTCACCATTTCCCGAGTTCGGGTGTCAATGACCAACGTGGTTACGAAAACTACCCCAAATTTCAATGGTTGTCCACTCAGGTATCCACCCTTCGTGGACGTAAAGCCCGCCGCATGTGGCTCGTACCCTTCGCCATGAGTGCGTTACCACTACTGCAATTTATCTTCAAACGGAGAATCGAACCATTAGTACTTCTTCGCCTCCTTCTCGAAAGACCATTGCCTCAATTACCGCGCATGTGAAACATCCACCCAGCCTCGTCGTTGGTGCCTACCTTCAACAAATCCTTGAACGGTTTGCGTACTTATCCACGGGGCACTCTATTGGTTGCAGGGCATGCAATTCCAGGCATGGCTCGTCGTTGATGTTAGTGTGGTGCAGGTATTGACTATGTTTGGATGGCAGATCATGGCCTATTTGTTTTCAGATTCTGTATCCAAGAATGCTGCCCACCTGGTTACTTGCGTCTTTCGCAAACTGACACAGAAATTTCTCCGACCGTTTCGCACAACGAAATATGGTAGTACGAGCGAGTACAGTGATAACCGCAAACAAAGTGCCCGGCAGGTATCAACGCCCGGACCCGTCGTCCTCGATGAACTCGCTAAATTATCCTCATGCTCACACTCAAAGCTCCTTTACCCCAAACTCAGTCTCTTCCCCATGACTGCAGCCCCTTCAAAAGCCCTCTTGATCTATGTTCGCTGCCGCACGTTGCTTCTTGAGTTCACACGGGTGATACACGGGTAACGCACCGAAAAATGAGCGCGGAATGAGATTTCAAAACCGCTCGCACCCCCAGCGCTTTCTCAAGACGCTTTCCTGTATTTTCTTTTTTTCGGTAAATATCGGCGACATGCCTCAATCTCTCGCTCGTCCATGCTGATGCACTGTGTTCCAGGACGCGCCGGGCTATGACCGTCCCTTGGATGTGGAATCTCTCACATGCAACCGTCAAGGCATTATGTCATACCTTGCATGAAGCATCACTAACGCGCGCTCAGTCGTGACTTGTCCAACACACTGACCTCCAAAATGTGGGAACTACAGTACATGTACTGCGCATTGGACTTCCGGAAATTGTTCATAGCAACGGAAGTGCTCAGTCACTCAGTATGACCCCGACATACAACAAGTTGAAAAACTGGAGGGCAGGGTAAATACTTGTTTCATTTGCGACTGACTATCGTGCTACATTAAAAGGTTTCAGATGGACAACGTAAGTCCGTCCGTGTATTGGTTTAGGAAAGTGCAGTCGAATGTCGAACGTCGGACTGGTAATTTCCTCATGAACAGGGCAATAGGAGTGCAAGCTTCATTTAGCGTCAAGAGTGGAGAACTTGTGCTAACATATGGGATGGAGGCTGCTCCGAAAGGTGACGTACACGGAATGCGGACTCTGGCCTCGTCAGATGCCCCCATTGAAACCCTTCCGCAAGACAGATTTGGGCACAAACGACCGAGAAAGCCCTTCGACTACCACTCTGGTTGCTATGGTGGAATGCGTTGCCGCGGATTGGAACTTACCTGACACGGAATGTGGTCATGGCGTGGTTTGACGTGTCTCATTATCAAGCTACAGTCACCGTTACGTCGTGGTTGACCTCATCACTTATGCATGAAATCTCCGCCTACCGCGGCGCCGGGCAGGTTTATGCCAGCTGAAGTGTCGCGTCATTGTGTTTCGTTATCGACCGTTGGGCAAGCGCAAGAGGCCTATGCTAGCCTAGCTTGGACGTGCTTGGCGTCTCTGCCTTGGGAGTGACTAAGTGTTGTTTCTTGTACCTGGTGCGATTCGCTTGGTGTGACAGCCGAGGGTCATTGCTGTCGCACGGTCCCGTCGAAGTCCAGGAGGTACAGGAGGTACTTCAACAGCTCTCGCCCACTAATTATCCGAATGACTTGGGAACTAATTCACCTCCGCGCGTGAGGGACTTTCCACTTCAATCGCTCAGTGTGGTACAGCATTCCATTCCAGACGCTTGGCATAGGTACTGTTGAATTGATAGATTTGGTGTAAGGGTTGGTTGGCAATGTTGACAACGTCATCGGTCGTGGCAACCGCTAGGTCAACAGCTCCCGAAACATCAAGCTCACTACGTTAACGGCATGCACATCTCGCCGTCTCTATTCTCTAGCGACCAAGGACCCATTCCTGTATCCGTCAACCACGCGAAGTTCTCTTAAGAGTCACTAGAATTCTACTATTTGGGCGGTTTGGATTTGATGAACACAAAAATTGAAAATGTGCCAACCGTTGGAGTACTCAAGTGAAAATGTTTCATCGGCGCACAACCTCCCCCACAACATTCCTTCCGGCCTTCTCCGTTCACCTGAAGAGGCGGTTGCAGGGCTTGCTTCGGCCTCGCAACCATGCTCTGCGTACGAATATACAAATTGGTAAATCATTACAAGGCGTCCCTCTGGAGTGGGGTAAAGAGAGCACCGCGGCAGGGGGTGATGCAAGAACGTGCAAAAAGAAAACTCATACATATGCATGTACGGAGTATAGATTAAAGATGTAACACACTAGTCTAATGTTCGTCTCTTCCACTCTCCGCATGTATTTGCCTTTTTTCTGATGCTGCGTTTCCCACCGCCGCGGATTCCAGGCCGCCAAACGACTTGAAATTCATCAGAGCCGTACAATATTGTCGCCCAGGAAACGCACACACACACCCTCGCCACCGGCGGGCGGAGAAGCGTTGTATTCGCGCGTTTAGCATGCAAAGTATGTTGCAGGGCCGTAACCGTAGCATTATGATCGATCATGGCGTGTGTCGCACATTCCAGAGAAAGGAAGAGGCCACAGGATGTGGATGAATTTTTTTTAAGGGGGGACGGATCGAATGAACCCAGACAGGAGCACGCGTGTGCGGGCGGGTGTTTTTTTCAAACATGAAAAGAAAGATGGATACATGAAAGCAGACACAGCCAAACCATCACGCAGTACATACATACATAACACGCATGCACGTACTCTGTGCACCCACCACGACGGGGGGGAAACAAATTCAAACAGACGAACTCACGTCCGCAGCGACCTGGGTGCAGAACTATTTTGTCATCACTATAGTTCTACGTTCATACAACGTCGTTCTATGTTCGGTCCAACGTTTCGACTTTCTTTGTGCACGCTGTGCTGCTGCGGGTCGTGGGTGCTTGATAGCTACAGTATGTACCACAGCGTTTTTTGGCTGTGCCTTACGAAGGGTGAGAGCCAGGGAGGAGGTGTAATAAGGCAATATGAGCAACCAAGACCCGAGCAGTGAGTAAAGCAGCAGCAGCAGCAGCACAGCGGCACAAACGTGGGAGTCGATGACATCAGTAGAAAAGAGAAAACGAACAAACAAGCGGCGGGTGTTGGTATGAGTTGAAGAGAGGGCAAATGGGACCGACCGACCGACAGCTAACCTCGCACCATCAATCAGCCGCGCTTCGAGCCACAACGGCGTCCCACCTGTTAGATTGCTACAGGACTTGAATGGCCTACCCGCTTTACTAAGCGGTTCAGACCTTTCTAGCGGGCGGGCGTGTTTTGTTGTGTTCCTCCAGCGTGCGTAACCACGGAGCACAGCAGGTGCAGACGTGTGTGTTTTCGAAACTGCTGTAACACGGATACCTGTGACCAAGCAAGGTGTTCTTCGCTGTTCTACCCGCTACTGCTGTGCTAGAAAGAAAAGAATGTTACAGCTGCTTCGAAGAACATGAAGGACTCTCCTAGTCGAACAGCCGCCAGGAAACATAAGTGAAAAGATCACCCGAACAACCTCCACTGCTAACGACCAGCCAGCACCAATGTATAACTGTTCACATATGACCAGGAAAAGGAAACAGCTTCTGGTGATCCCTTGCTTACTGCGATAGGACCATTGCCCAAGTCCGCGTGTCAACTGCCGACGTGGCCCCGAGGAAGGCCTCAAATTTCCACGATAGTCTACTCGGGTACATGTATTCACCCTTCGCAGAGGTAGCCTACCGTATGTAACTCCATCCTTCGCCCTGGTTGCTACAAAATTGAACTTTGAGCAGAAATTGGGTCACCGCACCGATCAATTACTTCTTCGCCTTCTTTCTCAAAGCTCATTTCATTCAATATTCAGAACGAGAGCAAGAATCTACCTACTACTACGTTGGTTTTCATTATTGATAATAAACCCTGCGTACTTTGCTACGTTGCACTCTACTGGTTGCGAGGCATGCCATTTCGGACATGGCCCGTCGTCGATGTTCGTGTGGCGCAGGCCTTCATGGTGTTCGGATGGGGGTACATTTTTCTATTTTTGCTCTTCAGTTCCCGTAACAAAGAATATAGCTCTGATAATTTACGTCTTCCGCAAAGTATTGCCCATACAGTATTTAATGAGCGGTTTCATCGAAATTTTAGGATGTTCTGCTCTACCAAACAAGACACGATTTCGTTTTGTACACAGTGTTGTGTTCTTTCTCTTCGCGTGATATCTGCAAACGTCACAACAGTCGAAACTGTACGACGATTCTGTTCTGCTCCCCATTCTGCAAGCGTGCATCTTGGAGCGAATGTTGCCCTGCTATTTTCCAACGCATTATCTTCAACCTATAGTCGTCCCCACTTTGAAGACACACATTTGACATGGCTTTTTTTTTATAGTGTGTTTCTTTGACGCGGGGAAGTGTCTCTTAAGATTTCGGGGAGGATGACTCACCTTCCCCGGAGTCAACGAACGCGTACCAAACCTCGAAAGACGCGCAATTGCAACAGGGGTACTATGTAACACAAAACGCAATAAACATCATAAACCTGGCTATCACAACGTGGGTGGTGGTTGAGGCCGCACGTTTCTCACATACCGTCGTTTCGCACTTGAACCTTCACATTGTAACACCCCCCCCCCCCGCATTGTCCTTCGAACAGTGGGTATCGTGCTGCTGGATGGGGCATACAATGGAACAGCAGCTGTTGTTGTACTAATTATTGTTTCTGTTGTTATTTTTGTTGGCTATATTTCTCTCATGCTTTGGCGTCGTTCCCGCCTTCAGCATCTTGCCGAGATGCGTATCATTACCACCCCAAAATAAAAGAATGAACAGCCAACCGTCGTTGCAGCGAACTCTGATGATACGATACATATTGTACACCTGGTGCGCCCCACAGGCTACTTGCTAGACAGGGAAGGAGCAAAACTATACCTGAAACGAAACTAGAAGTGTCGGAGCACCCACAACGCCAGACAAAAACAAAAGAGAAAAAATGATTGGAGCCCGTCGGTCCTGCCCTTAGGTCAATATCAGTTAGCACAAAATACAGTTTACCAATCTAAGCATAACTTCACGAGAATGGACCAAAGACGAACACACAACCAACGATTGCACTTCTAGCTACGTCCTCCAAATTTATCCATACCCACACGCAGTAGTGGTAGCAGCAGCAGATCGCTCGCCGTATCTATTGTGCCGTGTAGTTCGAAAGGTGTCCTTCAGCATCATTCTGGGGGTCCCGAATGCTCAACACAGTGCCCCCCTCCCCCCCTGCTTTGGATATCTGCGGGGCACCCTTGCTTGTGAGATTTTTTGTGTCTTTCGAGTGGGGAGCCGACTTAAGATGTGCGCCTTTGAAGCGGAGACGTACACTATCCACCGGAAGGATGGTAAAAGTGCGCTGTGCCCTCCTTCTTCGCGTACAATCCAAGAACATTTATCTTTCATGTATGTATGTACGTGTTGAGACGGTGTCCTGGTGCATGCACACCACAGATGAAACGAACACCCCCAACACCAAAGTATTCAAACGCATTTCGAAGGCAAACCTGTTGAAAAGTTTGAGGAATTCTAGAACGACAATCAGAACGCTTGCTTATGTTCGAGAATATTGTAGTTTTGCGGCTTGGAAATCGACGCCACGAGTAGGGGTCCCAGTGGTTTCGTGGCGCTCTGTTTTCAGCGACGTCACGAGGCGGTTGCTTCATCGTGTGTCATTGCTGAATGTGGTCTCGGACCGTTTACCGTGCGAGACACTCACTCCGTACCGTAGGGTAGCCGTGGCTACCATGGCACCCTGTCAGCTCCACCCTATCGCGGGTCGCAGCATTCAGGCGTTTGTAGAGCCACCTGGATTGTAATGTCTCGGGGTTAGGTAGATGACCATCTTTGGGGGGATTGATGGGTTCTGTTTCACGTGCTCTGCCTCTGCGATTATTTTTCCCGTGTGCCACCACATGGTAAACTACGGGGAAACAACGCAGGGCTTGCGTGAGTAAAATTCAAAAGGTTCGACCCTCCCCCCTTGCCTGAAGACGCGGACTGTCGAAGAAAGATTGAGAGAACTCGAAAAGACATGGTCCTGTCTCGCGTTGGATGTTTAGCTCGGACACGCAGGAAGCTCACGAGACTACGTCGCCGAGATGCACAAACAACCGCTATTGTACCCCTCTGGTCGCTTCGCGAGTGTTAAGTCTTGAGAGGTCAGCAAACGTCAGTGACTCTCTTTGCGCTTCTGCTACAACGTGGTTGACACCATGCGGAGAGGCGGAATATCAACAGGCTTTTGTTTCACAAACCGTGCAGCGCTTTGAAAGAGTCACCGAGTTGTTTGTTCACACCGGGACGTTGAGGTGGCGCCCGGGGCGTTGAAAATCAAACAAAAAAGGAGTTCTGGTTGAATGACGTCTTTCGCGCCCGGATCTGTATCTGCACGGCTCTTTGCAAGTTACCACAGAAAGCATTCAAAGAACGCTGCCATGGGGCTGAGCGCAACTCAGAAGGCACCACGTCGAGAATAAGAATACAGAAGTCACTTGTGCCCACCCTACCTCAGGGCACGTTGTGCTTCCTCCGGGCTTCACGAGAATAGCGCCGATAAATAGTGGAAAGATAGAGAGGGGTCCAGAATTCGGCACAACGAGAGAAAATAAATACTGGTAAAGTGATTACTGCAAGCAAAGTTTCCGGCAGGCATCAACGCCGGTTGCCGTCGTCCTCGATAACCTCGCAAAGTTTCAACCAAGATTGCATTTCACCTATATAGCTGGAAACGCTCGCAGACCGCTGCAGACCCCGCAGAAACATTACAGTCCCAAGCTGATACACTTCAGAGCTCCTTTACCCTCAGCTCAGTCTCTTCCCCATTACTGCAGCCCTTTCAAACGCCCTGTTGATGTTTGTTGGCTACCGCACGTTGTTTCTTGAGTTCGTACGGGTGATGCGCCGAAACATGAGCAAGGAATGTGATTGCTTTTTCCACATCCGGGACGTAAGTCCGCGCACCAGAACGTTGAACATTTTCACCGCGGTTGTGCAATAGAATCAAGAGGAAATGATTTCGAAATTGTTCGCACCCCCGCGGCGCTTACTCAAGGCCCTTTGCTGTATTTCCTATTTTTCGGAATTAGTCGGCGACATGCTTGCATCTCTGGCTTGGGCGTCGATGCTTATGCACCTCGTTCCAGCGACACGCCGGGCTCTGACCGTCCCTGGAATGTGCAATCTCTCACATGCAACCGTCAAGGCATTCTATCAACCTTGCATGAACCGTGGCTAACGCGCCCTCAGGCCTGACTTGCTCCAACAACCTGGTCTCGAAGATGTGGGAACTACAAGCACTGCGTACTGCACTATCCGAACTGCTTCACAGCAACGATTTGCATCACGTTCTTTGACACTGAAACACAACGTGTGAAACAACTGGTACGGCGGTGAAGAGTTGTTTCATCTGCGATTGACTATCGTTTCCTACTTGAACAGGTTTCAGCTGGACAGCGTAAGTCCGTCCGTGTATTGGATTGGGAAAGTGCAGACGAATGGCAAACAAACTTTAGCCGAGTAATTTCCACCATGAGCAGGGAAATGTATGCATAACTGTACCTTGCTTTTTGAGTTGAGAACTTGTGCTATACAATGGGATGAAAGCTACCCCGAAATGTGGCATACACGGAAAACGGACGGTGGCCTCGTCAGATGCCAGTGAAACCCTTCCGCAAAACAGATTTGGGCACAAACGACCAAGCAAGCCCTTCGACGGACTACCACTCTCGGCACTACAACATCGTGGAACGCATTGCCGCGGGTTGGACCTTTCTTGACAAGGAATGTGGCCCCGGTTTGACGTGTGTAAGCAGTGAACTACAGTCGCCATTTCGTCGTCGCTGGCCTCATCGCTCAAGTATGAAAGCTTCACCTACCGACACCGGGCAGGTTTATGCCGGATGACGTATCACCTCATTGTGATTCCGTATCTACCGTTGGGCAAGCGCAAGAGGCCGGTCCCCCGCTTGGCTTCGAATGGTTGTCGCATAGGTCACAAGTGTCCGGTGTCCTGCGGTATCCACCGCAGCTTGATGGTCTGATGATACATTCGTGTTGAGGCCCTCACTTACTTGGATTGGTGGCTTTATTTTGTAACGTATCGGCACCATGTGCTGCCTGCGTGGTTTGGATGCCCCAAGCCTTTTCATGTCCACCCTCGTTCCATGGGTGGCGTTTTCAAGCGGGCATTCGGTCAGAACAAACGTCGATTCATCGCACACTCTTGCTCGTGCATCAGCATCTGTGATTCAGTACGATGACACACAAAGTCGTGAGAAGGGTATCTCCTCTGGGAACGGTCGCTATGCCCAGCCGGTTGAAGGGAGAAAAATACCCCGATACCACAGATTCCAGCAGATGGTATACGCCCGTCAAGCATAGCATGTGTTGATTTCTCCCAAGCGTGTGAATGTCCAAAAGCAGGTGTACAAGTAGTCTTGGAGGTAAAAGAGCACGCAGAACACGGACGTCGGCGAACAAATCCCCTCCCGAGCAGAGGTGTTTTGTTCTGTTTGAATGCTCGTGACAGATTCAAGAGATTCCGCTACTACCGGAGGTTGCGCCTCGGTGAACCAGGTGCTGGAGGTGTCTGGACTCATGTATGTCGCCGACAATGATATAAAAGTGGCGTCAGCACAGTTTGACATTCTTCTCTGCCGGTCGCTACCCGTGACATCTGTCCCATGGGCGGTTGTTTCTTTTGTTCGCAGCTGTGGGGCCTGTTCGCTGAGAAAAAAACACCAGAGCAAGAACACCCGGGGCTAACCCAAAGGTAGCGGGGCGAAAACAAAAAAAAAACTCCGGTAACCCCGGGGCTAACTCAAACGTTTTTGTGCTACAATACCATGGCGGTTTTTGGGAGGGTCGGGCTAACTCATGATGGGGGGCTAACTCAAAGGATATTACGGTATGCACTCGGCGCTAGAGCCTCGAGCAACAACAAACGTGGGAAAAAGTGCTTTCGTTTCGTTACTTGTTACATTGCTTCAATGAACAATAATACGTTGGGTGTGTTTTGTTTTGGGTGTTTTTATTTTTTTCAGTTGTCGGGACGCAATATTACGACAACGTGCGTTGTTTCTCTTCATCTTCCATCCCCTCCCGATTCCGGACACCTACGAAGATTCCACATTCCGTGGACGGTTCTCTGTAAGTATATATTTGCAAGCATCTTCGGCACCTCGTTTTGATATTCTCATGGACACACTGCAAACCATGCTTTCTTTGAGCCGTGCAAGGAGGTGCTTTCCCGCGTGCTGATGGTGCGAACTGAACACCTACACCAACAGATTTCGTTCTCCGCGACTTAATCGTGTAACAACCACCAGAACGCACTAGGTTGATTTCGCCCCCCACGGTCATTTGGCCGACGGAAAGTCTTTTTGGTACACCTTTGGTCTGTACGGAGAACCTCATGGTTCATCGTATGTTGCAAGCGACGATACTGGTGAAACTGGGGCATTTCCGACATGTCTGTCTTTGGCTCGGGGGAGGAATAGATCTGCAGCTATAGCACCCACCGTGTGTGTCCCTTCTATGTATCGCCTTGTTCAAGGGCACCCTAGGCACGTCGCACGTTGTTTTCCAGAGTTGCCACGCAGATTACCAAAGCGAGCTAGCCCCGGGATAATCCTGTTCGGTGTTGGATACGTGCCGCGAGCAGAGGTCAGAAGGCGCCTGCACGAATGTTGGTGCAAGGGGAATCCTTGGAAACAGGACTTCCTGATGAGCGGACCGGCAGGATACATTGGTCATACCCTCTGCGTTGTGTCGTCTGTGTGCCAAGAAGGACGAGGTTTGCCTCTCAGATGCGATCAAACTCCGTTCACGAGGTGACCGTTCGCTTGAGAGATGCGTTCATGCTACCTGTGGGCCTTAAGGAGGAGGCCGTTACGCAGAGAACAGAGAGTCATCCGTGTGGGATTTGTCAAGTTTTCCACGTGCTAATGTTGCCATAGGTCGATGAAAGAGTCAAGGCGGGTATGGACCAGTTTTGGTCCTTCTCCAAGGAACCTGGGGAGTTTTTGCAGTTTTTCCAGTACACGTCGTGTTTTTCACATCCCCAGGCTGCATCAGAAGTACGAAACGTCCTGAATGTTCACAAGCCCGTGAATGGTTTCTAGCAGATGTCGAACTCTTCACTGAGACTACCACCTGTGATAGCTTGTGTACAATACACCAACAAACCTCCCGAGTTCTTCCCCACGCAACCGCACTCTATAGGAGTTTCTCGGAAGCCAGCAATTGGCAGGTACTTGCGTCACTTGGTTACTTCTGGTCATCGAGAACCCGCCAAACCATACTTTTTGTGATTCATTCAAGAAGGTGTTTTTGGCTTACAGGTGTTACGAGCTAGCTCCGGGCATGAACAGAAGCATTGTCCGTTTGTAGGCGCGACGAGAAGGCGCGAGGTTGAATTCACCCCACCGACCGGTTGGCCGTCGGAGTTGGGTGTTCCCTGTTATGTGATATGGCTCCAATGTGAGTCTCACGATTCATCGGAAACGACAGTCCGCACCTTTCCCCGCTACCCGACCATTGTTGGACATCGATCAGACGTGTAACGATGACCTATTGCCCCTCTCGGCGGAGGAGTCGGGGGAAACATGAAATTCGTCAAGATTGCCCTTCTCTCTTAAGGTCCTTCGCCCGGGCGGGATTGGTGTTCCTTGAGGTGTTCTCGCTGCTGGATAAATCCATTATGTTTTGTAGTTTGTGCTCGGCGATGTTGCCGAAGGGTATGGGTATATTTCCTCTGTATCATAAGTCTGTGCCGTTATGGGCGTTCAGTCGTTGGGGTACTTAAACGTTGACGTTTAGCCTTTGACCGGGTGCGTTGAAAGGCAAAGAGCATACGAAGATGACTAAAAAAAAAACTTATAATCGAAGACCGTGTTACACACTAAAATTAGGTCAAAATATGCCCATTTTGGCCGTATTTCGGTATAAATAATTGAGAAGTATTTTGAGAATTTTACGACTTCGCAGTAGAACACACCGGGGTCAGAAAGCGACAGAGGGAAGGGACGTTGGAGAGGGTGGTAAAATACGATATGGAGGCTTTGAGAAGGCTTACGCCTGGATGGCATCGAGTCCCAGCGACAGCGAGGACGACTAATCGAGTTTTTCCCTTTGTTTTCCCCCGATAGCAACAGACATTTGTTTTACCCCGCAAGTGTCTTGGTTTTGGTGTGGGAACCCCAAGTGTCTTGGTTTTGATGTGGAACCAAAACTGTCTTGGTTTTTGTGGGGGGTCACGCTTACTTGTTTGATTATTGGCGGACGCGGCACGTATCGTTGAGTAGGACGGGGGGGTTGGGTTCGGGCACTACTATCGTTTGTTGCCCTGCAAGTGTCTCGTTTCTTGTGTGGGGCCTCCAAGTGTCTTGGTTTTAGTGTGTAAATCCTAAGTATCTTGATTTGAGTGTGGGGGGTCACTGTTACATATGGGGGGCGCGTTTGGCTGATGGAGTATAGGAGGGGGGTTATCTTTGGGGTGGGGGTAATTCTTGAGTTTTTGGGGACGGGACAGGCGTTTAGCCTCACCCACCCCCTACCTGGAAATGGTCAAAATATGGCCGTTTTTGGGCCAACTCAATGTTCTCCGGCCTTTCAGCCGCATGGTTCAAGCACCAACTGAAAAAAAGAAAAAGTTTTTCTGTCTCAAAAAACGCCGGAGAATTCAACGACAAAATCGGAAAACAGATCAGACACCGTTAAGGGGGCGCAAAAACATAACGGCACAGACTTATGATACAGAGGAAGGTAAGAGGGTAACAGTCTGTCGAGGAACTCGGCACCACATCTCTGGCTTGGGAGTCGATGCTTCTGCACCTCGTTCCAGCGACACGCCGGGCTCTGACCGTCCCTGGAATGTGCCATTTCTAACATTCAACCGTCAAGGCATTCTGTCATACCTTACATGAACCATGACTAACGCGCCCTCAGGCCTGAATTGCTCCAACACACCGATCTCGAAAATGTGGTAAAACTACAAGCACTGCGTATTGCACTATCAGAACGTCTTCACAGCAACGATTTATTGTTCTCTTTCGAATTGCATTTATTAATATTTTCTACCGCCCGAGGGAAGAGATACCAAACTGGCAGAGAGCACATTTCCCGCAGACGCGTTTCTGCGGCCTTTCTATCGTGCCTCTGCCTCTCTCCCAATAAAGGCTGTCTCTCTCTTCCCTCCAAACAGCAACTGAGGGTGCCCTCTCCTGCGGTGGAGGGAACCAATCTTACTGCACACAGTAGTCTCAGATGACCAAGTCCCTAAAATGGTACCCTACCATTTTCTTCGCCAACATCGAGGTCATCATGACACTACTCGTGCAGTGGGATTAGGTCCTGCTACTGCCTACCTACCGCACACAGTGCTTTCCCCCGATTGCCTCCCGACTCGCTATGTCGTACCGAACGGGACACCCCTTGCGAGTCCTCTACTGTGGGCGGCTCCTACACATTCCTTCTGACTTCATCTCCCCGCCCTTCGGGATACTCGTTCCAATGTGTTGCCCCCAACAGCCATATACAGCAAATTCCCAAATCCTTAGCTAAATGGTGCAGCGCGCGTTAGTTTCTGGGATTCACCCCTATTTCGTAACTATTTGCCTCGAAGCTCCGCGGGCTTGGGCATACTTCAGAACTTGCACTGCACAACCTTTAACTAAGACAGGATGTTAACGGCGCGTCATCGGGCAACGTTGCACAACATGACAACGGCGCCACCACCAGAGCAACTGCTCCGCCGTCTGCTCTGTATCCCGATCATGGGTCGTTAACCTCATCCCGATTCTTGGATCGCCTGATGCGATGCACGAGGGGAACCCCGACCACTCCGGCGTGACGACGGCAGGAATAATCGGCACCCGGCGGTGATAATGGTGGCTTCCTACACACCGCCGCCGCATCGACCAGCTGCCCCGCTCCGCGATTGAGGACCCGATGAGGTCGTCCATCAGGTCTGAGTTCGCTTGTGCCTTAAATCTCGCTGCAGCCCTTATTGCCATGCCGTCGGGCCGCCCTCATTCGGCCGTGTGTTTTAATTCACTCAGCTCTCGGCGACCCCTTCAATAACATCCTTTTGATTCCACCGCCGCCCCTGGGCCGCGGTCTGCGGTCCGCGGAGAAGACCGTGCACGGCACGGGCGCCTTGCTGCTCCCCGAGCGGGCGTAAGCCCTGGCTCCCATGAAGACGGTCGCGGCGTGGTCGCGGCGTGGGGCACCCGGCCGACATATCCGCCGTCATGGCTTCTGAAAGGAAACACCTGGCGTTGCCGGCCACGATCCCCACGCACCGGTCCGCCCGCGTCCTGCCGCCCTGCCCAGGCGTGACCTCGATTCAATCGCCATCTGCGAGTGTGCAAGCGCTCCCTTTCACAACAAGCAACAGAGCAAAACGAAACCGAGTTGATGCGTTTCGTCCACGCGAATAGCGGAAAAATTGGCATTTAAATATTTCGTGCGTGCATCGCACGAATGCCGACTGTGTAAATGTGGGTAGTGCTGTTGAAATAAGCCCCCCCAAACCAGGCCACCAAAACACGATTGATGTATTTCGCCCCGGCACATACCGATTGCATATCATCTGCACGAGGTACATGACCAACCGCCTAATCGCACAAACTCGGCGGCCGCAGGAACGGCACTACTGTATGAAACAGGCAGCCCTACCACAGAACCAACAACGAATGTTGGTTGTTTTGTCCTGGCGGATACTGACAAATCCACACCATGTTCATGATTCTACTGGATAGTGAGAATCGCTCGAATGCGACAACCGCGGGAAGCACTGTTGTTGCTAGGAACACGCCCACACCCACGGCCGCCATTCACAACTCATGTGTTTGATTGTCGGCATAATATATCCGCGTGAATCGCCCACTGCGAAAACCCTGTCAGCACTGTTCGAAACCAAGCCTACAAATCATGGTCGCCAATCAAATTCAAATTCATGTGATTCGCAGTGGCAATGTTGAAAACATATTTTGATTGCCATGATTGCCGGATTTTTTTTTTTTGCCAATGCGCTGGCCGCATTAGACAGCGTTTTTCAACCTGAGCTCCATCACCACTCGCAGAAATCACCATGATATGACTGGGACACGTTAGATTGGGTGGTCTAAGCAGATGCTGGCAACCAAGTTCTGGTCGACATGTCTGCAGGAATCACACGAATGCGACGGCCTCGGTAGGCAACATCGTTGCAACAACTACCGCACCACCGCCAGCCACGATTGATGTGTCTTGTTCCCGCAGACACTGACCGAGCACAATATGAATGGATGGTAAGACTGCGCGAATCATCAAAGCGCGACCATCGCAGTTGGCATCGCTTCGAAAACCTAACGCTCCCACCCTATCTGCAAAACATTGTAGACGTGTTTAGTTCCGTCGCCTACTTAGATTTTATTCCTCGTGATGCATTCATGGCTGCGTGAACCGTGCAAAGCGACATCTGTGATATGCCGCAAACTTCATGACCGCCAAGCACAAGTGATATTTGTGGTCCCCGCAAAAGAATGGGCTGCGTAGACCGCACGATGCGACACTCTGGTATGTACTGCTGCGAAAACAACAAGCCTACCAACCACGGTCGCCAATCACGATCCCGGCAGAAATTATGTGCTTGAGTCGCCCACTGCGGAACCCCTGCTAGTTAGCACTGGTCAGTACGAAGCACCGACCTGGACCGTCAAACACGATTGATGCGTCCGGTGCCGGCATACACAAGTCTGCGTCAATCTGCGACAATTATCGTACGTAGCACTGTTCCGGTCAAGCTCACCGACCACGGCCCCTAGACACGAGTCATGTGTTTGGTCCCGGCATAAACTGATCTGCGTGAATCGCCCAATGCAACGACCCTGGTAGATATCCATGTTCAGAAACAAGAAGCTACCAACCACGGTCGTCAAACACGATTTATGTGCTTGGTTCCGGCATGAACAAATAAATATGTGTGAATAGCCCGATGCGACAATCCTGATGTTCCAAAATGAAGTTCACCAGCCACCGCCGCCAAATACGATTGGTGTGTTTGGTCCCGACATACACAAACCGGCGAGAAGCGCCCCATGCGCAACCCTGGCAAAATCTCCCAATGCCACAACCTTGGTAGGAAACACTGTACAAAGTGAAGCTCACCAGCTACGGCCGCCAAACACATGAACTCGCAAGACCCAATCAAGCTTGCATTTCCACCTAGCTGGAAACACTCGCAGATCGCTGCAGACCCCGCAAAAACATTACAGCCCCGAGCTGATACACTTGAAAGCTCCTTCATCCCCAGTTCCGTCTCTTCCCCATTACTGCAGCCCTTTCAAACGCCCTCTTGGTGTTCGTTCGCTACTCCACGTTCCTTTTTGAGTTCGCACGTTTGATGTGCCGAAACATGAGCAAAAAATGTGATTGCTTTGCCCGCATCCGGGAAGTAAGTGCGCACCAGAACGTGTATTTTTCACGGGGTTGTACAACAGAATGAAGAAGAAAATGATTTCGAAACCGCTCGCACCCACCGGCGCTTTCTCAAGGCGCTTTGCTGTATTTTCTTGTTTTCGGAAGAACTTGGCGACATGCCTGCATCTCTGGCTCGTCGATGCTCACTCACTTCGTTTCAGCACACCCTGAACTCTGACCGTCCCTTGGATGTGTAATCTCTCACATGCAACCGTCGAGGCATTCTGTCATACCTTGCATGAACTATCACTAACACGCCTCAGGCGTGAGTCCAAAATGTGGGAATTACAGATACAGAGACCGTGTGACACTATCCGAAGTTTTTTGTAGCACCAAAAGTGCATCATTCTCTTTGACCCGGAAACACACAAGGGGTGGAACGATGGGTAGGCAGGGTGAAGAGTTGTTTCATCTGCAAATGACTATCGTTTGTTACTTGAAAAGGATTCAGCCAGGCACCGTATGGTCCGTCCGTG
Organism: Ectocarpus siliculosus; assembly: GCA_000310025.1. Lineage (NCBI taxonomy): Eukaryota > Phaeophyceae > Ectocarpales > Ectocarpaceae > Ectocarpus > Ectocarpus siliculosus. Next base: position 6,280,527 of record FN649728.1, on the reverse strand, counting down.
TTTGGTTTGGGAAAATGCAGTCGAATGACAAACGTCGGCCGAGTATTTACGGTCATGAACAGGGAAATGGAAATGCATAGCTTGGTGTGGGTTGAGGATTGGAGAACGTTCGCTATGAATGGGATGCAAGCTTCCCCGAACCGTGGCATACACCGAAAACGGACGCTGGCCTCGTCAGATGACCATGAAACCCTTCCGGAAAACAGATTTGGGCAAACCCGACCAAACAAGCCCTTCGATGGACTACCACTCTCGAGATTATGGCGGAAGCTTTGGTGCGGTTCGGAATTTACCCGACTTGGAATGTGGTCATGGTTTGACATGTCTCATTAACGCTACAGTCGTCATTTCGTTGTGGTTGACGTCATCGCGCATGCATCAAAGCTCCGTCTACCGGCACTGGGCAGGTTCATGGCGGCAGACGTATGTCCTGATTTTGCACTCAAATGTTGATGGGCCGTTGGGCAAGCGCAAGAGGCCAGTCCCCCGCGTGGCTTGGAGTGGTTGCCGCATTGGTAGCTTTGGAAGGTCACATGTGTCCGGTATCCCGCCATATTGGGGGCAGCTTGATGGCCTGCTGATACATCGATCTGTTGGCTCTCACTTACTCGGATTTGCCAATTCGCTTTGGAACATATCGGCACAGGTACGACCACCGTTGTTTGGATGCCTCAGGTCTTTGAATGCCCCACCCTCTATTGTCAAGCGGACATTCGGTAAAAAAAAACGTCGATTCATCGCAAACTCTTGCTCTTCTATCAACTTCTGTGATGCTGGGTCTTTAGCCACACAAACTAGCCAGCACAGCATCTCCTGTGGGATGGAAGATACGAACGGTGACTAAGCCAGGCAGGCTTAAGAAAGAATACTCTACCGATACCACAGAACCCAGCATGTCGTGTGCGCTCAAGCAAAGAATGTGTTGTTTTCTTCCAACCTTGTACATCACCGAAATCGTAGGTATCAGAACACGGACGCCGGGCGAACATTTCCCTGCCTGGGCAGAGTTGTATAGGTGTTTGGATGCTTGGGAGAGATTCAAGAGGTCACGCTACGGGAGAAAGGCATCCTAGCGAGCCGTTTGCTGGAGGTGTTTGACTCATGTCTGTTGCCCTGAATGCATGGGATGACTTGTCACCCACGAAATTGTCAGACGCAAAGTCGCTCTCAGAACAGTTAACCGTTTTGCTCTGCCAGTCGTTCCCCGTGTCATCTGTCTCATAGACCGTTTGATTGATGTCAAGCAGCTGTCGGACCTGTTCTCTAAAACAAAATCACTAGAGAAGCAAACGACGACATACTGTGTTTTCTTGGTCTTGCATCGCCCCCAGTTTCCGAACACCTAAAAACCCATATTCCATAAAAGGTTGTCTGGAATGATACGGGTGCAAGTATCGTCGGCACTACGTTTATATTGTTGTCATGGACACCGTGTAATCCACACTTACTGTGACCGTGCAAGTAGGTGCAATCGGGCTTGCAGATATTGCGAGCTGATAATCGACACTGTCATATTTCCGTCTCCGTGACTCCATCTCGTAAGCACGATCAGAAACCATGACGTTGGCTTTCCCCCCGATGATCAGCTCGCCGTCGGAGAAAGCGAACGCTCGGGTATGTGTCTAGTTGTCCGCATACGAATGTTTTCACATGGCATGACGTTCTCATATTGGATAGGGGATAGGGTCTTTTCTCCGCTGTGACCGTGAAGTCGCATCTTCGGTACTTAGCATATCGTAGGTACGTGCTACGCGACCATCTGCTGTGGCACAACACAGTTGACTGCTCACCCCCCAAACGATGCTGAGTTCATACTCTCGGATTGCATTAAACGCTATTGACGTGTGTCTGGGGGTGTCTCTAGGAAGCAATTCGAAGGCGTTTCAGGCTTCGACGACCTCATGAGTCTGAAGATTGGGGGAGCCAGTCGTTGTGAGATCGTGTTTTCTACTTTGTTGGACTTGCCCCACGGAGTATAATTTGAGGAGAGGTAACATATCCTTTGTCGTTACACCTTGGGAACTCCGCCCCGGGGTGTGTACCAAAGCAAGCAAGTTGCCAAGTCTACACCCACGCGCCCTTCAACTGTGCTTTGCTCCGCCCTCTCTGTGCGTCGTAGCCAGAACTTCTGAGCACGGCACGAAAGGGAAAACACCAAGGGACGCCGCTGCGTGTGCTTGAGGGCTTGTTCCGGCACAACGTGCACGGTGTCCCTTCGAGCTGGGTTCGACTCGATGGACAAGTCGTTATTCGAATTGTCCAGGTCTTGTCTGTTCGAGGGATCGCAGTTGATTAGAAGGGTACATTCCACACCCCTCACTGCTGCCCCAACGCTTGCTATGACTGGAAGATTGCCCGACATTTCGGT
>FN649728.1:6234488-6278059 GCA_000310025.1 Ectocarpus siliculosus | reverse complement strand
CTACAAGCACTGCGTATTGCACTATCAGAACGTCTTCACAGCAACGATTTATTGTTCTCTTTCGAATTGCATTTATTAATATTTTCTACCGCCCGAGGGAAGAGATACCAAACTGGCAGAGAGCACATTCCCGCAGACGCGTTTCTGCGGCCTTTCTATCGTGCCTCTGCCTCTCTCCCAATAAAGGCTGTCTCTCTCTTCCCTCCAAACAGCAACTGAGGGTGCCCTCTCCTGCGGTGGAGGGAACCAATCTTACTGCACACAGTAGTCTCAGATGACCAAGTCCCTAAAATGGTACCCTACCATTTTCTTCGCCAACATCAAGGTCATCATGACACTACTCGTGCAGTGGGATTAGGTCCTGCTACTGCCTACCTACCGCACACAGTGCTTTCCCCCGATTGCCTCCCGACTCGCTATGTCGTACCGAACGGGACACCCCTTGCGAGTCCTCTACTGTGGGCGGCTCCTACACATTCCTTCTGACTTCATCTCCCCGCCCTTCGGGATACTCGTTCCAATGTGTTGCCCCCAACAGCCATATACAGCAAATTCCCAAATCCTTAGCTAAATGGTGCAGCGCGCGTTAGTTTCTGGGATTCACCCCTATTTCGTAACTATTTGCCTCGAAGCTCCGCGGGCTTGGGCATACTTCAGAACTTGCACTGCACAACCTTTAACTAAGACAGGATGTTAACGGCGCGTCATCGGGCAACGTTGCACAACATGACAACGACGCCACCACCAGAGCAACTGCTCCGCCGTCTGCTCTGTATCCCGATCATGGGTCGTTAACCTCATCCCGATTCTTGGATCGCCTGATGCGATGCACGAGGGGAACCCCGACCACTCCGGCGTGACGACGGCAGGAATAATCGGCACCCGGCGGTGATAATGGTGGCTTCCTACACACCGCCGCCGCATCGACCAGCTGCCCCGCTCCGCGATTGAGGACCCGATGAGGTCGTCCATCAGGTCTGAGTTCGCTTGTGCCTTAAATCTCGCTGCAGCCCTTATTGCCATGCCGTCGGGCCGCCCTCATTCGGCCGTGTGTTTTAATTCACTCAGCTCTCGGCGACCCCTTCAATAACATCCTTTTGATTCCACCGCCGCCCCTGGGCCGCGGTCTGCGGTCCGCGGAGAAGACCGTGCACGGCACGGGCGCCTTGCTGCTCCCCGAGCGGGCGTAAGCCCTGGCTCCCATGAAGACGGTCGCGGCGTGGTCGCGGCGTGGGGCACCCGGCCGACATATCCGCCGTCATGGCTTCTGAAAGGAAACACCTGGCGTTGCCGGCCACGATCCCCACGCACCGGTCCGCCCGCGTCCTGCCGCCCTGCCCAAAAAAATCCTCGATTCAATCGCCATCTGCGAGTGTGCAAGCGCTCCCTTTCACAACAAGCAACAGAGCAAAACGAAACCGAGTTGATGCGTTTCGTCCACGCGAATAGCGGAAAAATTGGCATTTAAATATTTCGTGCGTGCATCGCACGAATGCCGACTATGTAAATGTGGGTAGTGCTGTTGAAATAAGCCCCCCCAAACCAGGCCACCAAAACACGATTGATGTATTTCGCCCCGGCACATACCGATTGCATATCATCTGCACGAGGTACATGACCAACCGCCTAATCGCACAAACTCGGCGGCCGCAGGAACGGCACTACTGTATGAAACAGGCAGCCCTACCACAGAACCAACAACGAATGTTGGTTGTTTTGTCCTGGCGGATACTGACAAATCCACACCATGTTCATGATTCTACTGGATAGTGAGAATCGCTCGAATGCGACAACCGCGGGAAGCACTGTTGTTGCTAGGAACACGCCCACACCCACGGCCGCCATTCACGACTCATGTGTTTGATTGTCGGCATAATATATCCGCGTGAATCGCCCACTGCGAAAACCCCGTCAGCACTGTTCGAAACCAAGCCTACAAATCATGGTCGCCAATCACAAATTCATGTGATTCGCAGTGGCAATGTTGAAAACATATTTTGAGTGCCATGATTGCCGGATTTTTTTTTTTTGCCAATGCGCTGGCCGCATTAGACAGCGTTTTTCAACCGGAGCTCCATCACCACTCGCAGAAATCACCATGATATGACTGGGACACGTTAGATTGGGTGGTCTAAGCAGATGCTGGCAACCAAGTTCTGATCGACATGTCTGCAGAAATCACACGAATGCGACGGCCTCGGCAGGCAACATCGTTGCAACAACTACCGCACCACCGCCAGCCACGATTGATGTGTCTTGTTCCCGCAGACACTGACCGAGCACAATATGAATGGATGGTAAGACTGCGTGAATCATCAAAGCGCGACCATCGCAGTTGGCATCGCTTCGAAAACCTAACGCTCCCACCCTATCTGCAAAACATTGTAGACGTGTTTAGTTCCGTCGCCTACTTAGATTTTATTCCTCGTGATGCATTCATGGCTGCGTGAACCGTGCAAAGCGACATCTGTGATATGCCGCAAACTTCATGACCGCCAAGCACAAGTGATATTTGTGGTCCCCGCAAAAGAATGGGCTGCGTAGACCGCACGATGCGACACTCTGGTATGTACTGCTGCGAAAACAACAAGCCTACCAACCACGGTCGCCAATCACGATCCCGGCAGAAATTATGTGCTTGAGTCGCCCACTGCGGAACCCCTGCTAGTTAGCACTGGTCAATACGAAGCACCGACCTGGACCGTCAAACACGATTGATGCGTCCGGTGCCGGCATACACAAGTCTGCGTCAATCTGCGACAATTATCGTACGTAGCACTGTTCCGGTCAAGCTCACCGACCACGGCCCCTAGACACGAGTCATGTGTTTGGTCCCGGCATAAACTGATCTGCGTGAATCGCCCAATGCAACGACCCTGGTAGATATCCATGTTCAGAAACAAGAAGCTACCAACCACGGTCGTCAAACACGATTTATGTGCTTGGTTCCGGCATGAACAAATAAATATGTGTGAATAGCCCGATGCGACAATCCTGATGTTCCAAAATGAAGTTCACCAGCCACCGCCGCCAAATACGATTGGTGTGTTTGGTCCCGACATACACAAACCGGCGAGAAGCGCCCCATGCGCAACCCTGGCAAAATCTCCCAATGCCACAACCTTGGTAGGAAACACTGTACAAAGTGAAGCTCACCAGCTACGGCCGCCAAACACATGAACTCGCAAGACCCAATCAAGCTTGCATTTCCACCTAGCTGGAAACACTCGCAGATCGCTGCAGACCCCGCAAAAACATTACAGCCCCGAGCTGATACCCTTGAAAGCTCCTTCATCCCCAGTTCCGTCTCTTCCCCATTACTGCAGCCCTTTCAAACGCCCTCTTGGTGTTCGTTCGCTACTCCACGTTCCTTTTTGAGTTCGCACGTTTGATGTGCCGAAACATGAGCAAAAAATGTGATTGCTTTGCCCGCATCCGGGAAGTAAGTGCGCACCAGAACGTGTATTTTTCACGGGGTTGTACAACAGAATGAAGAAGAAAATGATTTCGAAACCGCTCGCACCCACCGGCGCTTTCTCAAGGCGCTTTGCTGTATTTTCTTGTTTTCGGAAGAACTTGGCGACATGCCTGCATCTCTGGCTCGTCGATGCTCACTCACTTCGTTTCAGCACACCCTGAACTCTGACCGTCCCTTGGATGTGTAATCTCTCACATGCAACCGTCAAGGCATTCTGTCATACCTTGCATGAACTATCACTAATACGCCTCAGGCGTGAGTCCAAAATGTGGGAATTACAGACACAGAGACCGTATGACACTATCCGAAGTTTTTCGCAGCAACGAAAGTGCACTCTCTTTGACCCGGAAACACAAGGGGTAGAACGATTGGCAGGGCGGGGTGAAGACTTTTTTAATCTGCCACTGACTTTCGTTTGCTACTTGAAAAGGATTCAGCCAGGCACCATACGGTCCGTCCGTGTTTGGTTTGGGAAAGTGCAGTCGAATGACAAACGTCGGCCGAGTATTTACGGCCATGAGCAGGGAAATGGAAATGCATAGCATGGTTTGGGTTTAGGAGTGGAGAACGTTCGCTATGAATGGGATGCAAGCTATCCCGAAACGTGGCATACACCGAAAACGGACGCTGGCCTCGTCAGATGACCATGAAACCCTTCCAGAAAACAGATTTGGGCAAACCCGACCAAACAAGCCCTTCGATGGACTACCACTCTCGAGATTATGGCGGAAGCTTTGGTGCGGTTCGGAATTTACCCGACTTGGAATGTGGTCATGGTTTGACATGTCTCATTCACGCTACAGTCGCCATTTCGTTGTGGTTGACCTCATCGCGCATGCATCAAAGCTCCGCCTACCGGCACTGGGCAGGTTCATGGCGGCAGACGTATGTCCTGATTTTTCACTCAAATGTTGATGGGCCGTTGGGCAAGCGCAAGAGGCCAGTCCCCCGCGTGGCTTGGAGTGGTTGCCGCATTGGTAGCTTTGGAAGGTCACATGTGTCCGGTATCCCGCCATATTGGGGGCAGCTTGATGGCCTGCTGATACATCGATCTGTTGGCTCTCACTTACTCGGATTTGCCAATTCGCTTTGGAACATATCGGCACAGGTACGACCACCGTTGTTTGGATGCCTCAGGTCTTTGAATGCCCCACCCTCTATTGTCAAGCGGACATTCGGTAAAAAAAAACGTCGATTCATCGCAAACTCTTGCTCTTCTATCAACTTCTGTGATGCTGGGTCTTTAGCCACACAAACTAGCCAGCACAGCATCTCCTGTGGGATGGAAGATACGAACGGTGACTAAGCCAGGCAGGCTTAAGAAAGAATACTCTACCGATACCACAGAACCCAGCATGTCGTGTGCGCTCAAGCAAAGAATGTGTTGTTTTCTTCCAACCTTGTACATCACCGAAAACGTAGGTATCAGAGCTTCGAGATTGTATGTATCAGAACACGGACGCCGGGCGAACATTTCCCTGCCTGAGCAGAGTTGTGTAGGTGTTTGGATGCTTGGGAGAGATTCAAGAGGTCACGCTACGGGAGAAAGGCATCCTAGCGAGCCGTTTGCTGGAGGTGTTTGACTTATGTCTGTTGCCCTGAATGCATGGGATGACTTGTAACCCACTAAATTTTCAAACGCAAAGTCGCTCTCAGAACAGTTAACCGTTTTGCTCTGCCAGTCGTTCCCCGTGTCATCTGTCTCATAGACCGTTTGATTGATGCCAAGCAGCTGTCGGACCCGTTCTCTTAGACAAATCACTAGAGAAGTAAGCGACGACATACTGTGTTTTCTTGGTCTTCCATCGCCCCCAGTTTCCGAACACCTACAAACCCATATTCCATAAAAGGTTGTCTGGAATGATACGGGTGCACGTATCTTCGGCATTACGTTTGTATTATTGTCATGGACACCTTGCAATCCACACTTACTGTGACCATGCAAGGAGGTGCAATCGGGCTTGCAGATATTGCGAGCTGATAATCGACACTGTCATATTTCCGTCTCCGTGACTCCATCTCGTAAGCACGATCAGAAACCATGACGTTGGCTTTCCCCCCGATGATCAGCTCGCCGTCGGAGAAAGCGAACGCTCGGGTATGTGTCTAGTTGTCCGCATACGAATGTTTTCACATGGCATGACGTTCTCATATTGGATAGGGGATAGGGTCTTTTCTCCGCTGTGACCGTGAAGTCGCATCTTCGGTACTTAGCATATCGTAGGTACGTGCTACGCGACCATCTGCTGTGGCACAACACAGTTGACTGCTCACCCCCCAAACGATGCTGAGTTCATACTCTCGGATTGCATTAAACGCTATTGACGTGTGTCTGGGGGTGTCTCTAGGAAGCAATTCGAAGGCGTTTCAGGCTTCGACGACCTCATGAGTCTGAAGATTGGGGGAGCCAGTCGTTGTGAGATCGTGTTTTCTACTTTGTTGGACTTGCCCCACGGAGTATAATTTGAGGAGAGGTAACATATCCTTTGTCGTTACACCTTGGGAACTCCGCCCCGGGGTGTGTACCAAAGCAAGCAAGTTGCCAAGTCTACACCCACGCGCCCTTCAACTGTGCTTTGCTCCGCCCTCTCTGTGCGTCGTAGCCAGAACTTCTGAGCACGGCACGAAAGGGAAAACACCAAGGGACGCCGCTGCGTGTGCTTGAGGGCTTGTTCCGGCACAACGTGCACGGTGTCCCTTCGAGCTGGGTTCGACTCGATGGACAAGTCGTTATTCGAATTGTCCAGGTCTTGTCTGTTCGAGGGATCGCAGTTGATTAGAAGGGTACATTCCACACCCCTCACTGCTGCCCCAACGCTTGCTATGACTGGAAGATTGCCCGACATTTCGGTGACCCGAAGTACATCATTGGCGCCCACCGTGCACGTCAATGTTAATCTTGCCGAACTCACGATCCATCCTCAACAACAATCGTCATACACGATGACCAACAGGTGTAGGTTCTACAGCAACGAACAAGCGCAAATACTATTGGTCAATTTTTAATGGTGGTAATCGCTGCAACATATGAACGGCCAGGTGCAGCCAGAATCGACATGTCGTGCCGAATACCATTTCCTCGGGCCTGCTCTTGTGTTACTCGCCAGACAGCGCTGCTGCTACACCGGGGGTATCAGACGTGGGAATCCCTCGTGCTGCCCGTGTGTTCCTCCATGATTCCAACGCGTGGGTCCGGCTCTGTTCCTCCAGATGTGCCTACTGAAATATACTTTCTACACGTTTGAGAAGTCACCCAACGTCCACACGGGAAAAACTGCGACACCTTTCGTGACAAGTACTGTCAACTGGCGGTGCTGGGACTGTCCGTGTAGAACATAAGAAGATATATTGCGGTGAACGGCCGAATACCTGAAAGTGTTGACACATCAAATGTATAAATTTGCTTAGGAGGTTGTTCACAAAACGTTGCGCAATGGAGCTAAACGGATTTGTGATTGGGAACCATTACCGTGAGACTTTCGTTTCGCGACGTGTAGGGATGGATTCGAAGACCAAAACACAGAGGGCATGTGCGATAACCGAAGCGAGTTGGTTTTTCGTCGGCTACCGTAATGTTGCCTGCCGGGTGCATGGGAGGGAATGACCGAAGCTCATGATCATGAAATGATGAGGAGGGTGCTCTGGAGGTACAGGTGGCCACTTTCACAAGATGGACGAAATACGTTCATGGTTACGCACTTGTGTTCGACTCTAGCTGCTTATGTGAGCCCAACCCTCTTGACTATCAGCCCACCCGACGTTCCGGGTACCATTCGAACGAGGCTTGCGACACGGCGTGACTCGCCACTCACCTTGTGTATTATTGTGTTTCAACTGTCATATCCCTACAATACCGACGCATATTGAAGTGCGTGGCTTACCGTGCGATTGGCAGGGTGCGGCTGTTTGCCTTCACAGCGTTGCCGTTTGATGCAATGGGCTGATGTTGCCCGTGTCGTCTACTTCGAATGACTCCATGTTTCATAAATGCTCGTTTGGATTGGGGGCCAGTGCGATGATCGTGAACGCGTTTGCATGTTGCATAGTTTGTTCACCTGTCATGGGCTAATCCGTGTTTCGTCGCATGCTGTGGGCGTCGTGCTTCAGGACCGATTCCGTCTGCACTGGGAGGACTGACGGCTCTGCAGAAGCTGTGGCTGCACAACAACAAACTGGACGGTGAGTGATGCCACAGGGGGGAAACCCCCGCGTGCTCGAAGGAGTCTTTGTCGCTGTCGCACGCCATAATTGTGTTGAATGATCGTTTAGAGGGAAAAGGGCCTCGATGGGTCAACACTAGCCCTCTCCGAGGAGACTGGTGTGGGTTCAAGTATTGTGAAGAGATTCCTTGTCTAGAATCCGAATCCGCATCAGAAGTAACGGTTCACTCTTTCAAACTTAAGCCTCATTTGCATGGTTCTCGCTTTCGATCAACACCTGTGTCACCTGCTCACCAGTGGTGTCTAGCTAACTCGGAGAAAGTAACCTGTTATTGATGAGAACGAGTGATTTGTTTTTCAGAGCTTGAACAGCGAGTATTTTAACCATCGATCATGTACATACCGGAAATTGAATCCGCGATTGTACCGCTCAAGTTCATTTCCGGATCTATTGTTCTATGTCCTGAGAAGGTGTGATTTGCTGATTGATGGGCTTTCCCCGGATTCGTAGGACTACGAGGATACTATATTCTTGGTTGTCAGACTCCGCCTCTGAGTCACAGTGATCGGGTACTTGCTGGTATCACCTCTGCTGCTGTTAATATAGTCTTCACACTTGACGAATCGTAATGCTATTGCTGTCGAGTACCTCATACTGCTTCACAGGCAAAGAAACAAATTTCGGTGTTCCAGGGATGAAACCTCCAATGGAACATACCAAGAATATACTACAGTTTGACAAATAGTGCTCGGTGATTTGTGCCAACCACTCGCAAGAAGTACCGTACATGAGCCGAATCGAGACGTACGAAAGGGAAGTTTGGCAAACCAAGAGAACAGGAGTAAATGCCGTCGCTCAGACTCGATGATTGCGTTAAGGAACAAATTCCCATACTCTCGGAGGAGCATCCCGGGACTGGAAAGAGAAACTGCATTCGTGCACATCTTCGAGGCCGGGGCGTGTTCGATGTTGGGTTTTTCGACCGACCGACCAGGCCAATTTCGTTAGACCTTGGAGGTTTGCAAAGAGCGCTGTCATTGCAACCACAGTAGTCTGTCGGGCTTTGTCTTCGGTGGGGACAAGGGTGTAAACGGCACGGGAATGCACATCCTTTATGTTTATTTCGGCGAAACGCGACTCAAAGCAAGCACGAATGCAGGCTGCGACATCGCACGATATCGACGAAATGAGAGCTACTTGTGTTGAAAGAGTACCGTCGTTGTTCAGGACACATGTCTTGAGGGCGGCAGCCAGTGGTAGTTCAGGCCTTGGTAGTCCAGCAATCCAGAATGTCGAACTGAAGCGAATTTGGACGGCAGGTTTTCTCTTCCCCAGCAAGCGGTGTTTGCGCGGTAGCGACAGTGTATCCTAGCAAGAAATACGAGGGTTCACAGTCATTCACGTGAGTCATTCACGTGAGTTTCGTTGGAGAATTGGTGTACAATCCAGGTGGTTCCTGGCCCGAATCGTGAACGCCGACGAAGTGCTCCATATGGCTGGTATGGCATATGATTTGTGGACGACTACCAACTAGAATTGCAGCAGGTGGCGCCGATTGTTGTATTCGATTACGTGTTGGCTTGGATTTGCCCGACATGCATGTATTCCGGTGCAGTCTACGTATTTACTCCTTCATTTGGCGCCCTCCATCGTCGACATGCCAGATGTTGTGTTGATCCGATGTACTGTATGTTTCTCATGTGCCCTCACCTTCACGTGAGATTGTGCGTGTATGTCGGTCAGAGCAGTGTCCTCTATGCCGTGAATCGCGGAACTACACAACATCTCGCGGGTATTCCATCTGACGACCGTTGACCATCTCTATCTCGTTGAGCATGCCCGTGGATGACGGTGATGACCTGTGATGCCACGAGGGACAAAGAAGAGAGTATCAACGACAGGGTCAAGGCGAGGATGGGCCAATGATCGCCCTTCTCCGAGGAGCCTGAGGCGGTTTTAACGTTTCCTAGTACATGTTGTGTTTTCCGCACCCCAGGCTGCAGCAGGATTGCGAAGCGTTCGGACTTCCCATTTCGTCTCCCGCTCCTCTCTCTTATCGTGGCGTTGGACTTACCAGCGATGAAGGTGGTACCAGTGCCAGCGCTGTTGCTAAGATGAATGGACGACTCAAGTCAATATTTCTTTCTTGGGCGCACCCCCCCCCTTCGTTTGTCCCGGCGTTCTCCATTGGAGACAGTAGTGGTTGCATGGCTTGATAATACTTCGAAGGGATTCTGCTGGACGAACCAGTACGCCCGTTGGGAAATGTGTTTCGAAAGTGAAACGGCTGACATTCCTTTCCTTGCTCCGATGTCACCATTTCCCGAGTTCGGGTGTCAATGACCAGCGTGGTTACGAACACTGCCCCAAATTTCAATGGTTGTCAACTCGGGTATCCACCCTTCGTGAAGGTAAAGCCCGCCGCATGTGGCTCGTACCCTTCGCCATGAGTGCGGTACCACTACTGTAATTTATCTTCAAACGGAGAATGCGTCGCCGCACCGAACTAGTAGTACTCCTTCGCCTCCTTCTCGAAAGCCCATTGCCTCATTTAACACGCATGTGAAACATCCACCCAGCCTTGTCGTTGGTGCCTACCTTCAACAAACCCTTGAACGGTTTGCGTACTTATCCACGGGGCACTCTATTGGTTGCAGGGCATGCAATTTCAGACATGGCTCGTCATTGATTTTGGCGTGGTACAGGTTTTAATTTTGTTTGAATGGCAGATCATTGCCTAATTGTTTTCAGATTCTGTAACCAAGAATGTCGCCCAGCTGGTCGCTTGCGTCTTTCGCAAACTGACACAGAAATTTCCCCCACCGTTTCGCACAACGAAATATGATAGTACTAGCGAGTACATTGATTACCGCAAACACAGTGCCCGGCAGGTATCAACGCCCGGACCCGTCGTCCTCGATGAACTCGCTAAATTTCAACCAAGCTTGCATTTCTACCTACCTGGAAACACTCGCAGACCGCGGCAGACCCCGCAGAAACATTTTCCTCATGCTCACACACTCCAAGCTCCTTTACCCCGAACTCAGTCTCTTCCCCATGACTGCAGCCCCTTCAAACGCCCTCTTCATCTGTATTCGCTGCCGCACGTTGCTTCTTGAGTTCGCACGGGTGATGCACCGAAAAATGAGCGAGGAATGAGATGTCAAAACCGCTCGCACCCCCAGCGCTTTCTCAAGACGCTTTTCTGTATTTTCTTTTTTTCGGAAGAAATCGGCGACATGCCTGATCCTCTCGCTCGTCCATGCTGGTGCACTGTGTTCCAGGACACGCCGGGTTTTGACCGTCCCTTGGATGTGCAATCTCTCACATGCAACCGTCAAGGTATTCTGTCATACCTTGCACGAAGCATCACTAACGCGCCCTCAGTCGTGACTTGTCCAATACACTGACCTCGAAAATGTGGGAACTACAGTACATGTACTACGCATTGCACGTTCGAAAACTCTTCATAGCAACGAAAGTGCTCAGTCACTCAGTTTGACCCCGAAACACAACGGGTTGAACGACTGGAGGGCAGGGTAAATACTTGTTTCATCTGCGACTGACTATCGTGCTACATTAAAAGGTTTCAGATGGACAACGTAAGTCCGTCCGTGTATTGGTTTAGGAAAGTGCAGTCGAATGTCGAACGTCGGACTGGTAATTTCCGCATGAACAGGGCAATAGAAATGCAAGCTTCATTTAGCTTCAAGAGTTGAGAACTTGTGCTACAATATGGGATGAAGGCTACTCCGAAACGTGGCGTACACGGAATGCGGACTCTGGCTTCGTCAGATGCCCCCATTGAAACCCTTCCGCAAAACAGATTTGGGCACAAACAACCAAGAGAGCCCTTCGACTACCACTCTGGTTGCTATGGTGGAATGCGTTGCCGCGGATTGGAACTTACCTGACAAGGAATGTGGTCATGGCGTGGTTTGGCGTGTCTCATTAACAAGCTACAGTCGCCGTTACGTCGTGGTTGACCTCATTACTCATGCATGAAATCTCCGTCTACCGCGGCGCCGGGTAGGTTTACGCCAGCTGGAGTGTCGCGTCATTGTGATTGGTTATCGACCGTTGGGCAAGCGGAAGAGGCCTATGCTAGCCTAGCTTGGACATGCTTGGCGTCTCTGCCTTGGGAGTGACTAAGTACTATTTCTTGTACCTGGTGCGATTCGCTTGGTGTGACAGCCGGTGGTCATTCCTGTTGCAGGGTCCCGTCGAAGTCCAGGAGGTACAGGAGGTACTTCAACAGCTCTCGCCCACTAATTATCCGAATGACTTGGGAACTATCTCACCTCCGCGTTTTAGGGATTTTCCACTTCAATCGCTCAGTGTGGTGTAGCATTCCATTTCAGACGCTTGGTATTGTTGAATTGATACATTTGGTACAAGGGTTGCTTGGCAATGTTGACAAGGTCATCAGTCGTGGCAACCGCTAGGCACGGGTGACCCGGTCAACACCTCCCGAAACATCAAGCTCACTACGTCAACGGCATGCACAAGGGTTGGTTGGCAATGTTGACAACGTCATCGGTCGTGGCAACCGCTAGGCACGGGTGACCCGGTCAACACCTCCCGAAACATCAAGCTCACTACGTCAACGGCATGCACATCTCGCCGTCTCTGTTCTCTAGCGACCAAGGACCCATTCCAGTATCCGTCAACCACGCGAAGTTCTCTCAAGAGTCTCTACAATTCTACTATTTGGGCGGTTTTGATTTGATGACACAAAAATTGAAAATGTGCCAACCGTTGGAGTACTCAAGTGAAAATGTTTCATTGGCGCACAACCTCCCCCACAACATTCCTTCCGGCCTTCTCCGTTCACCTGAAGAGGCGGTTGCAGGGCTTGCTTCGGCCTCGCAACCATGCTCTGCGTACGAATATACAAATTGGTAAATCATTACAAGGCGTCCCTCTGGAGTGGGGTAAAGAGAGCACCGCGGCAGGGGGTGATGCAAGAACGTGCAAAAAGAAAACCCATACATATGCATGTACGGAGTATAGATTAAAGATGTAACACACTAGTCTAATGTTCGTCTCTTCCACTCTCCGCATGTATTTGCCGTTTTTCTGATGCTGCGTTTCCCACCGCCGCGGATTCCAGGCCGCCAAACGACTTGAAATTCATCAGAGCCGTACAATATTGTCGCCCAGGAAACGCACACACACACCCTCGCCACCGGCGGGCGGACAAGCGTTGTATTCGTGCGTTTAGCATGCAAAGTATGTTGCAGGGCCGTAACCGTAGCATCATGATCGATCATGGCGTGTGTCGCACATTCCAGAGAAAGGAAGAAGCCACAGGATGTGGATGTATTTTTTTTAAGGGGGGACGGATCGAATGAACCCAGACAGGAGCACGCGTGTGCGGGCGGGTGTTTTTTTCAAACATGAAAAGAAAGATGGATACATGACAGCAGACACAGCCAAACCATCACGCAGTACATACATACATAACACGCATGCACGTACTCTGTGCACCCACCACGACGGGGGGGAAACAAATTCAAACAGACGAACTCACGTCCGCAGCGACCTGGGTGCAGAACTATTTTGTCATCACTATAGTTCTACGTTCATACAACGTCGTTCTATGTTCGGTCCAACGTTTCGACTTTCTTTGTGCACGCTGTGCTGCTGCGGGTCGTGGGTGCTTGATAGCTACAGTATGTACCACAGCGTTTTTTGGCTGTGCCTTACGAAGGGTGAGAGCCAGGGAGGAGGTGTAATAAGGCAATATGAGCAACCAAGACCCGAGCAGTGAGTAAAGCAGCAGCAGCAGCAGCACAGCGGCACAAACGTGGGAGTCGATGACATCAGTAGAAAAGAGAAAACGAACAAACAAGCGGCGGGTGTTGGTATGAGTTGAAGAGAGGGCAAATGGGACCGACCGACCGACAGCTAACCTCGCACCATCAATCAGACGCGCTTCGAGCCACAACGGCGTCCCACCTGTTAGATTGCTACAGGACTTGAATGGCCTACCCGCTTTGCTAAGCGGTTCAGACGTTTCTAGCGGGCGGGCGTGTTTTGTTGTGTTCCTCCAGCGTGCGTAACCACGGAGCACAGCAGGTACAGACGTGTGTGTTTTCGAAACTGCTGTAACACGGATACCTGTGACCAAGCAAGGTGTTCTTCGCTGTTCTACCCGCTACTGCTGTGCTAGAAAGAAAAAAATGTTACAGCTGCTTCGAAGAACATGAAGGACTCTCCTAGTCGAACAGCCGCCAGGAAACAGAAGTGAAAAGATCACCCGAACAACCTCCACTGCTAACGACCAGCCAACACCAATGTATAACTGTTCACATATGACCAGGAAAAGGAAACAGCTTCTGGTGATCCCTTGCTTACTGCGATAGGACCATTGCCCAAGTCCGCGTGTCAACCGCCGACGTGGCCCCGAGGAAGGCCTCAAATTTCCACGATAGTCTACTCGGGTACATGTATTCACCCTTCGCAGAGGTAGCCTACCGTATGTAACTCCATCCTTCGCCCTGGTTGCTACAAAATTGAACTTTGAGCAGAAATTGGGTCACCGCACCGATCAATTACTTCTTCGCCTTCTTTCTCAAAGCTCATTTCATTCAATATTCAGAACGAGAGCAAGAATCTACCTACTACTACGTTGGTTTTCATTATTGATAATAAACCCTGCGTACTTTGCTACGTCGCACTCTACTGGTTGCGAGGCATGCCATTTCGGACATGGCCCGTCGTCGATGTTCGTGTGGCGCAGGCCTTCATGGTGTTCGGATGGGGGTACATTTTTCTATTTTTGCTCTTCAGTTCCCGTAACAAAGAATATAGCTCTGATAATTTACGTCTTCCGCAAAGTATTGCCCATACAGTATTTAATGAGCGGTTTCATCGAAATTTTAGGATGTTCTGCTCTACCAAACAAGACACGATTTCGTTTTGTACACAGTGTTGTGTTCTTTCTCTTCGCGTGATATCTGCAAACGTCACAACAGTCGAAACTGTACGACGATTCTGTTCTGCTCCCCATTCTGCAATCGTGCATCTTGGAGCGAATGTTGCCCTGCTATTTTCCAACGCATTATCTTCAACCTATAGTCGTCCCCACTTTGAAGACACACATTTGACATGGCTTTTTTTTTATAGTGTGTTTCTTTGACGCGGGGAAGTGTCCTTAAGATTTCGGGGAGGATGACTCACCTTCCCCGGAGTCAACGAACGCGTACCAAACGTGGAAAGACGCGCAATTGCAACAGGGGTATTATGTAACACAAAACGCAATAAACATCATAAACCTGGCTATCACAACGTGGTGGTGGTTGAGGCCGCACGTTCTCACATACCGTCGTTCGCACTTGAACCTTCACATTGTAACACCCCCCCCCCCCCGCATTGTCCTTCGAACAGTGGGTATCGTGCTGCTGGATGGGGCATACAATGGAACAGCAGCTGTTGTTGTACTAATTATTGTTTCTGTTGTTATTTTTGTTGGCTATATTTCTCTCATGCTTTGGCGTCGTTCCCGCCTTCAGCATCTTGCCGAGATGCGTATCATTACCACCCCAAAATAAAAGAATGACAGCCAACCGTCGTTGCAGCGAACTCTGATGATACGATACATATTGTACACCTGGTGCGCCCCACAGGCTACTTGCTAGACAGGGAAGGAGCAAAACTATACCTGAAACGAAACTAGAAGTGTCGGAGCACCCACAACGCCAGACAAAAACAAAAGAGAAAAAATGATTGGAGCCCGTCGGTCCTGCCCTTAGGTCAATATCAGTTAGCACAAAATACAGTTTACCAATCTAAGCATAATTTCACGAGAATGGACCAAAGACGAACACACAACCAACGATTGCACTTCTAGCTACGTCCTCCAAATTTATCCATACCCACACGCAGTAGTGGTAGCAGCAGCAGATCGCTCGCCGTATCTATTGTGCCGTGTAGTTCGAAAGGTGTCCTTCAGCATCATTCTGGGGGTCCCGAATGCTCAACACAGTGCCCCCCGCCCCTGTTTTGGATATCTGCGGGGCACCCTTGCTTGTGAGATTTTTTGTGTCTTTCGAGTGGGGAGCCGACTTAAGATGTGCGCCTTTGAAGCGGAGACGTACACTATCCACCGGAAGGATGGTAAAAGTGCGCTGTGCCCTCCTTCTTCGCGTACAATCCAAGAACATTTATCTTTCATGTATGTATGTACGTGTTGAGACGGTGTCCTGGTGCATGCACACCACAGATGAAACGAACACCCCCAACACCAAAGTATTCAAACGCATTTCGAAGGCAAACCTGTTGAAAAGTTTGAGGAATTCTAGAACGACAATCAGAACGCTTGCTTATGTTCGAGAATATTGTAGTTTTGCGGCTTGGAAATCGACGCCACGAGTAGGGGTCCCAGTGGTTTCGTGGCGCTCTGTTTTCAGCGAAGTCACGAGGCGGTTGCTTCATCGTGTGTCATTGCTGAATGTGGTCTCGGACCGTTTACCGTGCGAGACACTCACTCCGTACCGTAGGGTAGCCGTGGCTACCATGGCACCCTGTCAGCTCCACCCTATCGCGGGTCGCAGCATTCAGGCGTTTGTAGAGCCACCTCGATTGTAATGTCTCGGGGTCAGGTAGATGACCATCTTTGGGGGGATTGATGGGTTCTGTTTCACGTGCTCTGCCTCTGCGATTATTTTTCCCGTGTGCCACCACATGGTAAACTACGGGGAAACAACGCAGGGCTTGCGTGAGTAAAATTCAAAAGGTTCGACCCTCCCCCCTTGCCTGAAGACGCGGACTGTCGAAGAAAGATTGAGAGAACTCGAAAAGACATGGTCCTGTCTCGCGTTGGATGTTTAGCTCGGACACGCAGGAAGCTCACGAGACTACGTCGCCGAGATGCACAAACAACCGCTATTGTACCCCTCTGGTCGCTTCGCGAGTGTTAAGTCTTGAGAGGTCAGCAAACGTCAGTGACTCTCTTTGCGCTTCTGCTACAACGTGATTGACACCATGCGGAGAGGCGGAATATCAACAGGCTTTTGTTTCACAAACCGTGCAGCGCTTTGAAAGAGTCACCGAGTTGTTTGTTCACACCGGGACGTTGAGGTGGCGCCCGGGGCGTTGAAAATTAAACAAAAAAAGGAGTTCTGGTTGAATGACGTCTTTCGCGCCCGGATCTGTATCCGCACGGCTCTTTGCAAGTTACCACAAAAAGCATTCAAAGAACGCTGCCATGGGGCTGAGCGCAACTCAGAAGGCACCACGTCGAGAATAAGAACACAGAAGTTCACTTGTGCCCACCCTACCCTCAGGGCACGTTGTGCTTCCTCCGGGCTTCACGAGAATAGCGCCGACAAATAGTGGAAAGATAGAGAGGGGTCCAGAATTCGGCACAACGAGAGATAATAAATACTGGTAAAGTGATTACTGCAAGCAAAGTTTCCGGCAGGCATCAACGCCGGTTGCCGTCGTCCTCGATAACCTCGCAAAGTTTCAACCAAGATTGCATCTTCACCTATATAGCTGGAAACGCTCGCAGACCGCTGCAGACCCCGCAGAAACAGTGCAGTCCCAAGCTGATACACTTCAGAGCTCGAGTCTCTTTCCCATTACTGCAGCCCTTTCAAACGCCCTGTTGATGTTTGTTGGCTACCGCACGTTGCTTCTTGAGTTCGTACGGGTGATGCACCGAAACATGAGCAAGGAATGTGATTGCTTATTCCACATCCGGGACGTAAGTCCGCGCACCAGAACGTTGAACATTTTCACCGGGGTTGTGCAATAGAATCAAGAGGAAATGATTTCGAAACCGCTCGCACCCCCGCGGCGCTTACGCAAGGCCCTTTGTTGTACTTCCTTTTTTTCGGAAGAAATCGGCGACATGCCTACATCTCTGGCTTGGTCGTCGATGCTTGTCCACGTCCTTCCAGCGACACGCCGGGCTCTGACCGTCCCTGGAATGTGCAATCTCTAACATTCAACCGTCAAGGCATTCTGTCATACCTTGCATGAACCATGACTAACACGCCCTCAGGCCTGAATTGCTCCAACACACCGATCTCGAAAATGTGGGAACCGCAAGCCCTGCGTATTGCACTATCCGAACTTCTTCACAGCAACGATTTGCATCACGTTCTTTGACACTGAAACACAACGTGTGAAACAACTGGTACGGCGGTGAAGACTTGTTTCATCTGCGATTGACTATCGTTTGCTACTTGAACAGGTTTGAGCTGGACAACGTAAGTCCGCCCGTGTCTTGGTTTGGGAAAGTGCAGTCGAATCGCGAAGTTTTGCCGAGTAGTTTCCACCATGAGCAGGGAAATGTATGCATAACTTTACCTTGTTGTGTGAGTTGAGAACTTGTGCTATACGATGGGATGAAAGCTATACCCCGAAACGTGGCTACACGGACGGTGGCCTCGTCAGATGCCAGTGAAACTCTTTCGAAAACAGATTTGGGCTTAACCGACCAAGGAAGCCCTTCGACGGACGACCACTCTCGCACTACAACATCGTGGAACACTTTGCCGCGGGTTGGAACTTCCTTGACAAGGAATGTGGCCCCGGTTTGACGTGTGTAAGCAGTGAACTACAGTCGCCATTTCGTCGTCGCTGGCCTCATCGCTCAAGTATGAAAGCTTCACCTACCGACACCGGGCAGGTTAATGCCGGCAAACGTATCACCTCGTTGTGATTCCGTATCTACCGTTGGGCAAGGGCAAGAGGCCGGTCGCCCGCTTGTCTTCGAATGGTTGTCGCATTGGTGGGGTAGGTCACGAGCGTCCGGTGTTCTGCGGTATCCACGGCAGCTTGATGGTCTGATGATACATTCGTGTTCAGGCCCTCACTTACTTGGATTGGTGGCTTTGCTTTGGAACTTATCGGCACATGTACTGCCTGCGTGGTTTGGATGCCCCAAGCCTTTTGATGTCCACCCTCATTCCGTGGGTGGTATTGTCAAGCGGGCATTCGGTCAGAACAAACGTCGATTCATCGCACACTCTTGCTCGTGCATCGGCATCTGTGATTCAGTACGCTAACACACAAAGTCGTGAGAAGGGTATCTCCTCTGGGAACGGTCCCTATGCCCGGCAGGTAAAGGAAGAAAAAATTCCCGATGCCGCAGAACCATACGCCCGTCAACCACAGGATGTGTCGATTTCTCCCAAGCGTGTGCATGGCCAAAAGCAGGTGCAAAAGTAGTCTTGGAGGTAAAAGAGTACTCAGAACACGGACGTCAGGCGAACATTTCCCCGCCCAAGCAGAGGTGTTTTGTTCTGTTTGAATGCTCGGGACAGATTCAAGAGATCCCGCTACTACTGGAGGGTGCGCCTCGGTGAACCAGGTGCTGGAAGGTGTCTTGACGAATGAATGTCGCCGACAATGCATGACTTATCAACCACGAACTTCTCAGATATAGAAGTGGCGTCAGCACAGTTTAACGTTCTGCTCTGCCGGTCGTTAATCGCGACATCTATTCCATGGGCAGTTGTTTTCTTTTTCGCAGCTGTCGGGCCTGTTCGCTGAGAAAAAAACACCAGAGGAAGAACACCCGGGGGCTAACTCAAAGGTAGCGGGGCGAAAAACAAAAATCCGGTAACCCCGGGGCTATCTCAAACGCTTTTGTGCTACAATACCCCGGCGGTATTTGGGAGGGGCGGGCTAACTCATGGTGGGGGACTAACTCAAAGGATATTACGGTATGCACTCGGCGCTAGAGCCTCGAGCAACAACAAACGTGGGAAAAAGTGCTCTTGTTACTTGTTAGATTGCTTCAATGAACAATAATACGTTGGGTGTGTTTCGTTTTGGGTATTTTTAAATTTTCAGTTTGGGGACGCAATAGGTGTGTTTTATTTTGGGTATTATTAAATTTTTGGTTTGGGGACGCAATATAGACTATTGACGACGACATTCGCTTTTCCTCTTCGTCTTCCATCTCCTACCGATTCCGGACAACTACAAAGATTCCGCATTCCGTAGACGGTTCTCTGAAACTTTATATTTGCAAGTACATCATTGGCACCTCGCTTTGATATTGTCATGGACACCCTGGAAACCATGCTTACTTCGAGCCGTGCAAGGAGGTGCTTTCCGACTTGCTGATGTTGCGCACTGAACACCCACAATACACCACCAGATTTCATTCTCCGCGACTTAATATTGTAAGAACCACCAGAATGCACAAGGTTGATTTCGCCCCCCACGATCATTTGGCCGTCGGGAAGTCTTTTTTGATACACTTATGGTCTATAAGGCGAGCCTCATGGTTCATCGTATGTTGCAACCGACCATACTGGTGAAACTGGGGGGCATTCCGACATAAGACAGGCAGGCTTCAGAACGAATGCTCCGCCGATACCACAGAACCCAGCATGTCGTTTGCGCTCGGCAAGCAAGGAATGTGTTGTTTTCTCCCAACCGTGCACATGACCGAAAACAGGCTTAGGCTTCGAGAGTAGGATGTATCAGAACACGGACGTCGGGCGAACATTTCCCCGCCCGGGCAGAGATGGTTTGGTGTTTTGATGCTTGGCAGAGATTCAAGAGGTCACGCTAGTGGAGAATGCATCCCTGTGAGCCGTTTATTGTTTTCTTTCGAATTGCGTTGATTGGTATTTCTGTGGCCTACGGAGGAAGACTTCCCCTGTACCACATGTTCCGCACGGCACGAAGCCTCTGCGGTATCCTAACGTGTCTCTGCTACTCAAACACAAAATCTCCCTCCGAATACTACCAGACGGGACGAAACTGTTGCACAGTAGCAGTCTCGGACGATTGAGCCTCCCAATGGTACGCACTACCATTCAGAAAACACCCCAATGCTACGCCATACTTCTACGTGGCAAACGGTTGCACCAACTTCAAGTCACAGAGTAATAAGAGGCCTCTCCTAAGTGAGTCCTCACTCGTGACACCTCGTATCCCCCACCTTCGAAAGAAAAGGGGTGGGTGGGCGGGAGAAAAGCCACGAATTTCTGCTAGCTAGGTCCAAACGTCGGTGTAGCTAGCTGTTGCCCTCCTTGCCGCGTGACCCTCCGACGCGAGCTGCGTGTTACACTCTGTGCATTGCTCACCACGTGGCCCTTGGTCCAGTAGACACGCGTCTATCAAACTCTTGCTGCAGGATCAGCGAGGTAGCATAATGAGAACTCCGTGAGACCTTTCTCTTTGTACGACCAGAAAACCAAACCAAGACAACCCAACCAACACGCCTCCAGGGCGGCACAACAAGAAACCAAACACAAACGTAGATCTGGGAGATGTTCTGAATTCTTCCGTGCACAGTATCCTGGAAGAGGTTATTCGGTCTTCGACAACAAACTTTCATATTATTTAATGAGGGGTTTCATTTATGATTTTCTGCTCCCTTAAAGCTGAGCACGATTGAGCTGTATAACCAGTTTCTGTCTTCCTTCGCTTCGCGTGATGTCTGCAAACGTCACAACAGTCGAAACTGTGCGACCAGTTTGTTCTACGTACATTCCGCAAGCGTGCAACTTGAAGCAAACGAAACCAAATCGATTATTATTGTGCTGTAGCATTCCACTGCTTTTTTCCAACGCATAATTTTCAAGCTAAGGCACCCGAAGACTGAAAGTAAACACTTCTGTGCCCAGCTTCCTTACGGCCAATGCAAGAACAGTTGACCTCCATTGTATGTGTAGAGACCGTATGTCAGTAAACAAGAGACCAAAATCAATAAGTAAACATCAAAAGCAAATATCAAATGCAAGACGTGTTTGACATATTCAGCAAACGTTGGAACGACTATCACGCTTGCGTATTTTCGGGACTACATGTATTTTAGTTTTCCGGCTTGGAAATCGGCGACACGGTAGGGGTACTAGTGGTTTCGTGGCCCTCTGGTTTCAACGATATCCGGAGGCGTTCGCTTCATCGTGTGTCATTTTTGTTTGTGACCTCGGAGCGTTTACCGTGCGAGGAATTTACTCCGTGCTAAGTGGCATGCTTGACCATGTCAC
This sequence comes from Ectocarpus siliculosus, assembly GCA_000310025.1. Lineage (NCBI taxonomy): Eukaryota > Phaeophyceae > Ectocarpales > Ectocarpaceae > Ectocarpus > Ectocarpus siliculosus. Next base: position 6,256,453 of record FN649728.1, on the reverse strand, counting down.
CTTACCAGCTCCACCCTATCTTGGATCGCAGCAAGTAGCTGTTGTTGAAGTCACATGGATTGCAGTCTTCCGTGTTCAGGCAGCTGGTCATTGGCATTCGTGAAGGCTTGGTCTGTGGGGGTGATTCGTGTCTTAGGTTTCTCGTATTCTCTCTCTGCGGGTGGTTTTGTCGTGTACCACCACATCTTCAACTGCTTAGAAACAGTGTAGGGCTTGAATGGGGAACACCAAAGAGGTTAAACCCCCCTAACCCTTGCCCGAAGACGCGGACTGTCGAAGAAACGTTCAGAGGAATCGAGGAGACAGACATATTCTCCCGTCCCACGTTGAATGCTTAGGTCAGACACAATCGAAGTTCACAAGACTTTCGGTGAAGAATGTACCCCTCGTGGCTTCGCGATTGGTTCTTCCTTACGAGAGGCCTCAGCCATTCTCGGTGGCTCTCTTTGAACATGTTTCTGCTGCAACTTGATTCAAACCATGCCGAAATTTGCTTTGTCGAACCCGAGCTTGAAACCGAAGATTAAGCGATCCTGTTGTTCTGCGTACCGTACTGCTCTTTTGAGAATCGCCGGGATTTGGTCCGCACCGGGACGTTGATGTAACGTCCGGGGTGCCCACCAAGCAAGGACGAGTTTGTTGTGCATGCTGCGCCAGTATGCACTTCTGCATGGGACGATGCTGAAAACACTTGCCCAGAAAAATAAAAGGAACAAGGCCTGGGGTTGAGCACAACTAAAAAGTAATCGCCTCGAGCGTGACAATTCTGGGGATACTCATGGAAGAACATCGGAGTGTCGCTCCTTGATGGAGGGTGCCTTGTCGGTACAATGTGTCCCGTTGCTCCGCAGTGGCATGTGTTTGTCGTCTATTTGCAATCAGATTTCTCAACTAGGTATCGCAGCGCGTTGGTAAAACAACCGCGCAACTCAGTATCACCGGTATACCTCCAACCTATCGCACGTCGTGCTTCCGTTGAAGATACTTGTACCGAGAACAGCGCAGATGAAGCGTGGAAGAAAGACAGACCTCGAGTCCTATGCACAGGACAAACGATTTCCCGGCAGGAATCAACGCACGTTACCGTCTCTTTCATGCACTCGTGAAGTTCAACGAACCTTGCAGTCCACCCAACTGGCGCTGCTCGCAGCACAGCGCGCCACACACGAAGTGGAAACATCGCACCAGCATGCTGACAGTTCAGATCTCATTTACCCCCAGCTCCGTCTCTTAGCAATTATTGCAGCCCTTCCCAAAAACCCTTTGATGTTGCTTCCCCCGCACGTTGCTTCTTGAGTTCACACGGGGACTGCCCCGCAATGTGATGAAGGAATGATTGTTTTACAGTTCCGGCACAGAAAATAGCCGCACCGGAACATTGAGTGTGCAAGCGGGGGTGCGCAATATAACGATGAACAAAAACTCATTTCGAAACCGTTCCCACCCCCGGCGCGTTCTCTAAGTGCTCTGCGGTATTTCCGTGTTACCGGTAGAAACCAGCGCCACATGCCTGCACCTGTTGGCTTGGGGATGGTCAGCACATGTATGTACTTTCTTCCAGCACACACCCCGGGCTCTGCCCGTCCCTTGACCGTGCAATGCCTCACATGCGACCGTCAGGTTGTTTCTGTCATACCTTGCATAAACCGTCACTAACGCGCCTTCCGGCTTGACTTGTCCAAGACACTGGCGCTGGAATTGTCGGAACTACATTAAACGTTCCGAACTGGTTGTACTTCCTTCCGAAACACTTAACATCAACGAATGTAAATCCACCTCTTTGAGCCCGACGCACAGCGGGTTGAACAACTGATAGGGCAGGGCGAAGTTTTGCCTCATTTTCGACTGATGATACTCGAAAAGGTGTCAGCTGGACAACGTATGCCTTTCCCTATGTTTGCGTTGGTAGATGCAGTTCAATAGCAACCGTTGGTCGGGTCGTGACCAGTCTGAACAGGGAAATAGGATGCGGTTACGGTGAAACTGGAGCTCCGTCGATCAGGGACCTTCACATGGTCGTTGGATCAGAGGTGGATTGATCATGAGGCATAATTATCCTCATCATTACAGTACAGGATTCTCCTTCACTCCGAGTGACAGAACTCATGCAGCAGGTTTCAAAAATATCATTGTCGGGCGAAGGGATGCGCCCAAAAGTGGCAATCGCGGAATGCGGACAGAGGCGTTGTCAGATGTCAATGAAAAACTTTCGAAAAAAACTTCAGGCAGAATGACAAAAGAGAGTCCTGCGACGTCTTGCGTCGCTCATTTTCCATGCTTTGATTGAAAGCGCTGGTGCGGGTCCGAACTTACCTGACGACGAATGTGGTCATGGCGTTGTTTGACGTGTCTCAGAAATATTCGCTACAGCCGCGTTTAGTTGTGGTTGATTTCATCGCTCAAGTATCAAAGCTTCGCCTGCCGACACTGGGCAGGTTTGTGCCAACAGACGTGCCATCTCATTAAACTTTCATGGGCCGTTGGGCAAGCGCAAGAGGCCAGTCTTGAAGGGCTTCATGTTGGTGGCGTTGGAAGGTTACAAGTGTCCGGCGTCTACGGCGGCGTGATGGTCTAACTGTTAAACCGTGTTTGGGCTCTGACGTACTCGGATTGGCGATTTCCTGTTCGAAATCATGGGCACATGTACTACCTCCGTTGTTTGGATGACCTGAGCGTTTTATTGTCTGCCGTCTTTCCGTGAGTGGAGTTATCAAGTGGGCATTCAGTCAGACCGAACGTCGATTGGTCGCGCTCTTGCTTGTTTATCCAGCATCTCTGATTCCGTACGTGTAGGCGTATGCCTAGCCTCAAAATCCCGCGCACAAGATGATTTTTGTGGGATGGAGAAGGCGCAGCGCGATTGAACTAGGCAGGCCTCAGAACCAATCTACCGGAACCACACAGCAAAGCACGACGTGTACGCCCGTCAATCATTGAATTTTGTTTTGATTTCGCCAATCATGTACCTCTCCAGAAACACGTATTTCTCATCAACGAGTAGTACAGCACTGACGTCGTGCGGACATCTCCCCGCTTGATCAGTGCCCGTGACCAATTGCTCGAGATACCCCACTCATTTGTTGCCCACCATGAATGAGTTGCCACCCATAGAAGGGCAGACGCACCCGTGCTGTCGGAGAAGGGTACCGGTTGTCCCTTCTGGCCGTTGCCGGTGACATGTGTTCGAAAGACGGCGATAGGTCCGCTAAGATTACCACAGAGCAGCAAATGACGACCTATTGTGGTTCTCTCGTCTTGCAACGCCTCCCATTTTCGAACACCGCAAAAAGAGCCACATCACACAGAAGATGCTCGCACATCATTTTGCAGGTAATGGCACTTTGTATATTACCGTCGATACCTCACAAGCCATTCCTTCTCTGAGTTCGCTAGGAGGTATGCTCCGGCATAATGTGTGGCGAACTGAACGCCGACACATTACGAATCCATTCTCCGTGGCTTAACCGCATCTGCAGCACCAGGAAGCATGAGGTTGATGTTGCCCGCGATGATCCACTGCCCGTCCGAGAGATTCTTCGGTATTGTCCTATTGTGGGCCTAGTGCTTCATCGTATGTTTCGATCGACAATACTGCCGAACCTGGGGTATTCCGACATGGATATCCTGCGCTCGCGGGAGGAATGAATCGGTGGCTGAAATCATCAACCTTCGGTGCTGCCGCAATGTGTACCCCTTGTTCGTTCCCCAGGCTCCATTCCACAGGAGTTTCGACACCTGAAGGCACTGCTGTACGCGAATTTCTACGGGAACAACTTCAACGGTGAGATGTGCTGGAGTAGCGAAAGGGGGACGCTTGGTCCGTTCTCTGGCAGATTCCAGATGCCACTGTCAACTGATCCTGTGTGCGTGTTGATGATTTTTGCGTCGTTTTTCCACCTTTTGGTATGCTTGAATGCACCCTTCACACGGGAGGGATGGCATGTATGTGGAACATTCCGTGGGCCTTATTTCCGCGATGATTACCCAAGTTTCTATGGCCGGGAATACGCTCACCGTTCTCCCCCCCCCTTTGACCGTGGTGTCGAGTTTTTCCTTCACTTGCAAGATTGAACCTTTGTCCACTTGTTGGGAGGTAGTGTCAAAGCAAGGTCGTTGTCGAACAGGACTCAAACTTGGCTTGAATGTTAGACCAACGTCAGTAAATCCTTCTTGAAAGTACGAGAGCTACTCATTTTTTGTTGAACTCTGGTAAGCCGCCAGAGAAGGTAAAGAATAGGCAGTGAAGCGTTTCGGCTATCCCTTCCACCCGTCATTCAGTAATCCGTGTTGTCACCTACACAATTCATACATATGTCCCCTTACGCTGGGAACGTTGCAAGCCTCACCAATCTGGACACAGCTGGAGAAAACACGTAGTTGCCACAGCCACCCGCCACACTGTAGTGAAGCAATATTTGCTCATGACGCCAGGACTCTACCTGCAGTTTTGATATGCCACGGTGTTGGGTGCGATGGTCCAAATCCCTCTTCTTTGTAGTCCGCTTATATGCAGCACGGTGATCCTAACTACATTCAGAAGCAACCCTGCCGCCCGCTCAAGCGAGCTGACCGATTTACACAACATCAACAATTGAGGCGCTTCAGCACGAAATTGGGTGCCAGGCACTCGTCTCGGTGGTTCAGTGTGTAACATCGCAATCTTGCAACCTTTGGCTTAAGTGAGTGCTGCAACAAATCGCTAAGCGTTTTTTCGTTTCCAGTGCCGATCGTTTCGTGTGTATGTTCTGGCTTAGCTAAGGCGTTCTGTGGCGGGCGGTGGTCCCGTTCAAACTTGGTCTTGTCGCCGTACTGACTGACGCCCGTCGACCTTCGACCACGTTGTGGGGAAAGTTCTCCCAAAGTCTCCCATAAATTAATTGAGGTTCCCGAATTCGCGCAAAAACGAGCCGGGAAGCCGTCGGAGCCGATTGTGTCCGGTCGACTTCTCCTCCGCGTGATATTTTGCCCCATTAACCAAAAAGTAGTACGCCACGTGACGCGTTGCAGGTCTCGGAATAGTCCAAGCGAATAAAAGCATACCCCGTTAAATGCCGGTTCCAAGAGGAATTACGCTCCCGCGAACCCCCCTCAAGCGGAGCACAATGTTTTACATGTGATCGTGAATCTCCGCTGTGTCCTAGCGCGAGTCCAGAGTGGTCATCGTACTCTCTCCCGCCGACCGTTTTCGCACGAAACTACTGGGACCCCTTTGTCGAACCCGCACCGTTGCGATATTCCACTCAAGCGTTTATCGGAAACTCGCGGGAAATGCCTTTTTTCGAGTATTCGGCATCAGCAAGACCGTGACGACTTCGTTGGACTATCGCAAATATCTCCTGCTTATATATGACACTTTCAAAGTATCTCTCTGAATTGCTGTGCTCGGCGCAACATCTGTATCCCATGCATTGAGGAAATCCAAGCCCCAGCATGATGGAGTTGAGGCAAGGGATTGCAAAGAACTACCCTTGATAGTGAGTAAGCGACAACATCTTCGCCTTCGAATGCGCGCCGCGTACCTGGCAATCGAAGCAGGCATGGGCGCAGCGGCCGTCGCATATAACGTCCGAACAGAAGTCGTGGCATCCCTCAAGATTCGTTTCACGTTAACTCGATACTTACCTGGAAGCGAAAGAGGCAAAAGGTTGCATTCACAAGATGACCGTTGTAACGACCGTGGTTGCATCAACATTCCTACTTCAAATAATCTTGTCCCCCTGCGATTTTTCTTAACAACTAATCCCTTATCATTATCTACGACCACGCTGTGCATCAGTTATTTCGTGTGGCTGGCCGCTGAACTGTCAGAGTTCCAGGCAACCCATAAGCCCTGTGTGTACCGTTGTGTCCTTACCACGCTTGCCGAGGTTTGCTCTTTCTCCTGCTTGGTTGGTTTCCACATTCCACATCTTCACAAACCATGGTAGCAAACGACATCACCTACAGATGTCCACCCTACCGTCGAAGTGAACGTCTTCGCTAGACATTACCCGGTGTAACCCTATTGGTGGCTGGTTTGTTCGGGGAACTGTTCTGGGTCACACGGACATCTGACGATGAAACAATAGCGAGGCTCACAACCCTGTCTGCAGAATCCAATGCGGAAGTTTGTTCTGTGAGTGATTGTACGTTTTTTGGTCTGATGACTGCAGGCTGAGGTATGAATGCTCGCGATTCACTCAACTGCTACCTACCGACACACCTTCCAATTGTGTTGTCGTGCCAATAGGGACCAAGGCGGACGTCCAACAGCTGCTCCCGGACTGCGACGTGTATTGGCTCTCCTGTCTTGGTTGAACAAGCGACCCCGGCGACTGTACACCAGCATCTTGAGTAAGGCAAGAAGGCCGAAGGGTGGATGATTGTGGTCTCAGCGTGTTGTCCCGTGTCACTTTCGTCCTGGGACACGGTGGAAAGGAGGACACCTTTTCCATGCGCGCCCATAAATGTGGGGTTGTGAGTACCGAATGACGTTTGGAAGCGGTAGCTCATGTGCTTGGCGAGAAGGAAGATGGCAGGCAAAATGTTTAGAGTTGTTGCTTCGTGTCATCGGTTATCTGCCGTCAAGGGAACGGTCCGTGTTTAAACTATTTCCCCACGAACTCTGGTAACTCGGGGGCGCCAGGGTAAGCGAATGAGGGGGATGACGATCTTTGTCCACGTACGGCGTATGCTCTGTTGTTTCGTACATGGCTTCCGCCAACAGGGGTTTTTCCCCCGCGCCGCTCTGACCGCTGTTTTTTTGCTTGGGGAGTTGGATAGTTTTCAGTGAATGTGCTCTCCAACTTCTTCTCTGTGTCGATGAGACTGTTACGGAACTTTGACGTGACTATTAGCATTTCTGTCAAATTAGCCTTGAGAATCTTCTGTCCATGCTCGTCTTTTTGTGTTTCTTTTATGCTCTTTTCTGTTTTTTGTTTCAGAAAAGAGCTTGTTCAGTGTGCTTGCGCGTTTCCCTCGACGTGCTACTTAGGTAGGAGTGATGATCAGGCTTGAAGTTGCCGTATGTTTTGTTCGTGAGCTTGGTACGGTCAACATTGCCAATGTTCCGGTCTACCTCCGCTCCAAAGTGCCAGCAGCATGAGAGAACGGTGTTCCATTTTCAGCTTGTTTCATTTTTAGCCGCTAGTCCCCGTGCCCTTGTTTTTCGTGTCGTTGATTGAGCGGGAGCCTGCGAGGGAAGTTTCCTCGTTTCGTTAGCTGCAATCACCTCATCCGGTTTTTTCCTCATGACTTTGGCGGGGTTCCTATGAACGTGATTTTTATCTTGATGTCTGCTTCCAGTGCACGCAGTCGACGGATTTTTCGGTGTGCGTGTCGAAGAAGGTCGAGAGCATGTTTGCTTGGTTTATATGGCATGAATGTACATGCTGTCGGCCAGCCGCCTCCATGGTGCCTTCGCTTCCCCGTCGGTGTCTTGCGGTCAGGTGGCGTCGCTGAATACCGCCTTGGTGCTGACTCACTCACAAGAATGGTGCCGTTTCCTTGGTGGATCAGGGGGGTTTCTGGAGCATCTGCGATCAGATTCTTGGGAGGGCACTTATCTATGTAGTAGTTCCTCGTTTCAATATCCGTCAGTACCCACGGTAGAAAAGGTTGGCGTATTTTCATTGTTGGCTTGTCGTACTCCCTGTGCCATCATGACGACCAAGGTCACGAGCGACTTCTAACTTTACGATGCTAGCATTGAAGACTGAAATACTTTGTTCTGTGGCACACTGTTTAGGTTGCGTGTCCTCCGTTTGCGAACGTTTTGCCGTGCGAACGAACAACGCCGAGGGGCAAAGCGTATTTTAGGGAACTCATATTCTCTGGAGTTGACTGGCTTGCATCGGGGGTGGTGAGGTTCGTTTGTTCATCTCTTGGCAGCCATCCTTCTTTCTAGTGAACGTGGGCGATATATAATCGATTGTGCCCTTTCGGCATGTCATCCACGCTATAGCCGCTTCGCACGTTTGTTTGGGTGTGGATGCCGATGTGCTCGCGTTGTATGTGCTTTCGTTTGCAATGATTAACCTCTTTGCCCTGCACACTTTCAAAAGACAGCGTCTTTGGACCGCTGCCAAGTTCAAAGGATGCTCGGTGGCGTAGGGTCCTCTTGCGCCGTGCCAGGGTTGGTTCATGGCGCATGGGCTCCACATGTGGAGGGGTGACGGATTGACACAGCCGAGGTTCCGGACAGCAGTCGTTCATCTCAATTCTTGTCTTGTTCCAGAGGTTATCACAAGGCCTGGACTGCTCGACTATCCGTGTGAGGAGATGAGCGAGACATACCTGAATTTCGACGCGCTTTTAGGTTCCAGTGGGGACGAACGCTTGCACGCCAAGGATACATTAATTATTTTCCAGTTGATGTTTCAAGAACTTGCGCCTCCTCCCCATGGTCGGAGGAATGCGCGAAAACGACTCATCTTCCTCGGTTGTTTTGCAAGTCCATTGTACACCAAGGACAGTTCCACCTATCGCGTGCCCGGGCGAACAACCGCGGCGGTGCCGAAGGACACATTCGAGCCGATGTCGCAACTGTTGCTTGCGACCAAGCCGCTGCAGTTCATACACATAAGATAGGGAGGATTCCCAGACAAGTCTATTGCCGTTTATTTTCGTCCCATATGCTCTGGGCAAAACGTGTGTGCGTCTGTCAGTATCTGTCTGAAGCAAAATCCGAGGGTTACATTGGATTATTTTGCGCGCATTCTTTCTCCGCATCCACTGGTGGTACTTGACTCTCGTTTTTTCGCGAGCGAAGTCCACCAGGGTGGCAAATAAACGCTAAGAGTACCAGTAATCTATTTTAAATGATACTGTCATCGGCAGCACCGCCGGGAACAGCAGCTAGGGTGCGTGTCCAACAACGTATGATTCATACCGAGGTAGGTGGAGACCAGGGGAGCGGTCGTGGACCGCATCCATCCGTTCCTCTCGTCTCCGGGAGTGAGTGGAGACACAGAACCGAGCGAGCACGAAACATGAAACACCCCAGCAAAAACGGCAGCTGCCCGACCCATGAGATTCACCTGGTTCTCGAGGTACCGACCCCACCTGATTATGAGCCAAACCAGTACGTAGTCACTTTCGGTTGACATCCCACGAAAAGTCACCGAATTATCGTACTCCGTACAGGTTGTACGCCAGCCTAGTTTTGATGTACCATTGCAGTCACAATACGTCGGGACATCCGCTGCAACGGTAGAGTACGTTCACCAAACAACAAAATCATGATGGAAGGGAATCAAGCTATAGCCCGCGCTCACGGCCGTATGGAGGCGGGACATGGGGTTGTAACCGGAGATTAGCGCACGGTCCTCCGCCCCCCCCGGTCTACGTAGAGACCAAACACGCACACATGATTGGCGGTCGGTGAGATACACCGAACAATAAGAACACGATGAATACTAGACTACAGTACGAATCAAGTGGAAGTTTAGGGGAGGAAGACAAAATCAGGCATACACGTGGTCATGAAGAGAGAAAGCCGGTAGAGACGCTTCAACATGTCTTGGTCACCCTTCCGGCAATGACGGTTCGATCACGGTACAGATAGAAAGACAGAACAAATAAAAACTCAATTTTCCAAACGAACGCCTGCGCCAAAAAAGACAACAAATCCTTTGTCCATGGTGTACTGGTTGTCTTTGGCCGCACCAACCGTGTGCGTGCTTTCCACGATGACCAGATCCTGACGTACTTTTCGCCGTCCTAAAGACAACCACACAAGAGTGAACCCAGCCGCCGCGCGAAGAGCAAACGACGTCTATGATAGCAGGGTCCGTAACAGCCTAGACACCAAAAAAGGCGAGCCCATCGATTTCCCTAAGCGGGTCGCAACACATGCTTCAACCTTCCTCCTGCGGCATCTCCATCCACAAGACGGGGTCACTGTCCAAGGTCGAAACACGCCGTCATCGCGCATCATCCAAAGCCACGCTTTGGTATCACCGTGTCCTTGGCGTCACAGAGCTCGAGCTTCCTGAAGCATTCGCTGGTGCGTTCGCCTGGCCACAGGAGGGCGGGTGGGTGGCAGCGGGAATAAATCCTCTGGGGAATGTATCTTGGAACATAGGTGGGGGTACGTGAAAGTCCGTGCCGCTCTCTGTGGGCCACAGTCGGTTCTAAGTTTGTGGTAGTCGCGTATTAGGCATGCACAGGGTCCATGAGTGTCATCACAGCTGCCATCCTAAAGCAGTACTGGAATGAGTTGGGCCCCACCACCAAATGCCAGTATCGAACAAATGCGTGTTTCGGGACCTTGATCTTCGTCCAAGCCAATCCGCCTTTCCCATATCCTCTTCCTTGGACTTTGGAATGCAGAAGGGAGGACGTGGAGTGATTGCGGCGAAAAATAAGCTCATGAGTTAATGAATCATGGAAAATTTGACCCACGTCGTGATTCGATACGCCAACTGCGCAAGCAGCCTCTCCGTGGTTCTAACCGACACACGTTGCAGAGTGCGGCCGCCCAGTGACGGAAAGATAAACGATTCGCACGTTTCGCTTTTGCCACACAAGCCCGTACCAGTATTAGCAGCGACTCTGGCTGGGTGAGTTGGGCTCTTGCCATAGCTCCGTAAGGAAGTTCAGCATAACACAGATCAACGTAGGTCAGAAAAACGAACCTGGCCCATCGCCGGAGAAACGCCGCCTTCACTTTCTCGAACAGACCCCGAGCAACTCCAACCCCCTCCCGCACTAGCCCCAACCCCTGGGACCCCGGCAGAGGGGACGTAGGCGGTGCGATCTGACAACACCCTCTTCTTGCCGGCGTCGGCCGCCGATATCGCCGACATCGCCGCTCTCGTCGGAACAGCCCCCTTTCGCCGCAGGGATGTGGATGCATAAAAAAGGGACAGCAGGACAACACAAAACTCTGAGGCCTGCTGTTACTTGATATGATTACGCTCGTCCTCAGGTACATATGAATCTCAAGCAAAATATCTTATGGTGGTATGCAAAGGAGCGGGGTGTTTCGGTTACGGATGGGTACCGCTGAAAGGGTAGACAGTAGTGGATTGTGTCCGTTGACGAATCACCGGGGTCTTCAACTGTTTGTCCACACGTGTCCATTCATCCAAGACCATCGTCAAGCGGGGCCAAACAAGGCGCCGCACACCTTGTGTAGAGCGGCGGGAGTCGTGGCAGCAGCGGGAGTCATCAACATCGCTTGCGGATGCTGCTGCCCGACTGAAAACGACGAAGACATCGACACGGGCGGTTGTGGTGATCCCTGCGACGCTTGGCTTGTTCCCGTACCGGAGCTGCAGCTGGAGCCAAAGCCCGGCAGGGACGGCTTGGGTGAGGCGGTCTGTTAACAGGGAATTCCGCAGGAGAGCGACGAGGGCGTATCAGCACCGCCAGTTATATTTTGTTTTAAAAAATTTAAAAAGCTCCAATTTATATAATAATTTTTCTTTTCTTTAGTGTTAAACGATCGTACATGGAAATTAAGCGGGACGGGGCCGCGACGGAAAACGGAACATGGTAAATAACGACAGTTGGGCTGCTCTATTTCCCGAAACAGGATAAAAACCATCCTGCGGGCTGGGCTGCACGGAACGAAATTTCTTTGCCGCGATGTAGAATGGATTCATGCAACAGGGGAAAAAACATGGTACTTGCGGAAACTCTGGCGGGCAGTCAAATCTCACCGAAACGTTCACCCCCGCCTCCGAGTCAAAGTTGAGGAAGCCTTCCCCGGTGACCATATTGATCACCGGCTGCGGCCCGGCGGCGTTCGATGCCGCAGCAAAACGGCCCTGAAGAGTTGTTGTGGTCATCGGACATGGAGTGAGGGCAGGGAGAGAGCACCGCACGAACGGCGTAGCAAAACAAAATTCCGGGATATACGAAGGCACCAAACCTGACTGAATAGAGGGAGAAAAGGGGCACGGGAGGTTCAGCGGGTAGGGAACGAAGAGCCAAGGCATTGTATCAAAACCTGTGCGGCGACGGTTGCCTCGACGCCCTCGCTGAGGTCCCTGTTGATGGCCTTGCAGATGGGGTTAGAACACAAAAAGGAGTTTCCCTGGGAGTGGAGGCTGTCCACCGGAGGGAACGGGGTCGCATCCTGCACACAAGGAGAAACACGAGCACAGACACCAACAACACAGATATGACGAAACACGGTAAGTTTGGGCCCCTGAACGTAACAATTGAAGCGGACTGCCTCCACTTACTACTTTCCCCACATCTGACAGGTACCATAATACATTACGCCCAACTACAGATATTATCTTTTGAGAATGCATTGCACTCCTTGACGATAACGCCCCCCCCACTCGACCCCAAAGCGAAGAGCGATTATTATTCCCCGCCATCGTAATGGCATTCAACCTGTTCCTATAGCCGGTCGCCCCGGTGGTCTAGTTGGTAGCCTCGTAACCTTCTAGAGGTCAGGGCAGGGGTTCGAATCCCGGCGTAGGCGAGCTTTTCTTGCAAAGTGAGTTTTTCTCTCGCTTCCGCTCCTGGCCAAGTGGGTAGCGCTAGTTCGTGTGTACACAGAGGGAAGAGAGTGCTGAACTCTTCTCGCATTAAAAATTGAAGGCGAAGTACCGCAGGAGGGTAGGGTAGAGAGAGGCTCTTCTGTGTGACCACGGGTTGGAATAAACAGCACTAGTGCTGTGAGCGCTGATTTGAAGTGAAGAACATTAAAAAAAAAAAGTCCACACTTAAGAAGACTACGAGCAAGACCGCCGAAACAGCCCAAGTCTAAAGCAGAAACCCCCAGGACATGTGGCAACCCCAAACTCCAGAATTTGTGATGTACCTGGAAATGGCCTCGGCCCCACACTGCGAAGTGCTGCCCGCCCTGTTCGGGCTCCAGAAGGCTGTTGTAAATGTTTCGCGTGATTTCGTATTCTTTGAACCACCCATGCTCCAGGAAGATCACCTGTAATAAAATTGTTGCCGGCGCAGAACATTTGCCGGCACCCCCAACAACGGGCACGCCACAGGATGAGCATGAAAGTGCGTGCTTCAGTCACTAACACGATCGTACTTGAATGACTGTTTGGTTTCGGGCAAGACAATCATGACGGAAAGGACAGTGCGAGGGCTTCAACCATAGTGTACATGGCAAGACACACAACACTGTTGGACCGGCGACCACGCTGCTACGAACAACGGCAGTCAATCAACACCCCGCTGTATTACTGTTGGACGATGCCCGACACAGGCATAGTCCGATGGGAGGCTCCAAAAGCGGCCCATAGCGATTCGAGCTTCGTAAGCGCAAGCTAAATGACATGGAAAACATGGGATGATCAACAAGATGGGCAATATCACGGCGGCACGGACCATGGAACACTTCCAACAACCACACAACAAGACACAAGGTAGACAAGGAACTGTATAGACACGACACGCTCTGCTGGTGATGGCTTACCAGAATGCAGTGTGACAAATGCCAGCACATGACCTGCCGCAGCAGCCCCGGGTTTTCCGCCAGGATGCCCACCACCGGCTCCAGCACCTACGATACCACCAGTAGACGAGAGCAACCCAGTCGTGGACACGGCAGTCAATAAGTTATGGGAACAACGTCAGGGAGTTTGGGCGAAAAACACGAATGTTTGCTGTGGAGGTTTGGAACGAGGAGCTACAGTAGACGGCTCTACGTAAACACAGCATGGCGCGCAGGTTTTCGGACAAGGAAAGCTTGCGAAGCACCTGCTGCCAAGGCAGTCTCGTGATTCACGTGTGAGCGTAACAGCGCGTCCAACACGCGTCGCAAACTACGAGAACAAAACAAAAACAATCAGCCCTTGCGAAAACAAGTCCTCATGAAAACACTCCGCGCAGACCGAGTTGAAGCTTTCGTTCCGTATTGTCGCGGTACGAAAACGATACTTGGATACGTCATTTGCGGGAGTAACAATGGGGTCGCCCAGACACACCGACACAAACGGCACACGGACGTCTTAGGATGAAGGCAAAAATTGCTGCGCCCGGTATTCCACGCCAACCGTCTAGGACATCCACCAAGCAAGCTTACGTTTGCTGCGGATAGAAAAACAAGCCACACAAGGGCCACAGCAAACAAAACCGAACGTTCCCCAGACCGTTTCGCATCCACGACGTTGTGGACACGGATTAACCTACCCGTCACCCCTGCCAAAATACGAAAAGCCTCACGCAAGAGGAAAAACGTTGCGTCTAACAAGGTTTTTGTGCAATGTTTTTGTGAAACATACACGTGGCGGCCTTGAGGACGCTGCCGTGGAGGAAAACAAGCGGCTCCGACACCTCTTGCAGTCACCGCAGGCGAGAAATAAACTACCGAAACGGCAACATCATCACCAGCACACACCTCCAGCCCGTCTTGGCTCCTACCCAAGCGTAGCAAGATGTAGGCCAACACCCCCTTCACGAGCACGACGCCGAGAGCTCCGAACGAGGACGAGTTGTCCCGGCTCATGCCGTCAGCACGTGTCAGGATCGGCAAGAGGGAGTTCAACTCCGCCATCACCTGTATGGCGGGAGAGAACCAAACAGTGAGACCGCTGTCTCGTCGATCCACACTTGGAACCAAAATACTTCAGAATAACCACAAGGTGATCTTTACCGTAACCGTATAAGTTGCCAAATGTGTGGGGGGGGGGGGGTGTAGTCATAGTCGTGCATGCCGTAGTCGTTAGACCATTGACCTCGCATCCCTACAAAGCCGGGACGGAGCACGCCGGGTTCTCACCGGACCAGGCTCTCACATCCCAAGCGCGAAGCGCCGTGAGGTATTCGGCGAGTCGCATGAAGGGTGCCCTGCATCCTGCGAAGGGTGTTCGGCATCTTGTGCTTACTTCCTTGCGTACGGATGACAGCTGCGTATGACTTAATTTATTTTCTGGTGCGTTAACTTCCAGAAACAGTTGTAAGCACTGTGTAACTGCCTCGAGGATGCTTGACCATTTTAACACAACGTGGTGCGATCATCCCCCTTGCGCAGAGTGAGGGTTCTCCACCCCGCACAACATGATCTACTCGACCACCATTATGGTTACCGCGAAAACAGAGGGAAAAAAAAAAACGGTAACCTGGTTGCCGAGTCCACGAAGGGCGGGGGTGGAGGGTGGGGGGTGGCGGGGTAATCCGGCCTAGAAGCAGGAACTACAGAATAATGACGGTTCAGTCGTCAGGGCCGGGACAGGGGGCTCAACTCCACCGTCACTACGTGAACGACATTGGACACAAACAGCAACAATCGAACCAAACCTGCCGGGTGCCAGGTGACGGGCCCCTTATCGCCATGAAAAAACGGGATTTTGCCCTCCGTCGGAAAGTACGTCGCAAACTACAACCTTTAGCTCCGTCCCAGCCATTTTTTTTGTCGCTCACGCCGAGAACTTTACCATGAGTTAGCCATACGTCCAAGCAAAACATCGTTTGGTGCATAAAACAGCTACCGCAGCAGCGGCAGCCTAACACAATGGTACTCGCCTGCGCCTTGGAAATGGTGTTGGTGAGTTCCTCCGCGGCAAGATGGGCCAGGTCGTACAAGGCGTATGTCAGTACGTTGAGCACCTGTCAAATGAAGGCATACATTTTAGTGTAATGTTGTTTGCCCATAACTCAGTACATCGCGTCTACTATACCGCCGACAAAACAGAAAAAACAAAAACACGAATACACACACACACACATATTTCTGTTTTCAACCGCACTGAGGCGACGTCTTTTCATTGGTCAGCCGGTTAGCGCGGTCGATGCTAGTAACAAAACACACATACTCACAAACACACACAAAGCCGGGTCGATGTTGCAAAGAAACACACACACCATGAATCGGACCCTTCTGAGAGAGCGCACCTGGTAGCAAGGAGCCGCCGCGCCCGCGTGCTGGAGTAGCTTGGGTGTAGCCGACAGGGTGCAGTTGTGCACCTCCGAGCACACGCGGTAGAACTGAAACACCAGCTCGTGGTCCACCGTCACCTGCGGGAGTTGCGTCGCCACCGCCTTCGCGAACTCCATGTAGTTGCTGCCGACCAGCGCCGACACAGGGAAACAGGGGTCCCGGATGCAGCGTCAGCAACGAAGAGGTCGAAACAATGAGGGAAGGCCGAGGGCACGTTTCTGACGGTCAGCACCAAAACCGGGAAACTCGATTGAGGACCGATCCGGGCGGGGCACTAAGGCTGATTCTTATACATCTGGCTTCCTAATAAAAAAAATACGGCAAAAGTCCCGCTTCGCATACAGCCGGATTTGTCACTTTTTCGGGTCATCATATTCTAGCGTCAGGAATCTGTGTTGCGTTCACCCAAAGAGTTGGGCAGAATTCAGGATGGTGCTCAGCCGGATTCTCTATCCCAAAAGTCACCGCTGGTGAACCCAGCCGACATGATCGGCGAGTGCGACCTGACTTCTTGACGTATCGCTCCCATCAAGGTCTCCGAGCAAAACCCTTCGCTGAAGGGTTCGCTATTCTGCACCCTGGTTGTTGATGGTCGCTCGGCACGCGTGCGTAAAAAAAACATATCGCATTCCACCAAACACGGAGACGCCGAAACAGGCCAAAACCGCCACGAGACAACAAAAACAGCCGCTTTTGGTCGGAGACGGGAGGCCACCGCAACTGATTTCTCGCTCCCTAGGCCACCGATTGAAGGTAGACCGGCCAGGATGTGCCCTCTGTTCCTTGCTCTCTGCCGGAGTATCTATTTGCTCAGCAGCTCGTACCCTCAATCGACGGAGAGAAGCATGCGCGTGGTGTCCCTTTCGAACTGTGATTTTTTCTGTTCTGTTTCACTTGAGAATAGACTCATGTGTTGAAGACCTGAAAACAATTTTCAACAGACAGCTTGTGCCCACGCAGACGACGATTTCGAATGATTGGATCAACGAGCTGCTGAGCAAATCTACTCCGGCAGAGAGCAAGGAACAGAGGGCATATCCTGGCCGGCCTGGCTTCGATCGGTGGCCGAGGGAGCGAGAAATCAGTTGCAGTGTCCTCCCCTCTCTGACCAATTGTTGTCTAGTGACGTTTTGGCCTGTTTCGGCGTCTCCATGTTTGGTGGAATGCGATATGTTTTTTTGCGAACGCGTGCCGAGCGACCATCAACAACCAGGGTTGCTTGGAACCCTTGATGGGAGCGATACGCCAAGAACTCAGGTCGCACTCTCCGATTATGTCGTCTGGGTTTGATCTACACCCACCCCCCAAGAATCTGCCTGACAAATCCGGTGCACTGTAAGAACAGCCGGACGTTTTTGCAACCGGAATTTGCCGATCCTGGAAAGTGATGTTTTTTGGAGTAGGAGTCGAGATGTACAAAAGAATACGCCTAAAACCGGGAAACTGGATTAAGGACAAATCAGGGCGGGGGGGGGTATCGTGTGGTAGGATTTAGTGTGATATGCCAATGAAAACGTGGAATCTTGTATTGTACTAAGTATGGCTTAGGCTTAGTGTGATATTTCGTTAAACCTGCGAATCACATGCGTGCTTTGATGTGACCTCGTAGGACTTAGCGAAGACATTTAAACTTTACACCTCTGTACAATATGGGCTTTAGAATTCCTACACTAAACCCTATACAGTGAAGACCGTATCGATTTGGCAATAGCCAAACCAAATGCTGTATCGGTTAAAGAATGTCATACTAAAGCCTACCTACAATAAGTGTAGCAATAGCTCTCACTAATACCACAATAAACCCTAGCACACAGTATGAGCCCCCATGCCAAACTGGAATAATGAAGGGGAGAAACATCTGGGCGGGGGGAGGCAAGACCTCAGAACTCCCGCTGCACGTGCCCTCTGGGGTACCTATTGAGTTGCGGGGGTCGGGGGACGGGGGGAATGTCAAGAAAACGGATTTTCCCCCACAAAAGGTTTTTTGAAAAGGGGTGTCGAAAAAAGGGCCACCCCCCCCCCCCCCCTAGATTCTGCCGCAAGAGGATCTACGCTCTACGGTTTTCGTACACCAACGCCACCTGCCGCCGACATCGACATCGACGCACACGCGGGGATCGGTAGCTCTATCGCTTACCGTGTAGCCGCCGCATTTCCCATGAGGTCGTGGCAGTAGGCCGTCACCATGTAGGCGTTCTTCTTTTGGGAGCTCACGAAGTGGAAGGAGTTGGTCAGTGCCTCCCGCACGTTACGCAGGTATCCTACCCCCTGGGGGAGGGGGGGGGGGGTGAGATACCGCCGCAGCTTGCCTCAGAACTTTGAGTGCTCCATGGTTATTTCGGACACCTTTTGCGCGATCTTCTGCTTCACACATGGTGTACTAGGCAGGGAGCACTCCTCTGTCTGAAAAAACGCAAACATGTGGCAAGAAGATGCTGACAATAGGGGCTCCCATTTGGGCACACCAGCCTCTTCCAGTGTACATGATTCACTTCGGTACGCTTACACACGTGGACGGAAACAGATAATAAGGTGGTGCAAATTGAAGGTGTCACAAATATTTTGCCGTGAAGGGTGGTCGGTCGAACGAAGCCTACCTGTGTGTGCCCCTTGAGCAACGCGCCGATGGTGATGCAGCCTTGGATCACGGCCACCCGAGCGTTCTGAACAAACCAAACAGCGACGAAACGCAATCAATCCGGTGCGTGATGTGCGGAGTTCAGGGTTATGTTTTGTGAGCCGGGAGTTTGGTCGAAAACACAAACGGTGCACGTAGCGCTCTCGGTTCGTTCAGAACAGTAGTGATCATTCGTCACATCCCAAGCATTCCGTATGACCGTCGCTATCAACAGCACAAGAACTGACACGAATCAACGGAAAACAAAACCAGCAAACAACTGTTCTGGCGGCAAGCACGAAAAACACATCTCTAAATAGACACAACCATCAACCAAACCTCCAAAAGCGACGGAAAATCAATAAATTATGATCTCCTGAACGCCGAGGGCAGAAATGCTAGCGCCAATGGCGCAAACACAACAAAGCCTAACAAAAAGAGAAGCAAAAACATACGTCCAACCAACAGCAGACAACAACAAAAGACAGCAGCACAAACCCTACAGCTACAAATAGCGCCCGCCACCTCTATTAGTAGTTGTGGCCGAGGCTGGTCCTACTTGCTCTTGTTAACAGTGGCTGCTATACAATTCGGATTGCAACATAGGGGTTCTCAATCGGACTCGCAAACTGCCTTGACCGGGCCCCCAAACGGTGCCCAAGTTGTTCATGTAAGCTTTGACGTGAATAGCTGTTCTCAGGTACGCAGTTCATCAGTACCGGCACTATCTGTACTTGTGTTGACGACCACAACCAAGTATCAGAAGCACGTGTCACCTGTCTTCTATACTCCTCGTCTCCGTGGAACGATCGTTCCGTCAGGGCCGCCGGCACCGGGTTAAGAGCGTCCCGCAAGATGTCTTGCGTCGTCAGCGGGACAAACTGGGAAGGAAGGAGATGGCGAACAAAACAAAATAAACACCATTGGAACAACCAAATAACAAGTATTGCGCCGTCGCCAGCAGAACAAAGCCTCCTCGCAAAAACTCGACAATTGTGACACAACGCACAGGATTTGGCGAAGACAGGTGAGCTCTGGTGTCAACTTTTCACGACGTCGACGATTGTGATGGAGGTGGTCGTCGTGGGGACAATGATGATGACATCGACAACTGCTGATGCCGTAGGAGGCACTGAGCGAAATGTGAACACTCAGATCCCATTGGTCAACAATGTGACATAGGTTTGGACGCGCAGTTACTCTACGGGACTAAGTTGTATACCTACGCTTCGAGAAGGGCGCGGTCTTTCCACGCTACCCTCCAACGTGCACACGTCTTGACGCTGAGATGCACACTTCCTGCTATCTCGACCACCACACCTCCACCGCTACAGTCACCAGCAGCCTGGACGATCAATAGTGGTCCGGACACCCGCTTGTGGACAGGCTCAGGGGCAGGCGTGTCATGATTTACTGGGTCTCTCAAAACACGATACTTTCCAGCCCTATCTCCAATGTACCCTTGTGATGCTTACTCCATGTTCGTGTACCTCCCACCCCCCTCGTTGCAGTGCCCAAACGAAATAGTCACCGCTGCGCCAACTCACCGCGTTGAACTCTTTGAGGAAGAAGTTGAGGTAGGTCACGTCCACCTTGCTCGTGATCCCTCCGCCCGACAACGCCGCTGCCATCTGTGGAAAACCCAGCAGCATCGGGTCAGCTTTGTGATGTTGGAAACGGTTCAAGTTCGGGCGTACGTTCCGCGTGGCTTAGGGTACAGGCGGTGTAATGTGCATATCTTCCACACAACATAGAAGAAATAATACTACGCATATGATCAAGTGCGATGACGACGAAAAAAACCACGAGCGTACCGTACAGGACGAGAGTCAGACACGTGGTACGGCCTCGTCGTCAACAACCAAGCGCGGCAACGAACACACTCCGCCGTTCAATGTTGAACAAAAACAAATTATGTTGGGAATGCAGTCGCTTATTCGAACGAGACTCGGTCTCCGCAGAAACTATTGAGAGAAATGGCCTTGCTAGAACTTGCCCGCACATACATGCACACGCTTTGTACAGGACGCACGATACCAATCCCCGGCGTGCACCCACACAAGAGGAAAAATTTTCCCCACCGCGAGCTTGGGGGCGAGTGGCTACACAAACAACAACGGCAGCCGGGCGCACAGTCGTCCTCAATTGAGCCGACACCTGGTGCCTTAATAGTACTAGTGGCAGTCGTGAAGAGGTATCGCAGAAGCCACACGCAGAGTCCCGTCTTCTATCCCTGTCGCGTAATATTGCAAGGAGGCGTTGATTGCGCTGTTTCAGGCACGACCACCACGCCTCGTCCCATGACCCCTACAACCGCAAGCGGTCTGTCCCACTGCAGCAAGCAGGACCCCCGTATGCATACGAATCGAGCCTTTGGCCCCCACGACAGCAAGCTTACAAACCCAGACCGAAAAAAAAAAAAAAAACGCACAGTTGTACATTCAAGCACAATTCGTTTTGATATCAGCACAACAATACTTCAGACCGAAACAGCTCATTTCTCCACGTACAGCAATCGACGCTCCCCTTTCCCGGTACATAGGTGGCGCACCTGTCCCGAGGGGGGTGGCCCTGCACCCCCGACCGCCGCCGCCGCTGCCGTCGCCGACGCCACCGCCGCCGCCAGAGCCGTCGCCGCCAGCGCCCCGTTCTGCGAAACGCCTACCCCAGGTATTGGACTCGCCACGTTTGGTGGGGGTACCTTGCTGGAAACAGTCAAGAGATAGGAGGGCGGGTGGGGGGTTCACTCCCACGGTGGTTGTGGTACACAGACTTTTCGCCGCGGTTACTTCCGTGGAACGACGTGGGCGTTGACAGAATAGATTAACAACGGTGTGCTTGGTTGGAGGTGCTCGACAAAAACAACCCGTCAAGAAGACACAGTGCAACAGAGACAGGAGAAAGTGGGGGCGGGGAGGGGGGGGGGGGGGGGGTACCCTTTTTTTTTGCATGTTTTAACGGTTAAACCCTTTACCCCCCCCCCCCCAAAGGAAGGAACATTTTTCCCCCAGGACCCAACCCCCATGGCCAACCCTTCCTTCCTACTTTTCCAAAGGGGGGTCAAAAAAGTTTTCCCCAATCTGTTTATCCCAAAAAAATCCCTTCCCCCCTTTTTAAACCCCTTTCTGCTCCCCCATAAAACTACCCTCCCCCCCCCTCTATTCCCTGCCCCAAAAATCCCCCTGTACCCCCCTTTTATTTTTCCCCCCCCGGGCAAGTACACTTCCCCCCCCCCTTCCGACCCCGGAAATTTCCCCACTACATGGACCCGGTTTTCCCCCCCCAAACCCCCATCCCATTTTAACTTGTCCCCCTCCTCCCCCCCCGCCCCATGTCTTCCTTGACGTTCCCCAAGGCCCATGTCCCCCGGCCCGAAATTGACCTTAAACTTTTTCCCCCCCCCCCTTGGTCCCTGGAAGGGGTCCTTTAAACCCCATTTCCTTTTTTAACATTTCCAACACATTTTGGGCCCCCCCTTTCCTTGGTTTTTTTCTTTAAAATCCC
>FN649728.1:6203072-6228028 GCA_000310025.1 Ectocarpus siliculosus | reverse complement strand
GACACACTCTCGTACAGCACTGAATATGCAATTACGTGAATATGTGGGTCCTCCACATATAGGGCGGTGAAACATCTCAGCACAGATGGACCATTCAAGTGCTTTATACAACTCGAAATAGGGCGGGTGTCCGCTTCAATGTACCCGCGATGGGTCGGGTGAACCGGATGTGCAGCAGTGCAGCAGCCTTACATGTTAGAGTTAGACGGACGTCACTCGGTACTGAGAAGCTGAGAAGGAGAAGGAGAACCAACGACGATTGCAACTATTTGTTGTATTGTGTTGTATTGTTCAAG
Organism: Ectocarpus siliculosus; assembly: GCA_000310025.1. Lineage (NCBI taxonomy): Eukaryota > Phaeophyceae > Ectocarpales > Ectocarpaceae > Ectocarpus > Ectocarpus siliculosus. Next base: position 6,227,732 of record FN649728.1, on the reverse strand, counting down.
GGGCGGAGGGAATAAGGGGGGGGGGGGGGCAGAAAGAGAGAGCAAGAGTCCCTCCCTGTCTCTCGTTATCCTTCCAGTCCTTGGGGGAAGACGCGCACCACAGAGATGGAAGAGCAGCGAGGATCATGTACATATGTCGGCGGTTCACGTGGTTTCTTGAATAAAATTCCGGTTCGGGGACGGCCGCGGCGAAAAATGAAAAATTATCGCTCCAGCACTCCAGCAGGGGAGGCGGACGACCGCATCCACCAAACGCTACGGACAATGTCCACCGCATGGAGGCGTGCGCTGCCGATGGGGATAGGGATCAACAGGGTGGCCTTGTCTAAGGGCTTGCCTACAATATCCCGGTGCGCCGTTCGAGGCGTATGTTGCCCGCAGCTCTACCCCGGGACCATTCTTGCGTGCGGGATCCGGAGACGACGACAAGCACACCCGAACAGGGCAGGGAACCAAATTTGAAATTTTGCGATTTTGCGCGGGTGACGCGTGAGGAAGGGGGAGCCCTCACGGAACATGAAACGGGGCTGGAGGCGTGGGGGGTGGGCGTGTGGAGCAGCCGGCTGTCCTAATCCGGAGCGGGTGCTCCGGGCCTGCTGCGGTCGCTCACATACGCGCATTGCTTTTCGCGATAAAAGTGCGCCGCCCTCCTGGCCGCTTGAGATCAACTCTGAGAGCGTGCAAGCAGTCATCTCTCCTGTGTGTCATGCTCATCGAGTCTGTGGCATTTTCTGATGCCTCGCCTGCTCCTTGTTGGCACGCAGCAGCCCTGAAAACCCTCCGAAAGCGACCCTACGCACCCTTGGTGCGAAAAAGGCATGGTAGTAACAACGACGAGAACAACCGGAAAATTGCTAACGACTTCGTGGGGCTTTTCTGCTACAGCAGTAGGGCTTTTCGTGGTCTGTTTCCCAGGCTTGGCACCTTTTTGGGTCAACCGAAATCTGACGCTGACATATCGTTGATGCTTGTTTACATCATAGTGAAGGTTCTCGTTTGAACATGAAAGCGGGCCATGAATATCTTAGGTTGCTGTTGTGTCCCTCACGGCGTATCAACTCATTCACGGCACTATGGCAAAAGTCATGCGTTCATCTCCCGGTTTGAAACAAAAACCCACGGGCGCATTCGGCCCCGAATTTTGAAAGCTGCAACCAACAAGATGACATTTTTCTCCTTTCTGCCCCCCACGCAAAGAAGACATCAGAGGCAAACCGCGATCCAAGCATGGGAGCACGACTGCACGGTTAATCCCTTCCGTGTCGCACCTCAGTGTTCGAAGCTTTTGTCTTAGGGTCCTGTGCTCTCTCTCTCCTTGCTAGCCTCCCTGCCCTCGCCGGCTCTCTGGCTCGCCGGCTGGAGTCTAAACTCTGAACGGCAAAGTAGCTGACCCCCCCCCCTCCCCCCCTTTTTTGACATTCAAAAATGCATACACCCCGGGAATACTGCTTCGCGGATGCCCCCTCAAACTATTTCCTTCGCACAGCAGACAGCCCGAGCGAGCCAGCACCCGACGACATCGGTCTCTCCTCCTCTCCGACATAACTTCTGCATCTCTTTTCGAGGTTAGTTCCAGGGAACTATCTTCTTCTTTCTCGGCCTCGTCCAAAAGAAAAGGTGTGCTGTGTGACAGATGAGACAAAGCACATCATGATGTGTTTTGCTTGCTGCCCCTGCTGCTGTGGGTCCGTGGCGTGATTTGAATGGCGGTCTGTGTCGATCTTGTCTACTGCTTTGCTTTGCTTTGCGCGTCGGGCGGCAGCTCAGCCACCGACCTCGTCGCGCGTTCCTTGCCCATGACTACCATGCTAGACCCCCGTTCGCACATTCCGTTCCCGTAGAAGCTCCTGCGTTTCCCAGCTATGATCGTCATTACGATAGCACGTGGGCGAGGTCAACTGCGGGATTGCTAAAAGGAAAACGATACAAGGCATTCTCGATCTAGATACTGGAGTGCAGTAGTAGTGGTACATCTAGGACAACTGAACTATGTACCGCAGCAGCAGCCAGCAGTATCTCCGAAGCCGGAAGTGCGAGATACGATGCACGTCATGCAGATCATGCCTCCGGCCGTGCTTATTTTGCAGGAGAGTGCTGTGGTAGTTTTTTCTCCGTCTTCGCCATACACGGCCCCCCCAATAATGGTGGTGCGCCAGCTCTGTACGTCTCTCCGTCGTTGTTGGGCGGAGGGCCCTTGCCTACGTGCGCATCGTGGGTTGACTTTTGGAACGTGCACGACACAACTCCGCGCCCGGGCATGGCGGCGAATCCTCGAGTATACCGAGAGCAGTCGCATTGGCACGAGAAATTAGTGCTCTCGCCAGAGAGCTACAATTTTACAAGTACAGCAGTCGTACAACACCTTTGCTCGTATCTACATTCAGCAGCAGTCAAGTTGAGTCAAGCAGAGTTTCACTGCAAGCAGCACTGATCTGTGTCGACGATCTCCATGACATCGGTGTAGACAATCTACCACCAGCATATCGGAAAAGTTGGGGTAGACTCATTTGCCGTGACATGGCCTCATCCAATATTCCAATGATTTCTACTTACATGTGATCGGAAACGGAGCAGACAACGCACAGCAGGAGAACACCGGGGGGTCAGCAGAGTACGCGTTAGGTTGGTAACGAGTCCCATGGCCAGCTTCCGTAACACAAAAGGCAACTTGCGTTGTTTGTAAACGCTGTGTGCATAATCCCATTGGTGCCATGCCATGTGCGTACTGCCTTTGATACTCAGCTCTCTTGCCGTTTCATACAAGTACATAGGGGGAATGAATGCACCACGTGTAGCACCCATGACATCACGCCGCCACTCGCGGAAAAGCGCGTCTCATGGCAGCGCACTTCGCGCCCACCGCACCGTGCGGCGCAATTTTCGCTGTCTGGAGAGCCGTGGGCGCACACGCTATCTGCGCGTCACGGGGGAGGCGGGGCGCGAACATCGGGGCGCCCAGGTGGCGGTGGTGCCCCCATCACTCTCACCTCTGCCGTCGTCCTCGCTGCTGCAAGCCCTCCCTGTTGCTGTTGCTGCCGCTTGCGTACCGCCGCCATGTGCCCAAAACTAACGCCATCCACTCCGCACCCCCACCCCCTCCGCCTTGGTATGCTACCTACAGCTTTCACATCACACCCCAGCGCCGAAACAAGCGGTACGCAAGGATTTAGGCGGAGCAGGCGGGCGAAGCAGACACGCACGTCGAGTAGTTCTCGCCGAAGAGACCTCACGTTTGGTTGACGATGGAGGTCGACGAGGGAGTGGTTTTCCAAGCGGGCCAGGTGCGTGCTGTTTATGCGTGTTACAAACGCGAGAGTTACCGCGGTGAATGGCCAAGGGAGGGGTTGTGGGGGCAACGACACGGCTTGGGCGGGTACATGCCGGAACGGAACTTTGATTTTGGTTTGGTTTGAGATCGGGGGGGGACACGTTGTACTAGCTTGGCCAGGAATTTCCCGCTTTTCCAGAAAATTACAGCAGTGTTCCGAGCCGAAGCTATTCGATGTTTTTACTTATGGGATGCACCCCCGCCGCGTTTTGGAGGGGAAACAAGGACTGGGGATCGATTCTCAATGCGAGAACCCGGCTTTGACCGTCGAGACAATCCAAGGCTACGATACGCTAAAGGGCAGGCTACTACGGCTCCTTGAGGGTGCCTATGATCTGATCGGGTTGCCCACTAGACGTAGAAAGTGTTGCGATGTACGGCACCCCCTTTCAATCGGTAGGGGATTCACGAGTGCGCCCCCCTCCCCTCACCAAGAAGAAGACGCCTCGGATGACGATCGCACAAGAGAGCATCGGCATGATCCCCCACCATTTGGGGCATCAAATCCATGCTCCATTGCCCACGGACGAGGATAGGTGGTTGCAGAGATAGGAGCCACCGCAGCGGTCAAACGTACAAGCGGATTGCAAGGAGAGGGAGTGCTGCCATGCCCGAAAGGAGAGGTTGGGCGCATCGGGCTTGGAGCTCTTTCGGCTTGGACCATCTTGTTCACTCACGCAACATGTGCACCGCCGTGACAGGTGGAAGCCGATGCAGCAGCAGCAGCAGCGGCGGGAGCGGGAGCAGAAGACGTGGGCATGGACACTACCGACGGAGAGGGGGCGGCGGCGGCGGCGGCGGCGCGGCCAGACTTCCCGGCTCTCACGGCGCGAGAGATGGGAGGCGGCAAGGACGACTTCCGTAGGATTCGTTGCCCCCCCCACCGATTAACGCCCTTGCGGAACTGCTGGGAAAACATCGTGACTCCCACGGTGGAGCACATGAAGCTCCAGATCAGGTAGGAGGTGCTTGCTTCGCCCTCCCGTGTAGTTCGTGTTGCTGCTGTTGCTATTGTTGTTGTCCCTGGCGTTTGGGGGTTGTGGTGCTACGGTCTGAGCTATCGGTGTTGTCGTCAGCGGTAGCGCTGCCCGGTGCCTGCATACGATTGCCGTCTTTCGTCCATCGTTGCAGCACGGACCTAGAGCTGGCGTGCTGGCCTGTGCGCAAGCATAGGAAGAGTTCAGCAGTCACACCGGTCCACGCGGCACACTCGTACAAAGCTTGTGCGTTCGACCCCCCTGTTGTGGATTGTGCCCTCAAGGCAACGTTTTTTGGGTTTTTCTTTTCGCTCGCTGCTGTGTTGCCTGCCCGTTGTAGAGATTTCCCCTGAAAATGGAAGAGCTGTCGTGAGTGGAACTTCTCACAGCGTCCTCCCTCGAGGACGTATCGACGCACGTTTTTCGCATACCGCAATGTCCTATTTTATGTTGAGTTTATTGATTTCATAGTGAAAATGCATATTACTGTAGTCCTTGATGTCTCCCCGCCTTTCTCCCGCTTTTTTCCACCCGCCGTTTTATCCCATGTTTTTTTCCTCGCCTTGTATCGTACCTGGTATATTTATGTTCCGCTTTCATTCCTCTGTGTCTTTCGCCGCTGTTCCTGATCGATTGAGCAGGTTCAACCGAAAGACGCGAAATGTGGAGCTGAAGTCGTCCAAGCACACCGAGGATGCGTCCGCCCTGCAGAAAACCGCCGATTTCATCCAGGCGTTCATGCTCGGCTTCGAAGTGCAGGTGGGGCTTCCGGGCGGCGGGATAAGGGAAAGACGAAACGGTTTGAAATATGCGTCGCTTGTCAAAACCGGCGGTGTACAATGTGCGAAGTTCGAACAAGACATGATTGGCGGTGTGGGAAGCGGCGGGCAAAAGCCCCCCCTTCACTGTGGTAAAAACGCGTGCCTGTCTTTGATGATGAAACTGTCGATCCGCAGCCCCGGAGAGTGTCGCGCCATTGCTGGTTCTGACCTCCTTTTTTCCTCTACGTCTCATGTCTTTGTTTTATATTTTCCGAATGTTTCGTTGTTTCACAGGACGCGGTGGCCTTGCTGCGATTGGACGACCTCTACGTCGACTCGTTCCAAGTGCAAGACGTCAAGACGCTCACGGGAGACCACCTCAGGTATCTCCAATTTCTCCGAGGGGCTCGATGTGCCTTTTGATACTTGCTCCGTGTGATTGCTGTGTTTTTTTCGCCGCCCCGCACTCCGTTTTATTTATTTTCAACAGCTGCCTCCCGATGATTCCTGCACCAAGAAAAAAGCTCTGACCCCATGGGGTACCAACGCTGAAAAGTGTTCTCTGCGGGACGTATGATTATTCTTTTCTTTTTTGTGCCAGAGATGGTGTAGCGTGTGTGTTACTCGCCTTCGGCACAGGAGTGACCATGTGTTTTTTGTTTCGTGTTCGCCTTTCGGCGATATGGAATCGTTGGTTTGACTTGGGGGCGTAAGATCACAAACCACGCCAAATGTGTGCACAAGGTGGAGATAATGACGGGGAAGTGTGGGGTACGGCGAGGTTTGGCGTGCCCGCGACATGCGCTTGCTCCTTTGAGGTTGGCAAGTTTCATCCCGCAAGCAATACGATTTCTCAGAGAACAAGGCTAGCACAACTCCAGTTCCTTGTTGTACAGGGTTACACAGACCCATTGAAGACCGATATCCGGCATATGTCCCTAACCCCTCACTGTACAAGACTGAGAAATATACCAGGATATCCGTTTGAGTACCCGCGTTTGTCGCTTTGACTGCCGTTGTTCAAAGCAGCGGCGACTGGAAGAGTTGCTCAGTGGACGACCCCTGTTTCGAGCAGAACCCCAAATAATTTTTTTTTAAGAGAATTTCCGCTAAAAAAAAAGTCTGCATCAACGCTGCCCTCCTGACATGCGCTTGGCAACAGATTACGTGCTTGGCGTTTTCCCTTGCTCACTTTATAGAAAATGTACAATCGCACAAAGACTGCTCGGGCGACATATCGCCCCAATCGCGGTGCATAGTCCGGTGAGCGTTGGGAACAACCTCCTGGATTCTGGACTCGTTTTTAGTTTGTTGTAGCCTACATGCCAGCCAGAAAAACACACAATGGTATTCGACATGTTTTTCGAAGCCCCCCTGCAGGTCGCTGCTGGTGCCACGACAATCCTTTAGTGCTGTGATATGTACCTCCCTCCCTCCCTCTCTCTCTCTCTCTCTCTCTCTCTGACCCTGTGCTTCCGTCCTCTTGTGTATTTTTTTTGTGTATTGTGTGTCGGGCGGCGGGGCAGTCGTGCGATCGGTCGTATTGCCGGGCAGGGAGGCAAGACGAGACACGCCATCGAGAACGCGACTCGAACGCGAATCATCGTTGCCGACCAGAAGGTGCACATCTTGGGCTCCTTCAGCAACATCAAGGTGCGTCTCTTTGATTCTGCACATTCTTTTGAGTGGTGTGTTTTGTTCTGTTTTTTGGTGTTGCTGGAGGCACAGGTAACTATTTGTTACGTTTTTGTTTTTTTTTCGTGTAGAAAGTCGACCGCAAGAGCTGGGGCCCAGTTAGGCGTCATGTTTAGTCGCCCTTGGGTGTAGGTACACAGAGGGAAATGAGAAAGTAGCCTCAAGCGAAAGAGGTCCTTACAGTACGCGGTGTGGCCTTCTGTATATGCTAGAATAAGAAGTATATATTTTGGCTTTGTATCCGTAGCTGTTCATAGTATTACAAAGGCGACCCCCCCCCCCTCGTTTTCTTGTTTTGTCATGTTCGTGTGCCCCCCAATTGCCCAGGTTGCTCGCGACGCTATCTGCGCGCTGATTTTGGGGGCTCCCCCCGGGAAGGTGTACAACCAGATGCGAAATGTGGCTCGTCGGATGAGCGAACGGTTCTGACGTGTTTTTTTTTTTTTTGTCCCATTGAAAAACACGCGTATAATCCGGTTCGGGAAGTAGAGTCTTGGGCTGACGGAGCTTGAGTGTGCATTGGCTGGCCGTGGGGAGCTTATAATGTTACGTACGGCACCTTTCGATGGCACCGTATATCATGACTCCCCCCCTGCGGATACGGCGATGGTTCGGTAAGCTTGTTGGTCGGCCGGTTCCTTGTAAATGTTGAGTGTATGTGAGTACGGCGGTGCCATATACAGTTGTTCGTAGTGTTGTTTTTCGTTCAAGATAGGGCGTCTTGATACGACTTTTCGTGTGCTGTAAAGAAGAAAGCATGCCGTGCCACCCACCCGGCACGCCCTGCTGTCGCCCGGAGGCATGCGGCGTTGCTAGCGCGGAAGATTTGGGCCCTCCCTCTTCAGGGCGGGTATATGGTGCCAGGCCGATCCACCTTGCCGTTATCGCGGGCACCCACCGTTTTCACCAACATAGCGCAACTTGGTTTTCTCTCCGCGCCAAGGGAATTCACCCACCCAGTACCGGCCACGCGCGTACATGTACCGCTTCTTCAGTCGTGTGCGGATGGCTTTGGCTCTAACGGGTTCCTCTCGGGAGGATTTATCCCGGAGTGTGTGGACAAGTAGACTTGACACCTACTCTCCCCTTCGACTGAGCCTGATTCGCCCGGCAACTGCTGTTTCCGGTGTCGCGCAAGAAATTTATGCATATACTGGTATCACAGCTAACCCAGCCTCGAATGTTTTCCTTCGGCGCCCGCTTTCTGGTATGCGTGGGAAGGATCAACTGCCGTTGCGGCTGTGCGATAGTTTTCTTATTGGAGGCCACGGCGATGATCTCGGTACCATTCCCATGTTCCTCTCGGTAACAATGAGTTATCTTCTGTGATACTGATGTTGCTGACATGGACAACGAGCGTGTTATACCACCCTACAAAACAAGGAAAGTCGATGGCAAGCGCTCCGCTGGATTGGGCGTGTGCGTCGCCTACCTATTTTATGTTGGGAAGGCTTGTGAGAACATCTGGAATTGAATATGCCTCGGTTGTTCGGTAACAACAACGCAGCGGAGAGTGCACCATGGCTACGATCGTATACCGGGGGCTCGTCAGAGCTCCGCAGCCGCCAGTTGAGCAGAACTCAAGACGAGCAATGTCGAGAAGTAACGCACTGCCCCCCATCGCAAACACACGAACATGAGATTCCCGACGCACGCGCAACAATTAGTGCAACCAACCTTGGATCGGCAGCTGCTTCTATGAAGATCGCCTACTGTTCTGTTCGCCTTCGCCACAAAATTCGACAGGCTTAGTTGTGCCCCTCCCGTCAAACAACGGAGACGACGCGCGGATCGTGGTTTGGAACGGCATGTTATTGTATTGTTGACGCTCGCCGCATGGCAGCAAGGGAACCTTTGAAACGATTTCCCCATATCCAAGAAGAACAGAAAGTTGGAATACCCTCCAATCCTTCGCAGATCTCAACGCGAAGAGTGAACCACTTGGACAGAGAAGCCACCCTCCATTTCGTACGACTCGCACAAGGTACGCCGCTTACACCGACCACCCCAAGGTGATAAAGAGGATCGCCAGAAGGTCATGGTGTCGAACCAATTCCTTCCTACCGAGCCCCTCGTCGGAAATTGCTACCAACACGTTTTTTCTCTGGCAAGCGACGGCAGCAACAGCCAGCGTCGGGCTGCCAATGACCACCAACTCGCCCTTCCCCGCACGGTTCAAAGTTCCACAAAATGAGCGCGAGGCTTTTAACCTGTACGGCAGTCCAATGTCTCAAAAGAAGCGACCGCCCCCACCCCGGACGATGCCGCCGCCTGCAACTCTCGAAGCGACGCTTCCAGGGCCAAGATTGCGTCGGCTACCACCGCCTTCTCTTCGAGTCGGACCCTAGCGGCCGCAACCCTCCTCCGGAGGGACTTGATGGCAGCAGCACCAGAAGCGGAACATCGAGAGGCGGCGGCGGCGGCGGTGATGGCAGCACCCGCTCCCCCGTCCCCACGCTCCTCTTCCTTACCCCTATCCCCCCCCTCCTCTTCGCCTCCGGCCAACTCCCCTTCTCCCCCGTGAGGTTGTCGCCGCTGCTGCCGGCGCTCGAGCTCACCTTCGAGCGCAGCGATATCTTGCTTTTCCTTCTCCCAACCTGACGGGCTTCTCTCATCGGCGGTGCCCCCTAGAGTTGTTAGCTTTCGCCGAAGTCCGGCTAGCAGGGCCCCCAAGCTAGCCGCCTCATTCCTAGGAGTAACCATCTTCCCTTCGAACGCCTGCTAACACGCCGATAGGGGGGTAGGGGGGGGGGGGGGGGGGGGCTGAGCCACATCGACGAGCACGTATTACAGGTTTCAATATCAAGAGGGGTTCGAACCTCTACACCGGGGTCTCGCGCGCCAAGTAGGGGTCTCAACACGCCCTGCAGGTGGGAAAACACCCGCGGCAAACAAGGAGGGGTTGGGCATACTAACAGAAGTGGCAAATATGGGGGGTCGGGAGGAGGGAGACGCAAGTTTACAAAGCTTAGGCATGCCACCAGACAGAGGTCCACCCATCATACCGTACCACGCGTTGCTCAGGGGGGCCTAACCCCGTCCTGAACGCGCCTCTTGCTACGAACGGTGTTCCAGCTCACCCCGTATCTTCTGAGGAGAAAACGGGGCGGGCTTCAGAATGCGGCCGGGGCTTTCCTTCCCTGTCATTTACCACACAATTAGTCTAAATGGACGTTGTGCTAGCGGTGCTCACTTTCTCAGCCACCGGCCTCTCGTCGGCGGTGAGTTGCGCCACGCGAACGGTGGCGAGCAACGCCGGGGAGATCCATCCTGCACCGTGCAACCAACCAGAGGACGGGGGTGGAAGAGAGGCTGGATGTTGCTTTCTTGATGAACCAAGATGGACGGCACGACAATACGAAACAACCGTCCTCGAGAGGCGTTTCCTTTCGATGTGCTTACCACACGGCATGCCAATGAGAAAGATCCACCGCAATCGATGCAGTCGTACTGCAACACCCGTCGGAGGAAAAGTCGAGCGCGACCATGGCCGTGGGTTGGAATACGAGGGGCACGCGGGCCGTCGCCACAAGTCCGCCCAACCAAAACGTGTCCGAGCGCGCCTACCTCCCGCTCGCACGGTTCCCGAAAAGTCGTACGCCTGCGCCGCCGTGAGCGGGTGCTCGTCCAACAAAGCCTGCTTCCATGCGAAGCCCGGGTCAGTTTGCGGCACCCTCACCCAGTAGTCCAAGCCGCCGTAAGGATTGCTCGCCAACACGAAGCCGTAGCTGAATCGAGGGGGGCGGGCGGGGGAAGGGACCAGTGGTAAAAGTGGGGGGAGGGGGGGAGTTGAAAGAGTAGATGTTGCCTCGGGTTGTCGAGGGGACGGAGAAGACACCAACGCCTCGGGTCTTACTCCTTGAAATCTCGCACAAGAAGCGCCACTGAGAAAAGAGTGGTCGTGAGCAAGGACATTTGAGCCGCCTCGCGCGTTTTGGGGTATACTAGGAACGTGTCTCTCCCGCCAGGCGGCACCGTCATCGTTCTATCCACGAGCGCAAAGAAAGACCAATTCCCGTCCGCCAAAAGAGTTCGCGCCTGTAGAGCAGCTTGGCGTTCGAGTAGCGGCCGTAGAGGATGAAAAACTGCTCTCGGGCGGCGTAGTCTCTGCCGGCGGAGACGCGAAGCGTCCCTCGGGCCCTTCCCGGTTCTCCGATGCCCATGGAAAGGCCACCTTCTTGCGCCTGGAACTCTATCATCTCCGACAGAGAGTCCGCGGCCTGGGTTCGGAGAACGAGCGCAAGCGGAGCGTAACCGCGGAGCAGGCTTTCGGTGGTATCATGATCTTGCACGCGCACTCAGAGATCAGCATCGGCAGTATGCACACAGCACACAAATACTTGAAAAAATCTTGCTTTGTTTCTCACCGAAGGATCGTGGTTGGCTGCGTTGATTACTGGCACCATCGCCCTACGGCTGCAAGGAGAATCGTCCGGCCCCGGCTCTTGATAGTCGAAAGAGCGGCTCCATATCGAGGACATAGCCCACAAGTAGTCCTGCACCAGACACGGGCAAGAAAAAAGCAGGGGACCGGAAAAAGCAGGGGACCGGGGATAGGCTTCATCAGGTCGGGGTGGTTTTAGCGGCGGTGGCGATTTTGGATGCGTAGCGTGAAACATCGTTTGGGACAGTTGTGTTTCCAGTACGTATTTGCTTTACAATAGGTGATCTAGACGGCAGTTTCCGCCATGGCCATTGCCGCCGTCCTTCATCGCCTGAATCGGTTCTTCTCCATTGGTAAGAGCACTACAGATGACAACCCCGGCTTTCAATCGGCTCGCCTGGTACTATTTATCAACGGCGGTGCGGCTGCTTTGATTGACCTCAATGTTTTGGTCATCGCCAAAACGAATGCCAGATATCGTTAGCAGCTTGTTCTTGGTTTCGTTCCCTGTTGCTGTTGAATGCTCTCACCTCGAAAGTTACCCCGCCGAGGATCTCCGGATGCGCTTCCACCAACGGCAGGTGAAATTCCTCCCAGTCCTTCCGTACCTGTTAACAAAGCGGTCGACAACAACCGAACAAGGGTAGCGGCACGCCGAAATAAAACACACCATTACTCGAGCCAGGCAAGTGAGAGCACAACCACCAAGACTCATATAGAAAACATGAAGAAAACATTTTGGGGAAAAGCTTTTCTGAATATGTTTCTCCACCTGAGAGTGCATCATTCTCGACAACAGCCCGACCATGGTGCCATCCAGCAACCGGAACTCCTCCTCCGCCTGTTCCACCAGCCACCGTAGAGGTGTGTCCACGTCGTCTGGGAGGGTTCTGCGCAAGCACAAGGGCATGGGCATGAGCATGGTCTTGTTTCCTTTGACAATGGATAAGCGTGTATATACTAATATATAAATATATAGTTTTTACACGAGATACACACTACGACGCACATGTTGACGCGCGAGCACACCACGCTTCAGTAGTGATGTTTTTTCAGTCCCAACGTACACGAGGGGTTTTGCTCTCTTTCGGCAGCTACTGCGACGAAAACAGAAAAATATGATGGCGGCTGCTAGCGTCGAATCTAAGGGAGCACAGCCATGTGCGAAACAGGGGACGCCGGTATCGCGCGCACTTGTTGCTCCTAGTTCCGATGTATATTTGGCGATGCGTGCCTTTCAGGTTGGCTCGCTATTTATTTAAGTCAGAACTTCCACTACTTTCCAACACCAGTGCATTTATCCCGACGACCAAAACATAGTCATGCGAAGCTGCAGAGCGCAACATTCCACCGCATGGTCGCCACTCCCATGACTTGCTTCCTACACCCGTTGAAGCGAAATAGAAGGATGCCAACGGTGCCTGAGGGCATACTGCATGGAGGAGAGCGGGGATGCGGGGTCGCCCGTTCGGCTGGTCTTGACCTCTAGAATAACGGCGAACTGTCGGAGGTGAAACAGAGCTCGTGGTCGTGTTTTGAGTGGATGCTTCTGGCGTGATTCTGGCGTGATTCCCACAGCAGTGCACAAGTCGGCACCGTCTGTCCTAATCCCGCCTACAGAACTGCACCCACTGGCGGCAATAGATCTTCCATCAGAGGGGCCGCGGGAAAGTGAGAGAGGATCGGCAACAAAGTGGGAGAGGTATGAGGCGGTGGAGCGGTAGGTGTGAAGAAGAAGCCACCAGAAGGAAACACCCAATCGATTGCTCCTTCAGTCCATCAACCGTTTAGCCTCGAACACACATGCCACAAGCAGGCAGCGCATAGTGGCTGCGTGGAACCACCGTTTTCAGCATAGGTTCAACGCTCAAAGTGGTCAGACACGGAGAACAAAGCGACAGCCTCACAACAGGCCGGGGGGCGGCGCAGCTTGCGTGCTTGCGCGCTCACCGTAGGTACTGTTTCCAGAAAGACCCGTCGCCCTTTCTTCTCTCGGCCATGAGGTGCAGGGCCAGGACCTGCAGCCAACAAGTATTGTAGAAAAAAAACGGTGTGGATTCAGGAAGCACGACAAGGGAAAACTATGGATACTCTAGAGACGGAAAGGATATACAACGGCAAAGAACGCGCCAGACACTCCCGCTGCTCTGGTGAATCAGGCCACCTCACGCAAGCACCAGAGCATGTCAGCACAAACAGCGGCAAGCGAAACACCTTTCACCTCATCAGGAGTTTCCACTAAACCCGGGTTTGCATCCAGCACTACTCCAAGCTCCGATGCCGCGGCCTGAGATGCGCATGTTCGCCCCGGGAGTTGGTGAGAATATACGTGGTGGCATTAGAAGCAGTGAGCTGGTGCACACGCCCCAAGACAGTCATAGAAGTTGCAGCCAAACAGATTTATTTGCAGCACCACATGCTGTGAAACGCACGTCGATGCCCTTTGTGTGACTCAAAGAGACTCGTAGCAACATCTTAGCTAGGTGTTGTTGAAGCAAGAAGTTCGCGGCAGTATGTACACCTTGGTCGCGGAACCACCTACATACATACCGATAATGCTGTTTTCTCGCTCAAAAAAACACAGCAAGAAGACTTCGTGCGAAACGGGCAGGGCAGCAGCAAACACAAACAAGAACAGAATATTTCACCACCCCAGGTGATAAAGCGTTTCCTGCTGGTGAGCGTCTCACCGAGTCTACCGTCATGCACAGCGAGATGGGGATGGACATGACAACCTCTCCCTTGTTAAGGGCCTGCCCAGTCAACAAGCTGAGGCTCATTTCTCCCCCAAGGTCTTCCAGGCACAGCTTGGTCATGGATCCCCCGTGCTCAACAAACCAGGACAGCAGCCCGTCCAGCTCTACAGCAGTAGCGTCGCGGCCCCCATCTCCCTCGGCATCCCCTTTCGCGGTTGTCATCGGACGTACGCGTGTGGGTGGGTGAGGAGCTGGTCACACGATGAGGAGTGGGGATCACACACGTGCGGCCTGCGGCATGCGGCGTAACCACCCGCATATCTGACGATTCGGGTGGTTCTTCAGAGAAGTAAGGTTCTCACGTTACACCGCACCGTTCACCGTACATGTATCGCTGTGCATCGTACATCGGCACGGCACACGGTGGCACGGCACACGGCGGTACCAGTACGTTGCACGGCACACAATGCTGTACGCTTGCATGTAGTGTGCCATGTACATCTCTTGCCCTCACATGTCTCGCACCATCGTGTGTTGTTGCGTTGTTGCCCTGCCAAGGAAAAAAAAAAAAGATGCCGAAGCCGTGAAGACTACAATGCGGATACATGTCATAGACGGTAGTTGAGGAGGTAAAGGATACGGATACGGATACATACACGGTAGTTGAGGAGGTGAAGGATCTACAGAACAGTAGTGTTTCAAAAGAGGGGCTTCAGATACAGAAGTATCCAATTTACCGTCGCTGGCACAGAGTCGTGCTAGGGGACATTTCGATATATCCCACCCACCTCTCCTTATCGCTGAGTATAGGTGTCTCTGTGCCATTCGTCTGTGCCGTTCGTGTCCGTGTCCGTGTCCGCGTCACTGACTTCACCATAAGCTCAGGGCTTCCAGAAGTTTCTCCGCTTGTTGTCTTGTAGTTGCTCTTCGTCCCGTCATGTCCGGTGCTGCTGCACAGATGAACAGCGCGGCAGGTGTGACCACAGATGTATGAGGCGGAATCGCAACAGTTATCTCCAACAGCTCTCTAGGGAGCCAAGGTTTGTCAACCTACGTCCATTGCATGCTCTGGAGAACCCACACCCCTAGAAAGTCCTAAGAGCAACCATGCAGCGCTTTGGATCCAGCCGTTGTGCACGTAGACATCTCCGACAGGACTTGAGGAGGACGGGGTATAAAGATATAGAGACCGTCTGCTCTGCGCCTATAACTGCTGGTTCACGTGATGATTGACACAGGGCGGCATCTATTCCAATCTGGTGTGTGGTGCATTCTCAATTTGGTACGTGGCCTTCGGTACAAGTTCAACAAGCCCCCACCAACGCGCGTACACGCCAAGTTGTTCGTGCATACCCAGTACCCGCCAACGTTCGCCGGCTGACGTTCGTCTATGCAGATCAACACGCGGAAGCAGGGAGTAATATGTTTTACCATGAGCATACGTACGTGTCAAACATCTGTGTTTCTTCAAGGGTGCCACCACCAACACAACCGACGAACCAACTATTGGAATATGTTCAATGTCAGTCTTTAGTGTCTGTATTGTTCAGAGTACCGTGAATAGATAGTGGATCTAAGGAGCAGTACCGGAATAGTTCAGAGTATCTTCAATCTTAGATTGAAGTACGGTACATCGGACTATGGTCCGACGGGATACTCTCTTTCCCTTGTGAAGTATTTTTGTTGTGCTCTGCTTCCGTTTTGGTTCTTGTTCCGAGATGAGGATAGATGGTTCGCCCTCGCGGTGCTCGCCCATCTATCTCACTCTCTTTCTTTTCGGCCCACTAAGCGCCAAATGAAACCATCTTACCTGGTCTACACACACGTGCACTTAGCAGTCACTCTGTGAGCCTCTGCACACTGTTATTACACAGTGGCCATTGCCAGGAATACACCCAATCCAGGTTTTACATTCCAACAAGTTATCAGCTCTCGTTTACATCACTGCAAGGAGGAGCATCAGCGTCTGCGTACATCCGACCGTTAAATCCAGGATCGGAACATCGTCTTTCTGCGTACATCCGACCGGTAAATCCAGGATCGGAACAATGCTCGTCTTGTCCTTCGGAGAAGCCGCTGGTCAGCACTTCTTCTCCGGGACACGTGAGGACTTCCATCGAGTTCGTCGGCATCATCCACGGCTCAACCAAGGTCGCCTTCCTTCATGTCAAACGCATTCGACCACGTCGACACGCTCTACACGCTACCCTCCGCGTCCATCCGTATCCGGTGGACGTAAATCCGCATCTTCGCGGAATTTTCATTTCAAGAAGGGACAACTGCTAAATAGTTCTACGCGACTTCAGTTGGACGGGTTCAAACACACCGTCACTTCGGCAGGATCTTTGGCAATCCTCGCCGAGACAAAGGCACGTACTTCCGAGACGTCAGCCACGGCATCGGCATTCATCGCCGTCTGCACCGAGGTACCCAAAGTGAGCGGTCCAGGCACCAGGGTTCGAAACGATCGACAGCAGCACCGGCAAGCCGTTGATTTGGAAATTGAAGAAAAGTCTCTACGGGCTGCGCCGGTCTCCCAGCGTATGGAATCTCACGATCGACCAAGACCTTCGCCGCAAGGCTTTTCTCCCACGGCTTCAGATCCATGCGTCTACACCAAGGGGAGCGGACACGCCTACGTCATGCTCACTCTTTTCGTCGACGGCACCCTGCTACCTGGCCCTTCAAACAAGGTTCTTCAGGAAGCTCGTCGAGATCTGCAAAACTCGTTCGCCATGACTGATCTGGGTCGAGCAACCCAAATCCTTGGCATCGACATCAAGCAGGACCTCACCAACGGCACCATCTCGCTAAGTCGAGAGAGATACACTCTTTCTGTTCTCCAGCGCTTCAAGGTGGACACGTGCAACCCTGTGCACACCCCGGGCACTGGAGCGGAACTCAAGCCGTCTGCGGAAGGCAGGGCTGTACTCTCTGAGGCGGACAAAAAGGAATACCAGAGCCTAGTGTGGAGCCTCATCTTCTTGGTCAACTGCACACGGTTCGATGTGGCTTTTGCCACCATGCAAGCAGCCCGGAGCATGTCTCAACCTTCGCAGCTGGACTGGGCTAACGCCAAGCGCATTCTTCGCTATCTGAAGAATACGCCGGGAATGGAACTGGTCTACAAGCGCGACAGCGCATTTCAGCTGACCTGCCACTCGGACGCTTCGTATGCGACAACGGCTCTATGATTTTCCTTAGCGGTGGACGAGCTCGTGTTGTCTTGTACTCACGGGCATCCAGGAAGCCTAGACTCCGAAATTTCCGGACCATGTCGTGCCGTTCCTCCCGGGATTGACCCGGAACCACCACATCGTGAAAGTACCTGTTCCTCGGTCCGAGAGAGACGCCAGTTGAGTCTTCACCGGGCCCGAGAATGCGCACCGGCGGCCTTGACGGCTGCTGCCGCATTAACGCCGGGTCACTCGCTCTGAAGATGATCTGTCGAGGAGGGTCGCTGTGGGCCTGGATGCTGCGGCGAGATTGCTAGTGGTGGTTGCGGCGAGGTTGCTGCCGATGACGAGGTTGCTCGGTGTTCTGGCGGCGCTTTCTGTGCCGCGAAGGAGACGCGTTGCGGCGCCTGTTGCGCTGGGCAGCGCTGCGTTGTCCATGCTGAAATGCGAGGCTTAGATGACGGCGCATGTTGGTGTCGTGTTCACGGCGGATGTCGGCGGCCGTAGAAGACGAGTTGTCCATGTTGATTGAGGTGGAAGAGCAGAGGTGAAGGAGTCGATGAAAATATGGGTTGCAGAGAAGTGTGTGCCCTCGTGGTGGGCACGCCGCGCTAGCACAATCTCCCATGGTGGTTGTTGGAATAGTTGTGTCGTCACGAAGATGATGTATCTTGCACAATATCCATTCGGTTTAGGCTGATCTGAAGATGATGTATCTTGCAAAATGACCCACCCGTCGGTTGTTGATGTCGCCAGGAACATGATATAACCCAACACCTTCTTCTACACCTTCCCGGCATAACATGCAGAGAGATGCACGATGGTTACCAAATTGTCTTGTAGAGCCTGTTACCCACAGGGGGGATATCGCTGTGTGCTGCTCGGTAAATCGTGGAAGTGTAGGTAGCCTTCGCTGACGCTAAGGATTCAGTGCTAATCTATCTTAGACTATTTTCTTAGATAGAGATGGATTCGTTGGATCATCTTTGAAAAAAAAAAAAAAAAGAGGAACCAACCCTTGACCAACCGGATGCCTTACAGCAAAAAATCACCATGTACTCAATTCGGCCGATAGACCGCTGGACCACTGCTGAACGTGTTGTTGTGTCCCTTCCCTCTTCCCGCGAATGGATCCAGGTACAAAGCGTCGCGTACTTACTTTCTGTCGGTGAAAATCTACGTGACTCGATTTCAGCTGCGAGTTGACACGTCCAAACACCCTACATAGTCTAATGGCATATGGCACGGTTTAGTCCACCACGACGAGCGAACATTTATGACAACATTTATTTATGAACTTGTTTTGTTTTTTTCCCGCGAGCTGTAGTCTAATCATGTCTACATGTAGACTATAGTACGACGCAACCCTTCCTTCTCAGTACCTAGGTAGGCTGATAGCTACTGTAGGCACCACAATTAAGTTAGTTGCTGGTTGTGGCCATACGATCGTCCGGCGATCGTCACCACCTTGACATACAGCCGTGCGCGGTGGGCGGTACCGACAAAGGCGTTACCGCCAAAAGAACGCGTAACCGCCTACTGTGGTGGTATTGGGTGCTGGCGGTTTGAGGACAGCACCCACGGGGTTAGCGTCGGCCGAAGCCGGCGAGGCGAACCTCTCCCGTGTGTGTTGAGCGCGAAGCTCTGACAAACGAGCGGCTTCGGCAACAGGGTCAGCGGCGCGAGCACTGTCCGAAGACAGCAGCAGTTGTGTGGTCTGACGACCAGCTGCTGGGGACCCGAAGGTCGCTACGCGGGGCGATGACACTGGTGAACGCGAACGTTCCGAATACTCAGGACTCGCCGAAGCAGAGTCCGAAGAGCCGACGCTAGGTTGAGACATACCGATAAGCGAGGCAAAGCTAAGCTGTGGTTGGTACGACAGCGCAAAAACTGCAGCAGCAGCCTAAAGCACCAGACCGTGCCAAGACACAACCAACCCAGACAACACCGTACGAATAAGCCGACAACGCCAAGTGTGGTGGTATGCACGCGTGATGAAGTCTGGTTGACCCGTGAAGAAGAACTCACTTGTTGTTACTCTTGCAGAACAGCAGCAGCAGTAGCTGTTGCCTTGGGTATCGGTAGGAATGACACCAAGGGGCGCAGGATCCTCAATACAAGCAGGGGCTACTAGATCCTGTCCCCTGTTTTATCCTTCCGCGGGGAGTTACATCTCTCCGCGCCTTCTAGAAGGAACCATTCTCTTCTATGTTCCGTCTACACATCTGAATCCTATAACACTACCGTCAAAACAGTACCGCCAAGTTACCGCCAAATGGCATTGCCGCCGGTGAGTGAACTTTGAACCATTCCATGACAACAACGCCGCACCTACCGAAAATATTCTGGTCTGCACGTAAAACGATGCTGTCTGTCTGGGGTATCGGTTCATACTTAAGTTATCAGGCCTCCCGCTTTCGTTTGAGTCTTCCCCTACGACTTACCTACGAATAACCTAGTACGTACGCAGCAGTAGATGTAAGGTGGGGTAGGTGGCGGCTAGTATATTGTGCGCTTGATTGAGTGTACCGTTTACAACCTTCATACAATACCGATTTGAACGACTGACATCACGCATGCATGAGCTCCTTGGTAAAGTCACGGACGGACATGCTCTATTAATTAAGGCAGTCTAAACGAGTTTTTTGGATTTGGGGGTCGGTGAGATCGCACTGGTGCATATAACCGACGCCGGTGCGGAAACAAAATAGTCCGGTAGAACTACAGGGGATGTATTGTAAAATGTAGGTTACCTACACAGATGTTTTCGTACTTGGCACCAGCTGGCGTCACTGATATAAGTCATCAGTGTATAGACTTAAAAAGACTCGAAATAAGTCCAGTACCCAGTCGGTTTTCCTCCACTTGCTGAAAAGACTCCACCACATCCCGTTCGACTATGGGTACCTCGAATGGGTAGTCTTTCTGTGCGTGTATTGTATTTATTTTCCTTAAAAATATAATCACGCCGTTCTTGTTATGCTTTGCAGCCATCTCCCCGACCATTGCCATTTCCCCGACCAGTGCCATCTCTGCGTCTCTTACGATACTCCAAAGAAACACGCTCACAAGAAACCGAGACACCCATATATCACATCACGTTACAGATTCGTTCAGTCGACTTCATAGCCCGGCCAGAAAAATCAACTAGGAAACGGGTTAATTACCCGTTTTGCGACAGGCGATGAAATGAGAAGTTGAGCCTCGATCCGAATTGGACGAAGGGAATCGTCAATAAAGGTCGACCGGGGTTTCTGTGTGGGGTTCGACCGCCCAAAGTAAGAGACTAAAAGGGGTGTGCCCGTCCGTCGCTAACAAGGAGATGTAAGCTATGTAAGGTCATTCTCCCACACAACTGACAGTTTTGCCGCCCATGGGCACTTTACGGGGCCGCCAATAAAGTGCCCACCGTGCGCACTTCAACCTAGAACTTGGCCACCGGTATATCAACCTAGAACTTCGCCACCTGCACATCAACCTAGAACTTAGCCACCAGCGTCAACCTAGCACGTATCGTGTGAGCTTGGGGGTAGGGATAGGGTTAGCGGTATGTAGGGATATTAGCTGCTATAGTGCCCGTCCCAAAGCAGGTCATCTATTGTTAGGGGAGTACACTGATTCCGGTTGAAGGGCTCTCATTGGCCGCCCATGGACTTCCCATGGGTTGCCCATGGGTCGTTTGGCAAAACTGTAGCAAGTGTGGGGGACCCTGTAAAGTGACCTCCCCCTCGCATTCGATGATTTTCGAGCATCCAGCAACAGGGGGATGGGAGAGCAAGCGAACAAACAGTGAGCTGTGCTCACGGTGCGGCTGTGACTACGTCAAAATCACCCTTCACGTTCTCCGAAATACTTCGTGCAACAACCGTAGAGAACACACTTCGTGCACTCCTTCAACAGTTCTACCCAGCGTGAGCCTTTTGCAAGACGCTATCGTAGAGCTGCTACAAGTCCTCGAAGGGGAGACAATAGCACCCCCGCACGGACTTGGTTGTGTTCTACTATGTGCGCAAGCATGCCCCCGAGGCCCCGGAGGCCTCTCCAGCTTCTCGGGGATTCCAGGGGGACTGGACCATCGACCAGCAGAAGTCCGACAACGATGCCCACACAAGAATCAACGGCGAGCGGCACAAAGCGTCTTCCGACTAGTCGCCGGAACGGTGTTGTTTACCAGGCCGAAAAAATATGGGAAATCTGTGGCGTTGTCTCATTTGATATACCACCCCTTTCTGGTTTTTGTCGGAAAGCGGACGTGCATGATCTCAAAGACGCCGGTCGAACAATGGGTCGAACGACTATTGTACCGCAAATTGTACTGTTTCCGATTTCGATGGGTCGGGAGGAATCGACCCCAAAATTGGTACGTTACTTACGATGGGTACATCCCCACACGCACGCACGCTAATGTTGTGAGAGGGGGGGAAGTCGACGGCCACACCGAGACGGCGTTCACAGCACAAACAACCAACACGGCACTGCGGGGCTTCCAGCTGCAAACACGCACATGCGCGCGCTCCCCGAGAAACTAAGACTCAGGTTTCGATGATGATCTTCTTGTCCTTGTAGTCCGGGAGGCGTGTTTTGTAAGTGTCAAAGATTCGTTTCACCTCCTTCACGTACACCGCGTGGTACCTGAGGCATCACGGAAACGCGACAAGAAAAACGGCGCGGGTGCCGCGGACGAAGTAAGTGGGATAGGGTGGGGTGGCAGCACAGCGGAAGCAATCGTTTCAATCTTGTGCCATCTGAAAAAGATCCGACTTTGTGCAACAAACCCTTGAATCACCATGAATGAATTGGTTGTTTCTTGCAAAAATATTCCGAAACTCATTAACGTTGTTGGCTACGTTGCTCCCCGTCCGAGTCGAGCAGAACGCAAACAGGCTGTGGGCTCTTGGGGTCGTCCCGAGCGGCCTAGGCAAACTTTTCGTGCGGTGGTCGCACGGAGGGTGAGTGCCTTGTGACCCCGCAGGCACGAGGAGATCTCAATCCGATCCAACACATACTGCACTTTATAGCCCACACACACGCAGACAGGGAACACACAAGCGGAAACACGTTCTGGTTGAGAAGAGCGGAGACACGGAGCTTGCGGTGCGCGCTGAAAACCGGGAAATGTGCTATTTCTTTCAAAAGAATGTGAGCGACCAACAGGCCAACAGATGCAGCTCGGCAGAAGCAATCCCGCCGCTTGCCGAACGGCCAATACCGCCGAAAAGGGGTACACCGGGCGACGAAACTAGCGCCTGCCCCTTCAAGCGCCCTAGCGAAAACTGTGGGCTATAGCTGGTTGGCTCATGTGCTCGGAGACTGAGGGGGGGCGACGCAGAACAAGGGCTGAAAACTGCTGCCCGAACACAAGGCGCTGGTACGAGTTTAGGGTAGAAATCGCTCAGCAGCACACGCTCGCGCCGGGCTTTCTGGTCGTTATTGACGCACATCTCGCGGCGGACGATCGATCCACTTGGGGGTGACTCCGCACTTGGTTGACCGCCGGGAATAGTCCACAAAACAGCAAACTTGCTACGAAAAATATCTTGAGATGCACACAAAATCACGCAAACAACGTTCGACGCCCGTATTTGGCCTGACGTCCATCTACTGAGATGACTTCTGTGTTTAAATTCAAAAATGTCATTTTATGGGTTTCCAAGGGTTCTCGAATATCTTCTCCGCCATGTCGACACCATCGCTCTATTCATAGGACGCGAAACGTTGATATCGGCGGGCGTTTACCAGTTCGGTACATTCACTTCAAAGGTTGGATGGCATGTACTTACATAACAAAAAGAGGTAACACTATGATTTCATTGCCATTACCGTGGTGTATCCTATCTCTTATCCATTGGGAGGGAGAGAGGGGATGTCTCGTTTCTGAAAAATAAAAAAACGGCCGCGACCACTCTCAAAGCCGTCCCCAAGATGCTTCGACCATTACCCGCTTGTCAACATCGTAGCCTCTCAAATGTAACCGCCGAAAATGTAACCGTCAAAAGAAGACGGATGAGAATGGCGTTTCATTTCGTTTGGTAGTCGGCGGGGAAGGGTTCTCGTTGACCGCACCACAAAAACCAAACACGCAGGGTTACACAAACACGCAGGGTTGGGTGCGTGTGTATGCGTACGTACGCAGTACCTGCATAATTTTGGGGATGACACAAGTCTCCGAAAATAAACGGCAGGTTAGAAGGCGTTTCATTCAGTCGGCGAGGGGACAAATATATTTCCAATTTCGCCGCGTGCAGAAGGGGCTCCGGGGTTGTGGCGCGGGAGGTTTCTGCCGTGCACGGTTCTGCTTCAAGGTGGGCGACATATCAGACGCACGGATCAACTCTGTGTGTCGCGTCTTCTTGCAAGACGTTCTGGCAAAAGTTGAGAGCAGACGGTACATGGTCCTCGCCCACGGGACGACCAGTCTCGGATTTTTCCAAGCCTGTGTCCTGGTGAATTTTTCCTACCCGTGTTTTACTCACTTGTCGACATCCTCTTCCGAGGGGAACTCCTTCTTCGGGATACCTATCGGCTTGCCGACTACGCACATCGACTTGCATGCAACAAAGCCGGAGAAATTGGCGCAAGAGGAAGAGGGCAACACGGAGGGGAGATTGCCAGACAGGGGACGGCCGGCAAGGAGAGGTGGCGGAGGGCGGCAGGGAGAGGACATGACGCGGAGGAAGGGGAGGAGAGGGAGAGAGGGGGGGGTTAAAGGGGGGTGTCGCGGGATCATATCACTTCATATATTGTGATTTATCGTCATGGGTTTGTGGAAAGAGCTTCTACTTGTTTTCGCAGTTGATGTTTTTTTTTCCCTCTATCGTGTTTGTGCCGCTCTATATTTCGCGTGCATCTTTGCTGGCGACAAAAAAATAGGTCTCACGTACAGTAGGAAACTTCGGGTTTGACAGAGCTCACCGCCCGGAAAGAGCTGCGACGCAGCCCCGCACACTATGCGCTTAGACCTGCCCAATACATAATATTTACTCTATTCACAACACGCACGGAATGAATGCACATTGGCTACACACAAATCTGGCGCAACGGTCAAGCCTGTACAACAAAAAAGCGCGACCGCGAGAAGTTAACTACACAAACACCGCCTCAACGTTTCAAATTTCGGAAAGATCATGTACATGATGCCTGGAAAGTCGTACTCGCTTCTACAGTTTAGGTATTTATAAATATTGTGTTGGTTCGGTGTGATGGGCGACAAGTGTGCCGAGAGACTTAGCGCCCGCATCCTCGGCGTACCCGCGACCTACAGGTCTTACCTTGCCAGGCATCGGGATTGGCAAGCCCCACCGCCCCCAGAGGATAGTGATGCTAGCTCCTAACTTGCGGCTCACGCTCGTCAACACTGGGTGTCGGAGAATCTTCGGGTGGGGAAGAAGCCACACGCACAGGCCAGAAAGACGAGGTTCGGGGGGGGGGGGGGGGGGGGGGGGGGGGGAAAAAAAAAAAAAAAAGGTTCCCAGTGGGTTTAAACCGGGGGGGCCCAAAAATTTTGGGGGCCCCCCTCCCGGCCCAAAAATTAAAATTCCCACCCAAAAAAAAAACCCACCACCACTTTTCAAACACAAGGGGGGGATTCAAAAAAAAAAAAACCCGGGGAATGGACAAAAGGGGAAGGCCCCCCCCCCCCT
>FN649728.1:6185468-6202972 GCA_000310025.1 Ectocarpus siliculosus | reverse complement strand
GGTTTGGGGGGGGGGGGGGGGGGGGGGGGTTAGGCGACAAGAACAACGCAGGTTCGCAGCTGGTTCAAACCGGGGTGCTCACGAATATTTGCGGCTCACGCTTCCGGCCCAGAACGTAGACGTCACGACACAGAGAAACGACCAGCAGCAGCTGTCAAGCACGAGTGCAGGATTCAAAAAAGAAGTAACGCAGGGAAGTGAACACAAGGAGAGGTCTCCAACCCCGCTCCGCCGTATAAAAGGTCAGGAAAACACTATTCTAGCGGCTATCGTTGTGCTTCTTCGGTGTAGCACCGGGTCGTACATCTCCAGACGAGCGGAGGCAAGACCGGCACGGTAGGTCGATACCGTGGGGCGGTGAGTCACAGATGGAAACTATGGCCTACAGACATGGCGCTCTCGAAACTCGCACGTGTCCCACAAACATTATTTGCCTTTCTTTTGCTGAGCGAAACAGTTGGAATCTACCGGAGTCCACAGGGTCGCAATCTTCCGCCAGGTAACTTCCTGAGGGCGGATAGTCCCTCTTGCAGAAGTGTCTGGGGACTGCAATGCTTGCGCAAGCAAGGTCCCACCTCTCTTGACAGCTTACGTCTTGCCTTCATTCTCTTTGTCAATTCGAACATGAAATACGCAGCAACATCGCGCGATTGTGGACCACGCCTTTCAAGCCTCCGTCAAGGCAACTGCAGCCAACGCAGCAACAACATTATTACACATGGGCTAATCGAGGAGAGACAGGGCGTGGGTCATCCGCGACAGTCTATTCGAGAACAACGTCGCACAGCATCGCTTCCTCGACGCCCTAACCTGAAATACATCGGGTTCCGTGCACCCCCGTCTCCTGCGAGCCCTGTCATCATGAGGGCACAACATGAGGATGACAAAGGGTATACTAGGGGTGGGGGTTTCACTGCATTGCGCAAGCGGACCAACGCGCGGCGATCGTCACGCAATGACCCGCCCGGCACCTAAGCAAGCTTGGACTAGCACAATGTGCCACAATCGGGCAGTAAGTAGGAACTCGACGTTGCCGTTTTCGACTCACATCCCTCCGCCAAGACGTTGTAGGCTCTCACGTCTATTTGCAGCTCGTGTAGGTCATGAAGGTGTGGACATCATGACTGCCTTAATGGTCTTGTACTCGATGTTATTTCTTCATTTTTTTGTCTACGCTTGCGTTGGTGCGGGGAGATTGCGTGACGATCGTCGCCCGCTTGTCCGGGTACTTTAGTTGCACAAACCAGCGGTAACGCACGCCCTAGAACACCTCGAAGTCGTCCTCGCGTCGTGCCGCATGATGACAGTCCTTGCAAGAGACGAGCGCGCGCAGAACCCGACGTACTGGTTTAGTTCGACTTGTTGCTGGTGCGTGGAGAGATTGATCATGTGGGGCGTTGTGCCCGAACGGGCCGTCGCGGTTGACCTGTGCTCTGGCGTGTCGTCGCTTGACCCATGTTGCTTGGATGTTCGGTGTCGGTATCGGGGTCTTGGCGAGATTCTCTCGAGACGTCGGCCGGAAGGACGGCGGCAGGCGCCGGTTTCATGAAGGCGACCTTGCTTGGGCTGGTGGTGCGTGCCGTAGGCGGGTGGTAAACGCGACAAGCAGGGCTGTCGTCACTCCTTCCCGCGCACTAACTTGGAGGTTTAGGTGTGCCCTTCGACGTGAAGGAGGGCGAGAGAGCCGATGGTGCGCAGGAAATAATTACCCGCTTGCTTGTCGACCATGCGGAAGTTTGGTGTTCCCCATTTAGCGCCTCTACTTAGCGGCTTGTGCGGTACATGACATATGCAGAGCACTGATGTAGCTGTTACTCCCCTCGGAAGATGCTTCAGAAGGTTGGCGTCGTTCGTAATGCTGCTTGTCGCGTTCGGATGTATGCCAATGTGTGGCGGCATGTCTATTAGTCTCGAAAGTCGCTGCGGGCACATTCTCCCCCATTGTTCGAAAGTAGACGCGGCAGCCGTAGTCCAAGCGGGATATCCAGGTCATTTAATCTGACGAGGGTAGAACAGAAAAGGCGTCACTCATCCTGTTGATGAAGCAGATCGCCATGGAGCCGACCGTGAGACCAGTGAAGAATGTCATGTAGTTGATCCCCGATCGCACGTGGCGTGACGGGTCCAAGAAGATTGGTGCCGACGAGCTCAAAACGTTCAGTGATGCCGTCCTTCTTGGAGATCTTCCGATGATATTGTTGAACGCGTCTATTGATTTTGCACGTGCTGACGCCGAAAACAAACCGGACATGCTTACTCCGCTCTCCTTGATGCGTGACAATAGGTTAAGCACTTGTATATTTGATGTCCCGAGGCTTTGGTGCTACAGCTACAGTAAGTGCTGGCCGTGAGGCAGAAGCAGCTGTAGCAAACGGCCACCACCGGGTGCTGCAGTTGAAACTACCGCCATATATGTAGCCAACACGTCCTGGCGGCATCGCCGTAGTTGTTGCACCCGTAGGTGGAGACGTCGCTGGGGAATACCCGATAGTGGGTATTTCCGGCGGAAGATATAGATGCAAGAAAGTGTTGAAAACCCGTGCTGCGTAGCGATGCTGTCTCGTGCAATAGCCAACCGAGATGGGTAAAGCGTGTCTGTAGGACGGTCCAGACGTCTGGGTACCGGGTTCCATTCGAATGAAGTACTCCGAAAACACGACAGGTGTTTCCACAGAGATTGCATAGGTGCCACCCCCGAGACCCGGTACGATGGCGGAAAGAAGGACGGAATGTTGGATAGGCACATTTTTCGATACCTTGAAGTTCCACTGCTGGCGATGTGGATGACCAGCGGGGACTTGATTCTCTTGTACTCAACCATTGAGTGATTCACCTCCGGAAGTATCCCGTTGTCGATGAATTGGTTGGTTGGTTGGAGGTGTCAATGCTCGTGGTCATTTCGAAGCGGGTGGGAGTAAGTGGTACTGGTTTTGACGTCGGTCCCAGCGACGATGAAGGAAAAGTAATGCCCGCAGGGTGACTGCTGAGGACGGTGTGGTTGTCAGATGCTGGCGTAGAACGTTTAGTAGCGTTGGAAATGTTTCCATCTCGGTGGGAGGTGGCGGAAACTGCCGAGCTAGGGTGTCCTTGACGGTCGTAGGTATTGTTCTGGTAGCGACGCCCACCGTGACCGCGACCGTTGATGTAACGGTTACAGTGTTAGCGCTGCATGCGATGGGCGCGACGCCCGCCTCTTGTTGCCGCGTTGATGCTCTTGTTGCGCACACAACAAGTAGAATAGTCGAGCGGAGACGTTTGGTGAGGGGTGCACCAATCGCCCTTGTTACCACCCGATCTGTTGCCCGCTGGTTCATTTTGGCGTTCAAAGCGTGGTGAAAGCCAGTGTTGAACTCATGGCCCTCTTCTCGCAGAAGGTGCAGAAATTTGTTGACGGTGCTGGCATAGCCAATGTACGGCCCTTCGCGACGCGCGAAAGCCGGTCATGGGCGATAGGAATAGCGCGCATGTTACCAATTTCCAGGTCGAACGTGTCGTTTGACTCGGCAAGGGTAGCTTGAATCGAGTGTACCTCTCCGGCAGTTGCACTAAGGGCATGTCCAGAAGTTCGTCATGATCGATGGTCTGCCCCGTGCCGTGCAGTCTATCACGTACGGCGAACAACTCGCTGCATAACACATCTGTCAATTTCTTCGTCATCATCCTCCACTCATGTCTTGAAGGAGTTTTGTGCTTCTTGGCAAGATCGTTCCAAACGCCAATACCGATGGGGAAATACCGTTTCTTGGACTTGAACTTCGGTGAGAATCTTGTGGCAGGCCCAGCAGCGCCGAGATTCAGGAATGTCAAGACCATTCTGTGGCCCAGTGCCAATCGCGACTGTCGGCAGAGGTTGATGATGCCAACCTCCGTTTCCCTCGGGATAGTTGTTGAAACGCCGTGGGTTGGCGTTGAATATGAAGACGTGGTATCAAGACCACGCTGCTGCTGACCAGGCAGGTCTTGTTACTGACGAGCCAGGGCGTCATCATCAACCGATGGCGCGGATCTCTCCGGCCGCTGACGATGCTCCGGATGTGACTTCGCGAGTGTGTACACGGGTGCCGCTTGGGTCGTGTGTAGATTGACGACCGCGTTGTTGACGATATACATATTCTGGACAGGGACGTCCATCCAGTTTACCTGGATAGCCTACGCTAATGACGGGTTTCGCTTTATGGAACCAGACATCAAGTATTGTCCCGTTGAATTTGCTGCCGGCATCTTTCAGTAGCCCTTCGACGGATGATAGCTCCGTAGATTACGGGAAAAAGCGTCACATCACAGTAATGTATCGCTGCCGGGGTTTCACAGCTCCAGTTGTAGAACGTGCGGGAGGATATATTTCTTCAGCCGTTCTTTAGCTGCGTGCGTTAATCATAACTCCAGCCCAAACATCGCATGCTCACAACGAACCACTATTATCAGGAGGGAAAGGAGGCCCTCTGCTGCCCCCGTCTTCGAAATCCCCCGTCCCCGGTCTGGCTCAACGCCACCGCCAACATCTATTCAGTAGATGTCCCTGTATAGTGCCGGTGTGTTCCCAGAAAATACACCGTCACTATACCGGACCGGCATTATTCAAAGTATTGAGAATGGCGTGGGAACTTGGACACTCTGCGTGTGCCCGCCGAAAACATCGGCCGTGTACCGGGCATCGGCACCATTCAACCGGCACTAATCAGGGGCATAAACTGTACCTCGAGGCAGGTGGTGTTCCCGAAGTAGTAGCAGGGGATGACCTCGCTGCCCGTCTGCATCGCCAGCTTGATGAAACCCTTGCGCTTTCCCACGTATAGCCGCTCCTCCGCCGGGTTAGACAGGAACAGCTCCTGCGTGACGGGGGAATCGGTTGTACGATGACCACAGAAATTTGTCAATTTCGAAGGTAACATAAAAAAAACAAAATAAAACAAGAACAAAACCCTTGCAAATTACTTCACCAAGGACAAAAAGGCATCTTAAAAAGGGTCGCAGGCTACTTATTGACACAGAAACGGCGCAACGGCCCCAACTGCCGGCGGCCGTCGACACGCAGAGAGCAAAGCTCGTCATGCAAAGGCGATCGGGGCTGCGGTAGGAGGTGACGTTGGCGAACGGCGGCGGTGGCAACAGGGTATTCTCCCATCTGTTGGTGTCCCAGCCAAAAACACCTCCTTAGACTATGCATATGCAAATCGAAACGCCCACGAAACACGTACGAGCTTTCGTGTGCATGTTCCGAAACAAGGGCGACCCACATACCGGGGTAACCTGGATGTTTCCCAAATTAGCCACACCGGCATATGATTACAGGCGGGGGGCGGTACAAAAGCAGCAGCTTGGGGGGGCGCAGACGAATACACCCATTTACATACAGCAGCGGTAGTGCTCTATACCATAGGCACATCATACACTCACCGCTATGCCGCCGACGTAGAGAACGACGCTCGTCCGGCGGAGGGCCGACTTCAAGCTGCGGCTCGACGCCCCGACCAGCCCGAAGACCCCGAAGACGTGCTTCATGATGGGTATCCGCCGGATCACGTCCGCTGTGCAGGTCGGCGGCGTCGGTCGCGGCGCCTGCCACGGTGGTGGTGGTGGTGATGGCGATGTTGATCATGGGAAACATTATGTGTGTGAGAGTGAGTGGTTCTTCAGTCGGATCATCGACCACCTGCCAACCGGCTGACCAATGAAAAACGCCAGTCTTGCAGTCGTCGACAGCGCCTCAGAAGGTGCCGCCACCTAGTATAAGAATCTCCTGTTTTGCGCGAGGCTCGTTACTCTCTCCTCTGTGGCGTAAACCGACAGCGCATGGATGCTTGGTAGGTTGTTGTATGGGACTTTTATCTGGGCAACTGTTGTTATGGTCAAGCTATCAAGGTTCGGTTTATCTTAGCTCCCAGGTTCTTCAGTGTTTGCGCACATCGCAACCGGCTGAGCAAACCAAAACATATCAGTCTCTTGTAGTGGAACCGGAAAACGCCTTCTACTCGGTGGCCTCGGGCGGGGGGGGGGGGTTACACATTGGTGGATAACACGCGTCACCCCTTTGGCGGAAAGGGCAACGCCCTTTTGTGTCAGACAAGAACGCCTCCGACGTTCGGGTCGTCTTTGTAGAGATACAAATATCAATGCCATGCAAAGAAAATTCTCGCTTGATTTCACACACCCTTCTGTTGGACAGACGGGTGCGAGCGTAGGTTGTTCAAAATACTTCGGCGTGAGGTGCCCGGGGGCGGGGGGGGGGGGATGCCAAGGTTGCGCAAGCAAGCGAGTGTAACGTGTCGTGCATGTTGTCACCGCTTCTATCGAACGTCATTTCATTTGGTACACCTATTGGGTTGTTTTTGTGCACCACCCCGGGTCGCACAGGAGGAGGGACTCATGGTTTTAGTTCCTCCGGACAAGAAACTACGGTGGCGGTGCGTGCACATTTAACCTGGGACCAGCAGCTGTTGTTTCCTACCGATACATACCATTAACTCTGGAAACTTGGGCACGGTACGTCGCATATGATACCACACGCTGGACTAATTTTTAAGTCAGATCGATTGCTCGCAAAAAACAAGTAATCGTTTCCGCCGAGAGCTTTCTTAAAACGTGGAACTACGTTATAATAAAATATATCGTCGTGGAGGAATCGAGCTTCAAATCGGCCCAGGGGGTGGCTTGGGAATATACTCTTTGGGTGCATACCAAAAGCCGCAACCAAGCACAATGTTTCCCTATCTTGCGCCTCCACTACCCGTAGCTCTCCGTGAACAGCACCCGCGAGAGTAGTGTTCGGGCCGGCGAATCTAGGGTAGGTCAATTTCTCCTCACCATGTTGATGGCGCTGCAGATGCCGGTGATGGACATGACGCCGTGAGGCTGTGCCGCGAAGATGATCTTCTTGTCCTTCTCGATCAGACTTATCTCTTCCTGGGAGGTCTCCTCAACCTTCTCCACCAGCACCGGGAGAAGTTGGCGAGCGGGGGGGGATATCATGTTACTACCACAACAGATTACCGCTAGACGGCGGAAGCGCAGTAACCACGTAAAAACAAGAAGAGAGAGAGAGAGAACGACTTGTATCCTCGTGGGCATGAAACCACCTTCGCAAATCACAGGCGAGCATGCCGAATGCTAAACCCTTCTTTCGGTCCGACAGCGAAAAGTAAGCACTCCCATGTCTATACCGCAAGATACACAGAATGCGAGTTCGTATCTGTGGACACTGCGGACAACGCGGTTGTGAGGAAATATATACAATATGCCATTTTTGCTTCGGTCACCAAAACTTTTGAATCGACTCCACGTGCGCGACAGCTACAGCCGTCTTTGGTCATGAACAATCAGCAAGGCAAACTCGAACTTTCCGTACGTGTGGACGCGTGCGTACTTCCCGGCTTTCCCCAACACACCGAGAGGTACCAGGTGGACCGCCAAAAACGACAACACGGTGGCCAGCGCGTGCAAACGTCAATGGGCTGCTGCGTGTCGCAACCACGCAAAGAGCGTTGCACGGGTGCAATCAGACACCGCGACCTCGTGTGTGTGCAAGTGAGGCGCGGCAAAAAAAACGATTTTGCGAGAAACATTTCGCACGAACGCTCCGGCGGGCGAGACGACTACTATCTCACGTCCTTGGCGTGTCGATCACGGGGAGGAACAAAGAAAAGAAAAAGTGGGACGCGCTTGCACCAGCAGAACGCCTGAGGCCTTTTCAACTCCCCCCGAAACGGCACATTCGCACTCATCTCACACGGAGGGAGAGAAAACCAGGTGGAGCGGTGGGGAGCTGGGACGGGCCAAAGAATCCTTGGCCTCAAGGGGCCCCGGAAAGCTTGCTTCGCGACAAATCGCTTTGGTACTTCGCTGTGTGATGTGGTCCCACTTACATCCACTGTCTCAGGGGCTGTTGAATCCAAACTACCTCTCATTGAAACATCCAACCTCCGACGGGCAGGGTCTTGACGTGTCCAAATAAGGTGAGCACGCCATGGATGTGCACGGCTGTTTAGCATCACGACGATCGATGCTACTCCGTCCGCTGTACCTTGTTTGGTTGGTGCAATCTCACGGGTGATCCGCTTCGCTATACAAGAGCCGGGAACCAAGGGTCCGGCGAGGAGCTCTAGCCCGCCCCCGTGCGAAATCAACGGGCTTTTTGATCCCGCAAGCTTCGATAACCCCCAACCCCCCCCACTAACCGTTCGAAACCCCTCTCTCGACTAACCTCATCGAAGTCGTGGTATTTCAACGCGCAGCGAAAGAACCAGGTGTTGAGTAGCCAGGGAAGGGCTTTCGTCGGGAGCACCGCGGACACGGCGTAAGGAACGAGGGCCGCAGCAGCGGCAGTCCTGGAGACAAAGAAGAAGAGCAAGCCCACCTGAACACGAAAATCAACACGAGAGCGAATAAGGTCAAGGGCCAAGGTAAACTCATACCTTCTTCCACATGCAACCATCCAAATTCCGGAACGTTGAGATTAATCAGGTACATATTCCACGTGTTTCTGTGAAGACCACACATGTCGTAAGAATATTTCTGGCCGACCTCGAGTCGGACGCAGCTGACTGCAGCGGGTGGCAAAAATCTTCACCTTTCAAGCAGAAACGAACCGGCCGAGCGATGGAGATGCGACGTTGTAGCCAAGTCCAAACCTTCCAAACAGACGACGAGCCGAAACCCAGCGCGTGGGCTCCTCTACACTCTACATTCAGCAGCACACGAACACCGCTGCTGCAGCGAAAAGGGGTCGAGTGGGAACACAGGACCACAGAGTACGACAATACTCTCATGCTAAACAGCGCTACGGGGACGGACACCGGCGCACCGTAGGAAGCCAGAGCACCGCGTAGAAGTAGCAGGTGCTAAAGGTGGACACGGCCAGAGCACCCGCGAGGCGCTCGAGGAAGGTGCCGGACGTCGTCGGCGTGTACGTCTTCATACTCTCCCCCACCTGCCCCCGGCGTGGGCGTCCGAAAGACCTGGATAGAGCTTGCTGAGGAGGAGTGTTGGCGGGCTCCTGGAAAAACGGAAAGGGACGAAAAATTCGGCAACCGCAGGCAGTACCCAGGACGTGAACGGCGGAGGTCGAGGTTTTGAAAGCGTTGGTCGCGCTCTGCTGACAAGAAGAGGCACAGCAAACCCAAGCCGTGACTGTTTCGAATCTCCCCCTCGGGCACACTCATCGCCTCCGGGCGGAACACCTCGTCTAAGGAAAGGGTGAGACGGGGGGGGAAACCAGCCCACTGCACGTGGGACTGGGGCAACTCGCGCGGGTTGCACGCCGAGTACTCTCGCTGTTTGCAACTGGCGCCGTTGCATTGGATACAGGCGTGACTATTATCTACTTCTTATGAGATTGCAACCTTGCCGGAACTAAGCTTCGGAAGAATTGCGCGAGGACCCTATGTGTTGTACAGGACTCGAGGAAATTGGCTCCCGTGATAAATGATACGGACCTTACCATATGTACAAAGCAGTGGAGTGGCACGAGGGCACCAAAAAGGAATGGAAAGCGAAGCTGGAGTTCTTGATCCCTACCGTGCGACTGCCATGAGGATGTGAGCAAACTAGTGTGTACAGGGAGACGCCAGTTGCGTTGGAGGACCAGGGCCGAATCTTTCGGCGCGTCGGGAAACTTCTTCCCGCGTACACGGCGTTGTGGCACCACAGGCCGCTGTTCTCAGAGATACATCATGTGAAGCACACAGATCTCTCCGTAGGCGAATGTTATTGATTAAGGAATAATAAGACATACAGGTACTTTCTGACGCTATGAATCCATTGCTAGTCTGTCTCAGACTCTTTTCTATGATAGAGATGGTTTCGTTGTGTCATATTAAGAAAAAACACACACACACACACACACAGAAAGACTACCCATTCGAGATATACCCACAGTAGTCGAACGGGATATTTTGGTTTGAATGTCCCACTGTGCACAGAACCGAGTGGTTTCCAAAAAGGAAGGGCGGTTTCTAAAGCGCGAAGGCCGCCCGCCCGCTTCCGCAACCACAAACAAGGTTGTGTCGAGTAGTGCCTGATGTGCGGGCAATAGGCACTTGTGGTGCCCCATGGGTGGTGCCCCCTCCGTTGGTGTGTTTTGTGTGATCCATCCGCAAAGAGCGGGCCGGCATCGAAAAAAATCATGAAGATTCCCACCACATCATTTTGTTCCCGCAGCACCACCACATGCGATGACCAGCGAGCGTGCCGCAGCTCGCTATTATTGTCAATCATCAACCTTTCGTCGACTGCTGTTTTCCACGGTAAGAATAGCAGCTGTGCAACACAACACCCGTGGTTTCTTCGTTGGTACCTCGCACGATCCGTGACTGCTGGACGCGTCAGCAGGAAGCAACTTTCGTGGCTATTCAGTCAATCCACGATTCACAGAAGCACACACCAGGTCCTTTTCCTCTAATCCACTATGAAGAGAGCTCACCGCCGATTGTAGCTGGGCCTAGCACCTCAACCACTGGTGTTTGTTCTCAGGAGCAGCCGTCCCGGCGGTACGGAGTGTGCTGCCTTCTCGCTGGGGAGACTCAAAGTGTCCGCCAGCCCCCCCCGCATGCTCCGCCTATCCCCCCCCCCCTCGTTCCAGACTGAGGATCTTCTGTGTACCCCCCATCAAGGGTCTGGGGTCTGCAACTCAAAACGCACAAATTCGAGCAACACCGCACATCCTCTTGCTTGTAGCTCTCTGGCGTCAGGACTTGCTGGGGGAAGCTACCTCTCGCACGACCTTCAGATTCTTACGACGAGAGGGCACCTCGTCTGGACGGCTCGGCGTCGAAGGCGGTGAGTGTGGCGAGAGCATGATTCCTAGTTGGTTGATCTCGGTCTCTCTGTCCCGACAGCTCCAACACACCAGGAAGAGGCGACGCCCAGGCTCTCAGTTGACAGCAGCTGCTGCGGTTTTGTGCTCGGCCTAGATCGAGCTCTCTCGGCACGCGCGCGCGCGGGCGTGTCACGCGCTCAAGTTCCGCTGCGGCTTCTTCTGTGCTGGGCGCAGGAGATGAGCCTTTGCGAGAGAGCGGCGCCGCTCTCTCGCCGCTGGATCGAACATCAATCAAGGGGGGGGGTTGGGAAAGAAATTGCGAGACCCAATCGCACCCCCATGTTGGGTTTGTTCCGTGCCGTGTGTGTGCGCGACCTACCGACGCTCGCCGCGCCGAGCCAAACGCGTGCAACCGCGCGTCACCGGACGGTGTGTGCCCACGCAGGGAAGGTGTTCGCACCGTGGGACAGAGAGAGAGCTGCCCTTGCGAAAGGCTCAACGCCGTGAACGACCGAAAGAGCTTTGTACGCACGACAAGCCTCCTCAGCGAGAGGGCTTGTCGCCCGAAAAAATTAAGGCCTGTGGGTTTTAGTCTAGGCGTGAACCTTCTACGACACACCCAGGGTTGGGTTCTTTTGCACACACCCACACTGCACCTCACACACCTTTGTCGTGGTCTCTCTCTCTCTCTCTCTCCTTGTGTGCGCTTGACTTACAGCCGCATCGAAATTCCCATCATACGCTTCCTGATCTGTGCACAGATTCGGCAGCGATCGTATACAGCAGCAGCAAGCAAAGCAGCAGCAGCATTGTTGTGTACGTTGGTGTTGGTGCAGAGAGTCGTTGCGGACAGCACCGTACAGCAGGCGGCATCGACGACACACAAGTAGCAACGGCCCATCCCGGTCGCGCAAACGCCTACTGCTGCTTCTGAGCTAGACAGAGATGTAGTAGAGAGAACGGAGAAAGAAATGGTGTGATTTTTGCGTTGTGCTGTGCGGTAAGTTGCTGTAGGACAGCCGTGATTTTCCACCTCCCTTCCCAAACCCAAGAAACTTGAAATTTTTCTCTGGTAATACAATGTATGTAGCCACATATATGATAGTTGCAAGCGGCAGGCGGTATTCGCAGACGCTGTAACAATACACGATGGTCTCCGCCATTATGCGCGGCCGGGCCGTCTCGGCGGAAGACCACGCTTCGATGACCGGCGCGCGGAACTTTGTTCCGGGGATAACTCTTGTCTCCTCTATCCGCGCTCGCGCACACACACAGCAGGCTTGACGTCTTTTCATTGGTCAGCCGCTTATATGTACAGTAGCGCGGTCGATGCTACAGCAGTATGTAGTGAGAAAGACACAAACGCAGCATGTTTTCGCGTGGCTTGAGCTGCTGTGGTGTTGCTGCATCACCACCTCCAAGGGCTTTTTACGAACGGCATCAGCGGTAGTTACCTTTCAGCCAAAGCGGCCTCACATCGCTCGTCGAAACGTACCAATCCCCTCCGCCCACGGGTCTTCCGCTTGAACCGTCACATGTTGTCCTCTCTCTCGGAATTGTTTGACGAAGAAGAAGACATCTTGCAGAATACATTTTCTGTTTGGCATGTACGAGAAGGGTCTGTTGCTGCGACGACACACGTGTAGGACGGACCGATGCAATGCTTGCAGGGCCGCCATGTGGCGGGGTTGTTGGCCTGGCTCTCTCCACCAACGCGAGATGATGATGCTAACCTGGGCTCGTCCGTAGAGCGCCCGGTCGCTTGGTGTCCGCGCGCGTGGGCGTTGTGCCAACAACGCGTCTAGCTCCTCCGCGGTTCCTGGTGCCCATAGCAGTTGCAGGCTCAAAAGATACATGCGGATCATGTGTCACCATGTGCGCGCTCCAAAATATAAACATACCACAATTTCGAGCCTTGATTACTGCCATCCCAAACCAAGGGCACTGCGTACGCTCGCAAGAACGCTTGGGGCCGGGGGGCCAACCACGGACGACTTTTTGTTTCCTTTGTTTTGATCGGATTTATCGATACGCTTACAGCAGTGAAGGATTTTACCGGGTAAGATGCTCATGCCACTGGGGGAAGGATAAGGATTTTACCCCCCGGGGGGGCTCCGTGTACAGTCGTCATTCCGGTATAGGGGGGTGTGAAAAAGGCCCTGGACCCTCCTGTATCGCCCCCCCCCCCCCCTCTTGTACCGCAATAAGAGGGTACCCAACTACCACAGCAGTATAGAGGGTCGAGTCCGTGGCAACCGATTTAGAGCCCCTTATGTCGGTGCCACGACTCTATTTTACTTGAAAGTCATGGACGTGAAAGTCATGGACGTGAAATGTGGCCTTGACGGCAAAGCGTTTTCTGGCTTTTGGCCCAAGTCAAATCAATCACCCATTGCTCGTTGAGTCCGCGGCGTGTCGATGCGAGACAAAGATCATCCAACCCGCCCCACGCCGAGGGAACATTGTTCGCTGTCTGGGGTGCCATGTGGCTCTATGTTTCACCTAACCCTCTTCTCCCGATTGTGTCCCTCTTTCTCACTTGCTGCGGCTTTTGGCAGAACTGACGGCGACCTACCGTCCTCGTGAGCCTCGTCTGCCAACAGGCCGAGGCAGGCGGCCGCGCCGCTGACTTGGTTCAGGGGTGGGGTTTGATTCCTCGGCGGAAGAGACGTTTCGCTGACTGTGCGGCGTTGCGTGGAGGGAGGGTCGATTGTGGTTGTGTTGGCGAGGGCTATTGGCGACGCAGGGAGGGATCGGTTAGCGTTGGCGAGGGCTTTCGGCGACGCCGAGCATGGTTGAGATCATGGACAGCAGAAGGGAGGTCGAGTGGAGTCCCGACATGGAGCTGGAAGGGTGAGGGGAGCGAGGGAGAAAGTCGAGGGGATGAGGGATGGGATATGGGAAATTGGTCGCCAAGAGTCTGGAGGACAACACAGAGAGACAGGGAGGGAGAGGGGAGGACAGAGACAGGAGACCTTGGCCGAACAGATGAGAGGCACAGCACAGGCGTGTCTCCCGCGACAAGAACAGGCATCTCTCCACCTACCTCTGTTTTTGGTCACCTACGGTATTTCGTGCCATGCAAACACGCACACGGCCTCGAAATTTAGTCTTCACGCCGCCCTCCTCTTCCTCCTCCTCGGCATTTTGCAAAGCACCAGATCGGTAGTCCGTGCGGCACTATTGCGGCCGGTCAACACGTACGTTTTATGTGTGTCTGATTTTTTAACAAGTGTTGGCTGGTGCTGCCGTGACAGGGATGACGCGGAGAAGGCTGCCGCTCTCTTGCTGGCGGTGGCGCCCCGCAACCGCTCCTTCGACGCGACACAGAACCCCGAGGTATGTGTGCCTCCAGCGGTACCCGTCGCCCCCTGCAGCACCGGGATACAGTGGGGGACCCTCTACAAGTATAGTGCCGGGAGGTGTCCCGAGATTTTACCGGCGCTATTCGGAGTACAGAACGACTTGGCATTTCAATGTGTGCTGGCCGAAAACACTATACTGGCACTATAGAGGGCCCCCCACTGCATACCCACCATCACTCCCTTTGGTAGCAATACAGTCGTGTGCTTGTACGTACAACAAGAGAGACCCGTAGTGTGAGAGAGAAGTTGTTTGCGTGGGGACCGGGGGGAGGATGGTGGGAGTGGCTTCTCCCAAGCAGCACAACGATTGCCCTCCCGTCGCTTTCGGGAACCAACCTTTTGCAGCACTAATCTTCAAGCCATTGGCCAACAAATCCTTACCTACCCCCGTATATGCTCCGGCGGGAAGTGATATCGGTACGATAGATGCTAAGGACGACATTTTGGAACCACCTTTGGCGCGATGTAGGAAGGAACGATTGGTCATCCGTGATCGGCCCTGTGGGAACAATGCTCCGTCCTCTCTCGGGAACGCGCGGTCAATGGTCTAACCGCTAAGGCATGCAAAACATAAGAGTACGCCCCCGCCCCCCCCCGCCCCTAGCTCGGGTGAGAACCCGGCTTGCTCCGTCCCGACGTTGTAGGGATGCGGAATCAATGGTCGAATGACCATACGGCATGCACGACTACTATGAGTACACCCACCCACCCACCCACCCTCGTATTTTTCCTTCTCCGCGCCACTACACACTCTCCAGGGGCCCGGACCCGCGGGCACGACCGGTGGCGGCGGCGGCGGCGGCGGCGACGACGGCGGCCCCGTGAACGCGCCGCCTGCGCCACCCCCCGGCGGCGGAGGCGTTGCTCACGTCGGCACGGAAGGCGGAACGGTTCCGTCGGAGGGAGCCGGTGCTGGAGCCGCGGGGGACGCTGACGGAGGGGGCTCCGGGGAATCGGCTCTGAAGCGCGAGGTACGTCGAGTCTGTTTTTTTTTTGTTTTGCGTGTGCTTGTTCGTGACAAGTTGGCTTGATGGCTGGTTGTGGCTGTGGTGGGTGTGGCTGTGGTGGGTGTAAACGTATCTCATCTGGATGTGTGTCTGTTGTTGCGTACTTGTATTAGACCCACGCTGCCGTGTGGTTGATTGGGTAGAGGAAGGGGTGCGGTAATTGTTCCCTTTGATGGTTTTCCGCCTGCTCTCCTGTGCCCTGTAAGCCCCAACCCCCGCCTGTCCCATCATTTTTTTCCTTTGTGGAGTTTTGCCGCATCCTTATCTTTGTCAAAAGTATATGTATTGCGTGTTTCTTCGCCACAAAGAAAACCGCACAGGATATGTCGGTGTTCCAAGTCACATCCACGCGCCCCTTGTCCCGCAGAGAGCAGTGTGTTGTCAACATATTCGACTCACTTGAAATTTTTCGCCACTGGCTGTTGTGTTCGTTTACGGGCCTCTGCTTTTGTCAGTTCGGCGGGATGTTGAACGGAGCGCTGCCGAACACTTCGTATCGCGACTCCGCTGCCGCCGCTCTGTCCGGCGGGGACCCAAGGGCGGCGACCGTATCGACCGCCTCGTCGCCGTCTTCGTTATCGTTATCGTTGTCGTTGTCAACATCCCCTCGCCCCCGAAGCGCCTCCATCGGCGGGGGGGCGAGCATGCGGCTGCAGTCGCTCGCGGACCTCGCGACTCAGGTATTTCCTTTTTTGAGTTGCATGTCTGCTGCTGTTGGTTGTTGTCCCCGGGGTAGATGTGGTAGGCATGGTTGGGAAGAGCGGTGTGCGTTGTCCCGCTGCCCATGTGCCGAGAGTCTACTGGCGAACCTTGGATGGAAAAGAGAGTACCTCGCTACAGGATCGATACACTTTACTTCAGTTGGTGGTGGCTATTCTCCGGGGTATACAGCAGTAGTGAGTGGTTTTTCCTTTTTTATGTTGTCCCCCTGCTGTCGTGCCAAGGTTCACTGGCTAACCCTGGTTGTGGTCTCTTTTTTTTGTTCTGTTTTTTTATTCTCGCCACACAGGTGTAAGTCGCGTTGCTGTTTTTCCCCGGAGGGGCTGCTGCTGCTGCTGCTGCTGCTGCTGCTGCTGCTGCTGTACCACAACCGAAATGCCCTGCCGTTATACCACCCCCACGCCTTCCCTCCGTCCGCCCGCCAGGAACTCCAAACCATGTGCGACGTCGACGAGACCGACACGGCGGGTGCGCACGGGCACCGCCGCCACCACCACCACCACCGCAGCCTCAGCAACGGCAACAGCCAGTCATCGTCCGCTCGGACCCCTCCCGCACCCGCGGGCTTTTCTCCGAAGCGGCACCTATCTCCCCGCCTTTCCGGCGGCGGTGGCGGCGGCGGCGTTTTTGCCCTGTCGTCGGCAGCGGCGGCTGTGGCATCGTGCTCGTCGCCGTCGCCGCCAGCGCGCGCCGCCCCCAGTCACCACCACCACCTGCGGGAGAGAGGGGTACCCCGCTCCCGCCACGAGCGGGCGGAGGAGGAGGAAGAAGAGGAGGAGGAGATGCGCGCGGCCGCCCGGGCCGGCGGCGGGCGGGGGAGGCGGCACCGCCCCCGGTCGGTGTCGATGCCGGAGGGGATGGAGCTCCAGGCCAGGGTGAGTTTTTTTTTTATCTTGTCTCGCTCGGACAGTGTGGGGCAATCAACGTGCTGTAGTATTTTCAAGAGAATTTGACGTGCTGAAGTTAGTATTAGGACGTTGATTGCACGGTAGCAGGCACAGGGGTGTCCTGAAGAGCAGGGACGGGGGCGGTTGGGGTTGTGGGGGTTGGGGATCCGTTTTTCGGTGCGTCTGCTCCTGCTGGATTGTTGTGGCTGTGGCTACCGCTGTCGAGCCGCGGATTACTCTGTAGCTCGTTGCGAATCAGATGTTGGAAAATCCCCCTCCCCCCCCCTCCAGCATGTCTCCTTATGCCTACTTTTTCACGCTGTGGTGTTTGTTGGTTCGTGGGACGACGGACAGGCGTGGTCGGGCGGCTACTCGTCCGGCAGGAGGAAGAGCGGCCGGATCGACTCCATAAAGGAGGAGCTCGAGGTAACCCTTACCCAGAGTCTTGGCCTTGCATTTGCCGCTGCCGCTGCTGCTGCCGCTGCTGCTGCCGCTGCTTCTGCGATTGTTGTTGGCCCTTCCTAGATGGACGACGTGTTGATCCGGCTGAGGTAGATGTTCGGGTCGCGTGGGAAGGCAAGCCCCCCTTTCAAGTTTCGCTTAAAATTCGGGCTGAGGGATAGAGTTTCGTCCTTGCCTGCACGATGCCCCGCCCTCCCCACAATTATTTTTTGTTGTTCGTCCCTAGGTTTGCCTTCTCGATCGCAACATACCCACCACGCGGCAGGCTTACCC
This sequence comes from Ectocarpus siliculosus, assembly GCA_000310025.1. Classification (NCBI taxonomy): domain Eukaryota; class Phaeophyceae; order Ectocarpales; family Ectocarpaceae; genus Ectocarpus; species Ectocarpus siliculosus. The sequence goes on along the minus strand of FN649728.1, from coordinate 6,185,505 downwards.
TGATCTTTGTAGCCCTGTGTACGGTTTTGTCGTTGGG
>FN649728.1:6110863-6139356 GCA_000310025.1 Ectocarpus siliculosus | reverse complement strand
TTTTTGGGGCCTCCCCCCGGCCCGGGGGCCCCGGGGGGGGGCCCTTTTTTCCCCAATGGGCCCCCCCCCCCCCTTTGGGGGGGGGGGGCCCCCCCTTTTGGGGTTTCGGGAATTCCCCCGGGGGTTTTTTTCCCTTTTGGTATTGGGGACCCCTTTTCGGGGGAAACCCGGGGTTTTTTTTCCCCGTTTTTCGGGGGGGGGAAATTAATTTTTTAAAAATTTGGGGCACCCCGGTTTGGGGTTTTCCCCCCCGCCTTTTGAAATTTTTTTTTTTTAAAAAAATTTTTCCCCCCTTAATTTTTTTTTTTTCCCCCCCCTTTTTTTGGGATTCCCCCTTTTTTTTGGGCCCCTTTCCCTTTGGCCAAGGGTTTCTTTTTCTTTTCCTTTGCAATTTTTTTTTTGGGCCCCCCCCCCCCCCCCCCCCCCCCTATGCCATCGATGTTGTTGACGACTTCGATACGTTGGCAACGAAGGAGATAATAATGTCACATGCTTTTTCGGAGAGAGAAAAAAAAAAACGAAAAGAAAGGTGAACGAAGGAAAAGTCTAGGGTTCAAGGGGTGCTTGCACGGACCAAAGGATGACGCAGAGATAAAATTGAAGTCTAAGTAAGGTCTGGGGACAATGACCTTCCAGACCGTAGATACAGCCTGAGATTACAAGGAAAGGGTATCATGCTGGTACTGGTCGACCAGAAGACGGCGACAAGTCGGAAGGACGCCACTGTTGTACTACTGCTGTACACATCGACGCAAGGTCGAAAAGAGGAGTAACGCGGGGCCCGCACAGGGTGATAGTTGCGGACAGTCGTTAGACTTTGCTACCACTGATCTTCAAGCCCCGCCCTCATTATGTATGTGGTGAATCATGCACCAAGCAAGGTTGACAGGCGATTGAGTACGGATCCAACGGATCTTGACGGATCTACGGAGGGGGCACGCAAACTTGCCCCACCAGCCGTTCGAAGATTGCGGAGATCGTCCGGAGACGGACTGTTGCCTGCTGTGTACAGCAGCAGGGTTAGCGCACCATCTGCTTCCAATCGTACAACGCACGAGCTTGACGAAAAGCAGGCCGCCGTCAGCGTAAGGGGGTGGTGATCAGCAATATTACGGCCAAGCCAACACGTCCGACCTACCTCTTTGTACCTGGGGGATGCCGTAAAGTGTGCACACCACACACATCACGTTGCTGCTTACAGGATAAACCCACGCAAGCAGCAAAGCAGCAGTACTTATGGGCAGCCCTTCCCCAAGGACAAACGAGGGTCTGGCGATAGTCACGGGAGCTGGATGGCTTACTTTCTTCCAGGTGAACGAGTTCCCGTGTGGCGCAAGTCCCGGAGCCCTCTGAGTGTTTTTTCGTCCAATCGCCTTGTTGAACATTTAGTTGCAGTCGGCGGCGTCGTTCACGTCAAGGTCGCACAGGCGCAGCAGTAACGGCATGTTGCATTGTAGCATCCTTGCCACGCACGCGCGAAAGCGGTCGCACCAGGGTACGGGACGAGATGTAACCAACCACAGGGAAGAAGTAGCCGCAATAACTCCCAAATTGAGCATGAGTCCTCACCACCTGGCAGATACGATCATTGCTGCCCTGCTCGTAGTTGTTTGTTGGGATCGCTGAGCAGCAACTGCTGCTGCTTCCGGAGACACTTTGAAATGGTACGATGTGCCCCTCTTTTTGGATAACGGGCCACGGCGGGCAAACGGGGGTTTGCCTACCGCATACCCCCGCCCTTTTCAGAAAAGGTTCGAGGAATTAGAAAAGGAGATCAGGAGAGCCCACCCCCGTGCGTCGACCACCGAACATCTCTAAACTCAACTCTGAGGCACGATTTGCGGCCTGTAAGGACCGCACGGTGTTGCCCTTGTTGTACAGTAGTAGAGCCCGACAACTTTTCCCATCCCAAACAGCACCGCCGTGTGAAGGCATCAGTGTTCGACTGACCACCCCCTCGCTTGCCCGCAGCTCGGGATGTTCCCCCCACACTCTCGTATGTTAACCTTTGTTGATCGAAAACGAAAACATACTCCCACTATAATGTTGTACCCGCTTCGGCGCCACCTGCCAAAGGCCCTAACACACACACACCACAGGGGGCCTCGATCGTTTCCGCCGCCTCTCTGACCAACCATGGGACAAGCGGGAAAAACGCGCTCGGTGAAATGGTGGTTGATGCGCTTGATGACAACAAGCAATACTCTGAGAAAATTACAGCTGCTCGGGGAACCGTACACAAACACTGGTTGTGCTGCGGTAATGCCACGGGTTCGTTGCTTGTACAATATATCCTGGACTCTCATCTGTAGATAGAGATGGATTCTTTGTGTTCAGTATTGAAAAAAAACAAAAAGCACACCGCGTCGCCCACCGGAGAAGCGAGAGACGAAAGGGTCGACCCCCTCGACCAAACAATGGTTGACAAAAAAAAGGGCTTGCATTTTGGGCATCTCTGTCCTGCTTCCCACTCCGTATCTCTTGTATGTCCTGTCTCCGCCGATGATGATGCGTGGCGGGCGCACACGATCGTGTCACCGAGCACGGCTCTCTCTTGTCTCTGCTGGGTGTGTGTTTTTTTTGTTAGCATCGACCGCGCTAACCGGCTGACCAATGAAAAGACGTCAGTCTTAGTGCGGCTGGGTGTGTGTATGTGTACGTGTGTATGTGTACGTGCCGCGAGCCTAGACGCGAGGTTTGTATAACACGTGCGAAGGCTTTTTTCCCCATCGTTACACCCTACTGTCATTACGACTACTCCGGCACAGCACCCATAAATAGGGCAATTTTTTGTAAGACACGGAAGAACTTCCAACAATTATCTGTGTTTTAGAGGGGTAGAGCCGGGTAGATGCCTAACTCCCACCAATCACCCGTCGAGTTTGTAAGACATTTTGTAAGACAGAGACAGATGATTGGGCGATGGGCACGACGCTCTCGGCAGAATCACTGAAAAATCCTCTCGCACAGCAGCACCATACACATCACGTAGACAACATACGAAACAACCAGCACAGCAGTATGCGGACTGCTGTAGGCCAAGGGCAGCCAAAGGCATACATCATGGGAGGCGTTGGGTGGGACTCTTGCGGCCCGTTGCCTGCTGTCGGCAGCACAAGCGAGTGACGACGCAAGTCAACCCGCGGTCTGTCTGCATCACCCTCAACCTACCGATCTTTGGAGCTTCCCGAACAGACGCATCCCCACAACAGAGAAAACGAGGCCTACACACTGCTGTAGACCAAGGCCGGTCAAAGGCACACATCATGGCTGGCGTCGGAAGCTATTTTTATACCCCGAGGCCTACTGCTAGCAGCGTAAGCGAGGGAACATGCGAGTGCACACAAGTCAGATCTCTGTCTGCTGTCTCTTCGTCTGCCGGCCGATCTTTGCTTCCACAACAGACGCACCCCAGAAACAGAGACAAGTGAGACGTACACAGCGCTGAAAGCCACGGGCGGCCAAATACGCACGTCGTGGGAGGCATCGGTGGCGATTTTTAGAGCCTGTTGCCCTCTGTTAGTAGCGAAAGCGAAGAAAGCAAGTCGCACCCATGCACAGCAGCAGCAGCAGCAGCGGCAGCAACAAACAGCAAGCAGCAGCAGCAGCAGCAGCAGCAGCAGCACTGCTGCCGCTGAGCTGATGATGATGAGAGCTAAACAGCTCTCCCATTGATCCCCTGACTGACTGATGGTATCGGGTGAGGTGCGAGCGTGCGTACTGGTGACCTACGTGGTGGCGTAGGCTCCATCCATCTCTATCTACGCTTGCTTTGATGTCTCTCTCCGGCCCTTCTTTTCGCGCTTCGCGCGAAATATTTTAATTCTTTTTTGTTGGACCCCTATGTATGGGAGGGGAGCCACTACTCCCGCCAGCACCGCACTGCAGCTCCACTCCTTGGGACGTGCCTATTCACTTGCCGCTACGCCAGGTTTTGTACACAACGTGCGTAGGCTTTTTAGACCGATCGCTAAAATCCCGCCCTACCCCACAACTCCCCGCCACCACCACCGCCGTACCAGCTCCGCTCCTTGGAGTGCTCGTGCCTGTACGTCTGCCGCGAGTCTAGGCGTCAGGTGGCCCGTAGGGTAAGGGTGACGGACGGGACTCCCCGCACCCTGTGGCGCGTCGACAGAAGAAGATTCTCCGCCGAAACGGCCGGCAGCGGGGGTCACTCCGGCGCTCAAGGTGACGGCGCCAGAGGCGGCAGCGGGGCGGGGCCCAGCAAGCGGGCGGCGGCGGCGGCTTCCGGAGCAGGCGGGAGCGGCTGTGTCGGCAGCAGAACCACCGGCGGCGGTGGCGGCGCGCAGCACAAGTTTTCGTGGCACGGCAGGAGTAGCAGCAGCGGAGGCGCAGCAACCAGGGTTGTTGTCGCTCCTCCTGGGTCTACCGCCGCTAGCAGTATTCGGGGCCCTGCCACAGGTACAGCTGCGCCCCCTGCTGCTGCAGCTTCTACGCTCCCTGCCACGCCCACCCCGGCCAGGGCTACCACAAGAGTGCCTCTCGTCAGGGCCGTCGGCATCATCTGGCAGCTACCGGCGCTGGAGCTGCTCGAAGCGGGCTTCGGTTGGCCGCGCGGGGTGAAAGAGCTGCACTTCGGGGCAAAGTTCGACGAGAAGGTGAACGCGGTGGAGTTCCCGGAGACCCTGGAGGCGTTGACCTTCGGCTACTGGTTCAACGAGTCCCTGGGGCCCGGGCGCGTCCGGTGGCCGCCCGCGCTCAAGCGGCTCAAGTTCGGGGCCACGTGGAACCGGAACCTGGTGGGGGCTAAGGACACCTGGCCACCGTCCCTCGAGGTCGTCCGCTTCGGCACGAGCTTCGACAAGCCCTTGAGGGGAGGAGGTGGCATCGGGCTGCCGCCACGCCTGCGGGAGGTCCACCTGGGGGGCGTGTTCAACCAGCCGCTGGACGGGGTGGAGTGGCCGGCGTCCCTCGAGAAGCTCACGCTCTCGGAGTACTTCAACCAGTCCCTGGGGTACGGGGACGGGAACGGGGTCGTGTTTCCGAAAGGCCTGAGGGAGGTCGTTTTCGGCGGGAGGTTCAATCAGGTAAAGGAGCTTTCGGACATGTTTTTTTCGGAGATACGCTTTTTTTGGAAATACGATTTTTTGGAGATCCTCTTTTTCGGAGATACGATTTTTTGGAGATCCGGTTTTCGGACATTCTCTTATTGGAGATCCGGTTTTCGGAGATCCTCTTCTTTGGAGATCCTCTTTTCGACAAGATCGCCCGCGCACACCACGCCAAATGTGTGCCCATAACAATTACTTCGCTTATCTTTTTCCTAGAATCGCAGCATTTTCTGCGGGCCAGGGATCGTTCTCTCGAACGCTCTCAGGCCACCACGCTTAATCACTTGGTTTCAGAGTGCAGTCCCGACCGTTCGAGCGCTCACAGGCCAGCATTTCGCATTTTGCAGTTTTCGCAATTTTGTCGCTCGGAGGGCAGTTCTTCGGTCCGATGAGCTCTACGGTCCTCTCCAATACCATTCCATTGGTCTCTGCCTTCTTTTTTCTCTTCCGGTCTCTCTCTCTCTCTCTTCGGCGCTTTTTCGCTCTCTCCTCTCTCGGAATCAGAGTCGGAAGCAGAGTCGGAATGGGCGGTACAACTTTTTTCTTTTTTTTTCCCCGTTTCTCTCTCTGTCTCTCTCTGCATTTCTCTCTCCGTCTCTGTGTCTCTTTGTGTGTCTGTGTGTCTTTCCCTGCCTTCTCACTCTCTCCTTTGTTTTTTGTCTCTCTATTTCTGTCTCTCTCTATCTCTCTCTGTCACACCCAATAATACCTATTATACCTATTTACACGTGTGTCGCACATACCTATTTGCACGTATGCGACTGCTCTGTTCTCATATGAACATCTTTTTTCGGAATCCATATGTATGAATATCTTTTTTCGGAATCCATCGGGGTTCGGTCAACGAGCGGTGCATGAGGTTCGTTCAACATCTGACCTCCTGCTCTACTTCGGCAGACCCGCTGACATCGAATTCAACATGCTTACGTATCTCGACTACAACGAGATGTACATAGTCAAAAGAGAGAAGGCGCGCACAAAATGCGTATACTTTAGAGATACATACCGCAATTTTGTGACGCCACATTCATCTGAAAAGCATGTCGCACGTGTGTCGGCAATGTCCCGTGATAAAGGTGACGTTTTTTACCTGCGCTTACTTCTACACCACGAGCCCGCAAGATCATTTGAGCAGTTAAGGACTGACGAAGACATTGTGTATGACACCTTTCAGGACGCTGCTAGGGCCATGGGTATAATCAAACACGACGAAGAGTACAAAGTATGCCTAGAGGAGGCCATTATTTTCAACACGGGTAGACAGTTGCGCCAGCTATTTGTTACGCTCATTCTTGACGGGGCCCCTGCCAACCTTCTGTGGGAGCATTTCAATAAGGACTTCACGTCAGATTTGCGCATGTCCATGACCGATCTGGATACCGATAACGCCGCCCTTCGCGAAATCGATCTCGGGTTACAGCACCATGGACGAACGAACGCTATCGTTGGACTGCCTGCCGTAATCCATCTAGACACACAGTAGTTGTGTTTCAAGCACGTGTTCAATCCGGAGCAAATGCGCATGTTTGTTGCCGAGCATCTCCGAAACCTCACCGTCGAGCAACGTCATGTTTACGATAGCGTGGTTAACAGCGTGTCATCAGGATCGTCTAACGTATTCATGATAGACGCGCCTGCTGGGACGGGTAAGACGGAGAGCGTACTATGCGCCCACCTACCATCACTCAGTAAATTAGTCCTTTGTGTTGCCAGTACGGGCATCGCAGGTCTCCAACTGGTGGGTTGACTGCGCACTCCATGTTCAAACTACCACTGGATGAAAAGAATGTCAGCGGTGTGCAACGCGCAATATCTCCGCTGAGTCGCAACGAGCAGAAGTATTACGGAAGTGTGACCTTATTGTTTGGGACGAAATCCCAATGAGCCATCGTTTTTCTGTCGAAGCTCTTAATCTTACACTCCAAGATCTTATGGGCGATAACATGATCATGGGAGGAAATCCTATCTTGCTAAGCGGTGATCTACGCCAGATAGGGCCTGTCGTCAAACATGGCGGGCCCGCGGAAACAATTAATGCGTCCATCATTTCCAGTCCGCTTTGGAAACATGTACGACGTGTGCGTCTTTCCATATCGCAGCGCGATCGAGAGGACGCAGCGTACGCTGCGTTCGTCCGAAATATCGGTGTTGGTACCCAACCGCATGTTACAACAGACGACGGCGTCGATGCCGTGCCATTGGCATACGTTCATAGCATGCCAAACATAGCCTCTGACCGGTTCGTCCTTGACAACACAGACTATTTTGAAGAATTGATCAATTTCGTGTATCCGGACATTCTCGACGCCGACCCGACTGAGTTCAAGGCTGGAGCCATCCTTTCGTCAACCAACGCTACCATAGACACCATTAACGCACAAGTCCTTGACATCCTTCCAGGAGACCTTCTCACAGCATACAGTTGTGACACCGTCGATCCTGACGTTTACATGCCATCGTCTACGTGTTATCACGCTATAGACATGCGCACTATACGGGCATACTACGACACATAACGTCGAGTTAACCTGCCACGATCCACACACGACCGCCCCCATGTACCTTGGGACTCGCTCCATTGCGCGTGGCGGCGTAAGCCGCCACAATGCTTGTTGTACATTTTGTTTTTTTCTCTGCTGATACGTACCGCAAGCGCTCGGGGCTTTTGACTTGACCCCTCATCGTTTTCGCGCGTGCTGCTGAACCGCACCGCCAAAAGTCAAGCCTTTTTATTGCTTGGCGGCAACGAAACCTTTCGTGACGGTACTTCTTCGTTGCACGCACTGCTATACCCTCACCGCCGCAACGATTCAGCTTTTTTTGCTTTTGATGCCGATCAAACGTTTCCGCAGGCGATAGGCGACGTGGTTTGGCCGGAGAGGCTGCGGACGCTGACGTTCGGGGACAAGTTCAACCAGGCGTTCCCTTCCCCCGGCATCGGCTCTAGCTACCGTGCCCGCGCCGCCGGCACCGCCGACACCGGCGGCGGCACCGGCGGGGGCGGCGGACCGACGAACGCGCTAACGGGCGGCGCTGGCACTACTCCACCGCTTCCTTCTACTGCTGCTGCTGCTGCTACTGCTGCTTCGCCGCCGCCGCCGTTCCTGCTCCCCACCGGGCTGAAGGAGCTCGTTCTCGGCGACGGCTACAACCACCCGCTGGCCGGCGGCGAGCTGCCGGACGGCCTCGAGAAGCTTGTGATCGGTCAATCCTTCTCCTTCGTGTCGTCCGTGCGCTGGCCGGCGGAGCTCCGGCGCCTCGAGTTGTCCTGCAGGTGGGGTGATGCGCTATTCGCGGGTTCTTTGGGGGGCGGGGGGAGCCGCCGCCAGCGGCGGCCTTCTTGCTGCTTGTCGTTGCCGAAGAGGCTCGAGTACCTGGACGCCGGCGACGGCTTCAACTCTGCGCTGGACACGGTCTCCCTGCCGGCGAGCCTGAGGGTATTGATCCTCGGGTCCGCGTTCAACTACCCCCTCGACCACGCCAACAGCAGCAGCAGCAGCAACAACAACAACAACAACAACAACCCCCAAGAGGAAGAAAACCAAGCACAACAGGGACAACAACAACAACAACAACAACAAGGGCGAGGAGGAGGGAGCAGCAGTCACCGACAGCAACAGCAGCAGCCGCAGCCGCAGCCGCAGCCGTCCGACTTGGACGCCGCCCCCGTCCCACCGCCCCTCCTCCCCGGCGGCCTAGAAGAGCTGCGGCTCGGCGCGGCGTTCAACCGCGAGCTCGAAGCCGCCCGCCTACCGGAGCGGCTGAAGCGCCTCGTCTTCGTTGCGGAGTCGAAGTTCGACCGCCCCGTGGCGGGCGTGAGGTGGCCCCCGGGCCTGGAAGAGCTCCGGTTCGGGAACTGCTTCGACCAGCCGATGGAGAGCGGCATCGGCGACTTCGACGGCTTGGGCAGCGGCGGCGGCGGCGACTCCGCTCTGATGCTGCCGGCGACGCTGAGGGAGCTGCACTTCGGCTGGGCCTTCTCGCACTCGCTGCAGGGGCTGGCGCTGCCGCGCGGCCTGAGGCGGCTCTCCTTCTTCGCGCGGTACCCGGTGTCCCACGTGCGGGGGCTGGAGTGGCCGCCCTCCCTGCGGAGCATCCACGTTGGCTCGTTCCGGTTCGGGAGTCGCAAAGACGTGGCCAAGTGGGCCGCGCAACCCCCGTTTTGAGTTTTGTTTGGTCAGCTCTCCGTATTTTTCGCGTTTTTTCTTTTTTTTTTCCGCGGTGGCGTCTGACTCAGTGCTCCTCCCCGTACGTCCACGAGTGTGCGGCTTTGGAATTGGAGCGCAAGGGTAATTTTCGGAACATGTTTTTTCAGGGGGAGGCGATTGATTGGCGAACCAGCGAGGGGCTCCTTGGGGCGTTAGGGGCAGGATGCGCATGGAACGCAATTCGGTTTTAACATTTTTGGAAGACGGAACACAGTTTGGTTTCAAACGCTCACGCACGCACGGGGACAATTCCCTTCAAAATGTTGGCGAATCAGAACTGTCTGGGTGCGGTAACTTCGTAAGCGGCCGAAAGGGAAAGAAGGTCGACTTTCACGTAAGATTCCTTTCAAAAATATTGGCCAATCAGAACTGTTGGGGTACGGCAGCTTCGCCAGTGGCTAACAGAGAAAAAGAAGGCTGACTCAAGACCTTTATCATGCACGAGTGGGAAACATGCGGGAGGCAAGACGGGCCCCGCACGGATTACGTATCCATGGTACACATGTGCTCTACGCAACTCCCAGAGGCCCCGTGGATCAGTAATCTACCGAGCACCCCCCTCCCCAAAAAAAAACAGTACATACCCGGTAGCAGCAGTTCGTGAGTGGAAGGGAAAACTTCTGCCGGACTCAATAATGCGGCGCCTAAAAAAAAACGGCGAAGAAATCCTTTTAGGTTCTTTCGTTTTAGGAGCAGAAACCAATCCTGAACGTACTCTGGCAGCCAGATCGTCATGGTAGCGCATCTCTGACCAGTGTTGTAGATGCACGGGAGCAGCATCGAAGATTCTGGAGCGGTTGTTTCTAGCAGCGGCTAACATCACGTTAACATCACGCAATGGTTTCAGCCACCGTTTGCCGGGGGGGGGGGGGATCCGTGCATGCCGTAGTCGTTAAGACCATTTACCTCGCATCCCTGTAAAGCCTGGACGGAGCACGCCGGGTCCTCACCGCACGGGTAGCGGCCCCCCAAAAAGAGGAAAATACTCGGCTTTGGAGGCTTTCTCAGCCTTAACGCAATTAGTGAAGATTCCGAGGAAGGATACACAACGCAATAAACCCTTTTCATCTCTTTTGAAAATGGAAAATCTTAAACCTTATGAAACGAAATTTCCACTGTAGTGGCTGTTGCTGTGGCTGGTGCTGTGACACGTGTGACGGTGGCCTATGTGTGGTGACCGTTTCCTAACCAGCACACGTCACACAAAACTTATCGTACCCTACAAAATATTGTTAAAAGTTCGTAACAAAATGAGGCCCATCCCGCACCATGCCCACCTGTCCCCTGGACGCGAGAGGGCAAGAAAAAAACAAAAAAAAACAAGACCAACCTACTGATGCTGTAGATAGCAGGTACCACCCCTTGTATACGATGTGTGATAGTCAAATCGACAAGATACCGGCAACAATGTCGCGATCTATCTGCGGCCGCCAAAGAAGCTGAAAGCTGGAGGGCGCTCTCTCAGACCAAGCTCTCGCCCTCTCGATCGCCATCAACAGAGGCCAACCGGGCAATAGACGACGACCTTGCCACCAATTCTTGCTCGGGCGCTAAGAAAGGCAAGGCGCCGAAGAACAAAAACGACGTGCGGACTAAAATAAAAAGAATAAACAAAATAATGTATACTCCGTGTTGTTGTCTGTGCGAAACAAATCCATAAACGAACCGAAGATATCTATGATTTCTACTCGTCGCAGCAATTTCTTTTCTGCTCCTCACATTCGCCCCGCCTGGGCACGAGCGGTGCGGCCGTATGTAGGTAACGTATGAATCCTGTACCCGACTACTGAGCGGAGCATAAGTATCGCGCGAGAAGAGCACATGTACGCATAGCAACAGCAGAGGCGCACTAAAAAATCAACGAACGAGCAATCGAGGCCGTGGTTAAAGCCATTGAGCTGCGCGGGTGCCCACCAAAAAGCATTCGAACCCCCCTCTCCTCTCGCTCTCTCTCTCTCTCTATCTCTAACCTGCCAACGTCGATCTATCTGTAAAATGCCAACCCATTCACGCCCGAAACACAACCAACGACAAGCAAGCCCCCGCCGCAAAAAAGTACGCATATGGTAGATACGTGTCGCCTTGCACAATCGTTACTTTCCTTCACCCCCCCCCACCTCGTCCAACGATCGGTGATCACCACCGACAATGTTTTCCCCCTCTCATCTCCGTCCATCTACTGAAAAAAAAAAAAAAGGCATGGCCCAAAAAAGTGAAACGCCGGGGGTCCCGTGGGATGCACCAACGCGCTAGAAAATAGGTGCATTCGTCTCGATTCCGACGATGCCACGCCCCGTCCCCAGGCGATTTTCGAAATGGAACTCGAAAAATATGCCGCCGAAAAATGCAATGGCAGCGGCAGAGCTTGGTGGTGCATCACCCGGGTCCCCCCCCCCCCCGCGGATTGACGGGGCTCCATCGATGAACAACAACAGTCCACTAGATTAGCGCGGCAGTAGACCGACCACACACGCCATTCCATCCCATCGCTGCATGGCTCCGACTATAGCCAACGATGTCACCAGCGCACATGAGGGAAAGGTCCAAGGAAGGCGGAGGGGCTACGGTAGTCAACACTCGTTAGGCCCCTTGGCCATCGCGTCCCTCTCCTCCTGCGTCGTCTCTTTCCCGCTCTTGATCTTGTCGACCAGTCTTTACGTCATGGACGGACGGAAGCGGCGGCGGCGGCGGCGGTTGCGGCACCCGGAAAGGTGTTCACGCAAGAGGCGATATTGTTGTCAGAGGCGTGGCAGCGGTGGTCGGGCGCAAGGGAGAAAAGGCCTCACGCTGCGACCATGACCCCGGCTTTCCGGCGGCGTTGGGTTGTCGTGGCAGCACGAGGCCGTCTTGTTTCGGTTTGGGGTGATGAAGGCGTCGCTGTTGGTCGTTCGGTTGCTGTAGGAGTCGTGTCCAGCTGTTTCACGAGTCTGTTAATTTTTTTTGAAAAAACAACATTTTTTTAACCACAACGGAAGAGCATGGGTAGAAGTCAACAAAGGACGGCAGAGAAAACAAAAAAAAAGCGAACCCAAAAACAGATTCCCAGCGAGAACAAAAAAAGAGCTCCAAGACACACCGTTTGTTCTAACGAAACAGCAGTGCCAAAGAAAGCATGCGAGGATGCGTGCGTGCGGAGCGCAAAAGTTGTCGGCGCCGGCAACACACCACGGTGGTTCTCATCGCTGCTTCTTCGATTTCGGTGCGAAAAAGGAAAAAAAAAATCCACCTCTTCCCAGCACCCCCCGATCTTCCTACTTCTGTCTCCTCAAGCCGCGGGACGGAAGCGCCGTAAAAGTGCGCCAGGGCCAACTCACAGCAGCTGTGGTATCGATGGTTGAAAAAAATCTCGTTCTCTCCCCAACCTTGAGGCTTGCCAATGCCGAGAAGAGGGGTGGCTTCGTTCTGGAAAGATGTTATCTCGTCGGCGTCGAGAGAGAGAGAGAGAGAGTTGCATTTCCTTGCACGTGTCGGTCTGGTTACCCTCTCGACTACAAGGCTGTGGAGCAATTGAGCCCAAAAAATTCGATCGCACACGTGTAGATGCGGTCGCCCCGCACAAGGGTGGCTGGTGGCTTCGGAAACATGTGCAATCCTCGTCGAGATGTGAAAGCTCTCCTTGCGTGTGTCCGGGTCAGCTTTCGCCCCTCTCTTCGGATGTGGAGCAATCGACCTCCAACCAATGGTTGTGGAGTAATCATCGACCTCCAACCAATGGTTGTCGAGCAATCGATCTCCAACCAATCGCACACCCTCACTCGTGTGGTCGGTCTCCGGCACCTCTTTCAAGTAGCAGTACGCGGGGCTTAAAGCATCGTTTGTTCGCGCACACAAGTCTAGTGAACCGACGGACTTCGATTCAACCCGCATTGAGCCAGCCCTGTTTTACATGTAGTCTTGGCCGCAGAATTGTGTGTCGAAACCTTTCACGCGTACTCGTAGGGCCTACCGATGTTGTGCTCAGAGAGGGTATTGGAGGTTGCACAAAGATACTGACCCCCAGACGACCGATCTTTACAGCCCAGGGCAACTCAGCGGCGGTGCCGAGCATTGCGGTGTCAGCACCGTCTCGTCCGAGAGCTTTCCGAAAACGTAACCAAGCTGGTTAAGGCTAAGGAGCTCTCTGTTTAAGGCTAAGGAGCTCTCTGTTTAAGGCTAAGGAGCTCTCTGGTTAAGGCTAAGGAGCTCTCTGGTTAAGGCTAATGAGCTCTCTGGCTAAGGCTAATGAGCTCTCTGGTGAAGGCTAAGGAGCTCTCTGGGTAAGGCTAAGGAGCTCTCTGGCTAAGGCTAATGAGCTCTCTGGTGAAGGCTAAGGAGCTCTCTGGGTAAGGCTAAGGAGCTCTCTGTTTAAGGCTAAGGAGCTCTCTTCGTCGTCAAGAAATCGAGCATTGAGCACGTTTTATCGCTACAAGAGGATCGTTCGAGACTGAAGTGGCAAGAGATTTGAGAGGTCAGCACGAGAGGTTCAGTTGGAAGGACATCCAACAAACACTCCACCACCACTATCTATAGACGTTTCGAGAGTGAGACACAAGCTTTTGAGAGTTGAGCAAAGACAAAATTTTTTACCATACATGACTTTTAAGGAGCACAACGTGAGCCCGGGAGGGAAGAGGAGGAGAGCAAACAAGAGACACCCCTCCCCACCCACCAAAAATCACGCCCCGTGTATCAATAAATGCCAAAACCGCTCCCGACCAAAAAAACGACAAACCTCCCTCCATTTCACCCTTGGCCCTACGCGTATTCAGTTCGCGACCGCGCTTGGAGGCCATGTAAGAAGTTGATACAGCCCCGAAAAACAGAATTTCAGAGCACCATTTGTGAGCCCGACACTGAAACCTATAGTGCGGCCATTTCGTAGTTCCCCTACAATACTGTAGAGAAACTATTGCAACAACCGGCCAACGCCAGAGAGTGGTCCTGAAGCGCGGGCGCTATTACATCTGCAGCAACCATTGCCCACTCGTTTCTTCAAGAAAGGTGCACCCCCCGCATTCGGGGCAGTTGTCTTGTGACCACGGAAAGCGTCCGCGTCGTCAGTTGTACTATTATTGTACGGACATTAGAAGGTACTGAGCGGAGATCGGAACGGTTCTCAATGTGAAGACAACAACAACGACAACCACAGCAACAACTCACGCTTCCACGTGGTCCTTGATCTCCGCGCGCACCCTGCGGAAGGTCTCCAGCGGCTTCCCATCCGGATCGTCCAGCTGCCAGTCCTCGAACACCCCCGCCTTCTGCCACGGCTCGGGCAGGCTGGTCCCACACCTAGGGGGGGGGGTCGGGGGGACAGGACCATGGGGGGGTACAGCCGACTTATTCAGGAAACACAACAAGGACGGGGGAATGTCATTTGTGCCGGTGGAAGGGGTTGGGAGGGGGAATACAGGGAAGTAGAGACGTTGTATGTACACGCACAGCAGCAATATCTCTCTTGGGTGGGCGGTTTCTCGCCCGACACGATTAGGTTGCGTAAGACACCACACCCACCCTCTGGACCGAAATTCAAAATTTCTAGAGTACATTTTTCCACGACCAAGAGGATACCGAAATCAAACGATTAATTTTTCGCAAAGATCTCGACGAGACACTTCCAACGCCTCCCGCCATTTCCGGCACCGTCACTGCTGTTTTTCCTGCCGACTAGTCGAGCTTCGAAAACCGGTCCAGGGGGTGTGATATCCTATGCAACTTACGGTATCCTTGTGTCGAAAAACACCTCTGCTACATACACTGGTAGCGTTCAGGCGCCAAACCAAACGTAGGAGACTAGTATCTGGTTCTTTTCTATTGTCGCCGAAAGACGGTTGAACGAACACAGCAGCCGTAGTGATAGCAAGCAAGCCAGGATCATCGAGCTCAATTCTCAATCCATGTCTGAGGTGACACAATAACGCGGGTGCGGCGAGATTAGCCTAGTAGGCGTGAACAAGAAAATACAATATCGCTGTGTGCTGTGTGCTGATCGGGAAACCGTAGAAATACAGGTAGTTTCCGCCGACGCTATGAATTATTTGCTAATCTATCGTAGACTCTTTTCTATGGATAGAGATGGAATCGTTGTGTCAGGCCGATCCTGGATTGATGTTTTTTGGATGAGGAATCCGGGTGTATCAGAATCAGCCTCAAATGCACCATAAAAAATAAAAAAAGAAGGTGGCAGTGTCGTCGCCGGTGAGCTCACCCGCACATGGACACGACCGCATCGAAGTGGGTCGGCGTGAAGTCGTGGAGGTAGTCGGAGGTGTGGCTGGTGATGTCAACGCCGACTTCCTGCATCACCGCCTGCGACACGTGTCGGGAAAAGCAAGCAGCGAAACCAATGCTAGCAAGTTGACACAACGATGCAGACCAACTACATATTTCCTGTTTGTATTCAAACCGTCGCATCACGGCCTGCGAGACGTGTCGGGAAAAGCAATGAAAAGAAACACACACAGACACATCAGAATCATCGACAGGCCGACCAGTGAGCGAGGGAGGAACAAAAAAGAAAAACTGATGTACCCTTCAGGTGAGAAAACATGCATACAACAGATGCTTCAATGGAGACACAATCACATAAGCTATGGCGAGAATTGGGAGTCTTTTTAGCAAGCGAGGTTTGATTGAGGGAAAACTTGCAATGTCTATCTCCATTTTTCCAGCTGAAATCAGGCCCGAGACGCGCTCACACACATCTATATAGCCTCCCCCATGACAGCCCCTCATGGAGTCCCAGATCATGGTCTCTTGGAAGCATTTTGCGTTTTCAACCGCACCGAGACTGACGTCTTTTCATTGGTCAGTCGGTTAGCGCGGTCCATACCAACAAATACACAACACAAACGCTTGTCTTCTGTTGCTGCCGTTTCTGTCTTCGATCCGGAGAATAGGTTAGTCTCCCCCATGCCGCCCCGTCACGGGGTCCCAGTTAATGGCATTTATACATGAGTGTTTTGTGTTTTCAACCGCACTGAGACTGACGTCATTTCGTTGGTCAGCCGGTTAGCGCGGTCGATGCTAACAATAAAAAACACACACACACGTCTTGCTGACCACGTGCATCATCGTCCATCGCTCGCTCGCTCGCTTGCTCACCGTGGCCGTCGGGTGCACCCTGGACCCCTCCAGCCCCGAGCTCCAGATCTCAAGGTCATCCCTGGCGAGGTGCTTCGCCCCCCCCTCGGCCATCTGGTAAGAATACGTCGTATGTCCGTTACGTCACAAATAAGCCCCGCGAGCCCCCGGAAGGGTTAAGGAACCCCGGGGACGGGGGTGGCCCCCCCCCCCCCCCCCCTCCTCTCCCCTCCCAAAGACAGAAACACGTTTCAGAGCAAAATATACATCGTTCATTCACAGCAGTCGTGGTGGCTCCGAAAATAATAGGGGGCCTTATTAGAGGGGGCTCTTAAGTCGGTTGTCAAGGATTCGATCGGCTTACATGGTATTGTTGGGTACCCGGGTACCCTCTTATTCCGGGGGCCGATACAAGAGGGTCGAGGGCCTTATCACGCCACCCTCTATGTCGGAGCGACAACTGCAGTGAATCACCATCGCCCCCCAGCGATAAAAACTTTTCATCTTAGGTCTTGCTTCTGAGGATAGTACAGCTGCCCCTCACGAGCTTTTGTCCGTGGAACAGGCACCCACATGATGCCTACCATCGGTTTTACTTGGTATTTGGGTGGGCTCCTACTGCGCTGTACTGAGGTTAGCAGATGGATCGATTCCCGAGCGAGTGCCGCTGTTCACAGACCTACCGTAGGTTGCATGACGTAAGATACCACACCCGAGGGACCGATTTCCAAAGCCCGATATCTCCACGACGAACATGATGCCGCCATCAAATGATGCGCTTTCGGCAAGCCTCTTGACGAGACAGCAGTGCCAACGGCACCATTTTCAGCACCGTCACCGCTTTTTCTGCTTTGAAAAAATCGGTCCTGGGGGTGTGGTATCTAACGCAACCAGGCCTCTCTTCCTCTAGTTTGTCTTGCTCTCCGCGAAAATTCTCCGCAAAAAAAGGGGCCCAGAGGTGAGAGGCGGAAGAACCTCGAGTGGCTGCACCAGCGTTCCCAACGCATATGGCGAAAGGACGAAAGGATTCAAACCAGCCACCGCTGCACTCTGTGAAGCCTTGGGAGGTTGCACCTTTCGTTCAGGGGGCCCCGCCTACCAACCATCTCATCTTGCCGAGAACGAGAAAACAGCAGTAGGTATTCGCGGAGCGATACGACATGATCCACAAACCAAGAACCGACAAGGAGCGGGGAATTTTCCACCGTTTACCACATCGACACAAGATCCTGGATACAACTCGTGAAGCATCCTGAACGATGTATACCTTACCCAAGCCTGCTCACCCTACCTGCACGTACTTTCTGTAAATATATTTTCTCGATGCGCGTATGTATGCATACGCGACACTAAAAAAGAAGTCCAATCAATATCTATCTGTCCCACGCCAACACACACTCTGACGTCCTTTTCATTGGTCAGCCGCGCGCGCACACACACTGCTGTCGTCCTTTTCCTTGGTCAAACGGTTGGCGCGGTCGGTGCTAATAGTGCAGACACAAAACACACAAACGTATGCAACCGGTCGCCCCGGTGGTCTAGTTGGTTTCCTCCAAACTTTCTAGAGATCAGGTCAGGGGTTCGAACCCCGGCGTAAGCGAGCTTTTCTTGCAAAGTGAGTTTTTCTCTCGCTTCCGCTCCTGGCCTAGTGGATAGCGCTAGTTCGTGTGAACACAGACGGAAGAGAGTGCTGAACTCTTCTAGCATTAAAAATCGAAGGCGAAGTACCGCAGGAGGGGAGGGTAGAGATGGGCTCTTCTGTGTGCCCACGGGTTGGAGTAAACGGCACGAGTGCTGTGAGGGTTGATTTGTAGTGAAGACAAAAACTAGAAAACTACAAAACTACAAAAAACCACAAGCAAGATTTGATTAACTCATTGTAAATCTAATAAATAGATGGCTCTAGCATTTTTGTGACCACGGGCCGAGTCTTTGCTAGATTTTGGGATTAGCAACTGACACGAGTTTAATGTGAAGAAAACAACAACAACAATCTATGCCAGACTCTTCCAATACCTGTACTAGAGACGGACGTGGTGTGTTTTCGGTGTGTTTTGTTCGTCCTATGTATTGGAAAAAAAAAAACACTTGCTTCGAGGGTGAACTTTTCCGTCCCGGCAACGCCAACCATCTAATATTTTCGCCCAAGGGGCCGTCGAAGGGGCCCACAACCATCTAATATTTTCGCCCAAGGGGTTGTCGAAGGGGCCCACCAACCATATAATATTTTCGTCCAAGGGGCCTGCCAACCATCTTACTTAATCTTCCCGAACAACGGCGCGTTTCACGGTTATTAGACTACAACATCGTTTTCTTTTCTCTTTTCTTCCTGTTTCCTTTTATTTTTTTCTCTTTTTCTCTTTGTTCTCGTTGTCGCTCTTTTTTTCTCTCTTTTTCTGTGTCAGATGGCCGTGTCTCTGCTTGCGTGTGAAGCACCAAGATTGAACCAAGGGGGTGTACCTCTTTCTCTCTGGCCCGTGATGCTGACTCCTCGTCTCAGTTGTTACCTCGCATAGCGCGCAGAGGGAGCGGAGGACTCCACAATATCTGTCGTTTATTTCTATTGACTTGCGGACCCCTCGGGGCCAGTTTATTTGAGTGTACCTTTTTAGGGTACGTTAGCCTGTGACCACTGGAATCGACCGCGTCAAGTGTTGGATCAGTACGGACATATGAAGGTACTGGGTAGAGAGAGGTCGGAACGGTTTTTGATGTGAAGACAACAACAACAACAACAATTGTTGACTTTTGATTTTCCTCCGCCAGACAACCACGGCAAATAAAAAAATTGAACGAACACAACCGAGAAGAGCGTGACGCTGCTGACGCTGCTCTACAGAGAGCACATGCGCAAGACAGACTAAGACGCCGCCCCCTTAGCCACCACAAAACGAAGAGCGGCCAACGGCCCTTGCAGTTGGACCCACAGGCAGGGGGTACTGCAGCAGTACACTATTTACCAACCCTTTCGAAGATACCTTGCGGAGTAGTATGCATATGGATATGATGAACGTGCAGTACAGATGGCGCCCGCACTTAGGAACATCTTAATTTGCGTGAGGCTGGGGTTCTTAGTTGCCTGTTGAGGCTGCGAATGGCCATCATATAGGTTTTAGTGTAAGGTTCTCAGCGGGGACCACTAAAATACGCTCATGTTCATGAGTTTCGGATTTTTTTAGCCTCATGTTCTTAACAGGTAGGTTCTTAAGTGCGGGCGCCATCTGTACACATGGAATAGTACTGTAGAATGAAGGCACCAACCGGGGGTGAGCGTCTGTTTCCACAAAACGTGGCTCGCAACACACAAGACAGAAAGTCGTGATCGACCACAAGTACATCGTAATACTTCCGTGCGCGCTGCAAAAGTGCACGTTCGATCACCTGGGATCTGCAGCTGTTCCGCTTGCACACAAACATGACGCTCTTTTTGCTGAACGGCGCCGGCTCCGCTGAAAACCATTGTTGCTGCTGATGCTGATGCTGCTCCTGCTGTCGTCGATGAGGCAACCACCCCGCTCCCGCTTTCGCCGCTCTCAGCCCTGCGGGAGGGAAAGTCAGCAAACAAATAAAGCACATAAATACTGCTGTACACACAGACAGACCCGTGCAGCCATGCTGAAAAAAACGATCTCGGTTTTTGCCTAAAGCACTTGCTGCTGTACACACGCGCACCGCAACGATATGTGCTGCTGTAGATGGGTTCATCGAGAAAGAACAAAAACACGAAGACAGGCATTCACAGCGCAGCAGCAGTTTTACGCCACCAACGTTATCGGCCTGACATTCGCCCTATTTATCCATTCCGCAGCAAATATCTAGATATCCAAGAATTCTGGTTGCTGCTGCTGCTGCTGCTGCTGCTGTGCACATGCGTACGTCGAAAAAAAAACGCGTTTGACTGCTGTACGGCATCATCGTGTGCCCCCTCCGCAGCATCGCTCCTGCTGTCGGCGGGCTGTAAAAGGAAGTGCAGAGGCCGAAAGCATTAGGCATTTGTAAATAGGGTAGGGTCATGATCATTTTGAGCAGCAACAAGCGGTAGCAGTGGCATCGTGTCCAGAGAAACGCCGGCGATGGAACAGACCAGACGCAAACTGCCTTGCGGCATAGACGAAACACTGGTACTGCTGTAGCAGGCTTTGCCAAAAGAGGGAGACATATACCGCACACGCTCTCGCGCCCCCACCCCTTGGCAAAGACCAGCCCCTGCACAGCAGTCTACAGTATGTAGTCCCGAACACCGAGATTGCATAGACTACGCACCGCACAGACGCACATCATCATAGGTTTACAAGTAGACTCAGGAAATAGCATCTGAAAAAGAACTGCTGTCGGAGACAACATTACTTGCTGCAGCAGCAGCAGACGACAGCTTATTTAGCTTTTTGCAAGTATGTACAACCGCTCACCACAGCAGTGGACACCACTACAACAAATACTCTGCCGACAACAACAACTAAATCTCTCGACCTGTGGCGCAGCCTCGCCATTGTCTACCAGAGTACCACATAAACAACGTCTATGTTCGAATATTCCAGCCTTCCGCTGGTGTGCTTTCTTCTACCTTGGCCGCAAGAGAACAATCAATCGCGCAGCTGATGCAAAAAAAAAAGAAGAGGCGGTTGCCCCTTCGAACAATAGCCAACCCCCACCTCTTACCTGCCGTTGGTGCGGTTGCTGTTCTGGCTCCGCATACGACCACAGCTCGCCTAGCTGCCATTCGAACCATCGCCGGCTGAATCATCCTGTTGATGCCGGTCAGAGGTGGTGGCGTGTAGGTGTGGCTGGGAGTGGGGAGGGGAAAGAGAAGCAGGATATTTTGTTTCCGGTGCTGCTGCTGCTGCTGCGGCTGGCTGCTGCTGCGGTGGTGGCAATACGTGACTGCTGCTTGCTGCTGGTGTTGACTGCTTGTCGTCACGAAAGCAGCTCCAGGCAACAAACGCACGTCTTTGCGCTCACCCTTTGATGAAAAAATGAAAGGCTGGTGGTGGTGGTGCTCTGGGTGGAACCCCAAGTTTTCGCACGTGGTGGTCCCGGACGCTTTCTTCGACGAGCATGCTCTACACTGGGTCTACCGAAAACATCGAAACCTTCTCCCCAAACTACCGGTCAAAACCATGGTCAAACTACCGGTTGAAACGCACGTTCACGACGACCCCGTTGTGTTGCAAGTGCAAGTCAACTTCCAGCGGAACTCAGAACTGTTTGTTGTAAATGTCGGCGTCGGCACTCTTTCGGTTACGGCTGTACGGAGTACAACCAAACATACCCGGGACTCAGAAGCTATATATAGAAGCAAACACACGCATTGCCCCAGGATCAATCGGCAGATACATCTTCGATCGCCCACAGGGCACAGCGTCGGTCTTCTGTATGATCCTGGAGACCTTTCAAACAACAGCAGCACCCAGGTTCAGAAACTCGTGGGAACTCGATCACGTTTGTCAGGGATCCCGCAGAGCGAGCTTTGTACATTTCCCGCCTGCTGTGAACATTGAGAAACTCCACGTTCTTTGCTGCTTTGCTGAAGCCCGCATACCTCGGTCTCTGGCGGCGGTGGGACGCTGTTGGGATGCCTGGGGAAGAAGGTGGGAGGCCCTTTGCGAGATGTAGACTATTTCCTTTACCCTCAGTTGTGTGTGTTGGGTCGTTGGGTCACGCCAGTTCGGTAAATCGGTAGAAAAGTTAGGCCGCAAATGTCCGCAGTTGGTTGTTATTATAGTTGGTGTACTTCCGGTGAGGGATGGCGTGGTGTGGACTGGCTCCTTCCGCTCCTCCTGTTCTGTCGGCGAAGCCGCCAAGACGCATGTAGCCTAGAATGTAGCCAGTTCTCGTCCCACTGATTGCAAAAAAAACTTCTCAAGACAACCCCCCCCTGCGACCTGCGACTGCTACTGCTGCTGTCGTTATACCTCGTGTGGTGATGTTCTGAATTAATTGTACTTTGACTGTACTTTCAAGAAACAAGATTGAAATTGGTTCGTCATGTTGGTTGGGCAGATCGGGCACGGGGGGGTGCTCGTTGGCGCTTCGATTGACGACTTCAAATTTGAACTCTCAGCCCATTCATATTTGAATCTTCTTTGAACGGAGGTAGGCTCTGCTGCACCGAGGGTGTAGGACAGGGGGGCATCATATAGCACGACAGATGCCTTCTGTTCGACACAAAAAAAAGGCACAAAGTGACGTAGGTCAAGAGATCAAAAGTGAGATGTGCCTGTTCAAGTTCGGTGCCCATTTTTCTTCCGACGGTTACAATTCCAAGAGAAATGCCGTCCGCGGTGTTCAGTCTCCCGCTTTAGTACTATCCGAGTGCCCCCCGCTATTGGCCGTTTGGCAATTTAGCTGAGTCTTGAGCAATAGCAGCGAGGCCAGCGGTAGCAGTAGAGTGGCGAGGACATTGACACGTGCAGCTGCCTTGATCCCGTGGCCTTTCTTCGCTGTCGTGGCTTGGATTTGTGACTGAAATCAGTGGGTGCGCTGCGACAGGAGAGCGACAGAGAGGCCAGCTTGGGCTGCTGCGGGCACCACGCTCCCTGCCGCCCTAACGCATCAGGCAAGCCCTCTATAGCTGCGGTGCGAACAAGAGGAAGCCCCAGCTGTGCTTTTGGGTGACCTGGCAATACCCAGGAGCTGGTTGGCTGAAGGGTCATCAACTTTAGCAACAGCGGCGGCAGCAGCATGGCCCTCCAAGACACGGGAATCTTCATCGCGAGCTCGCTCATCGCCGACACTCCCGAGAAGGAAAAGGATAAGGAGAATGCCGAGCCTAACGGAGACACTCCGGCCGGCGGGGGGAAGGGGCCACGTTCTGGCGAAAGCGGATCTAGGTACGGCTTTTTTCCTGTGCCGTAGGGATTGTACTCCACATGTTTTAGCTACCATCACCGCTGTCTCAAAACACAACTGGAAGAGCTTACCGGCCTACCGAAGGATGCATGACGTAAGATATCACACTACCTGGACCGTCGACTACATTACTCCACAACCAAGACTATAATACTTATATATATTGATCAAACAATACGTTTTCGGAACGATGTCGAGGAGAGGGTTCCAACGCCGCCATTTTCGGCTCCGCCACTCTCTCTGCTGTGGGGTAACCGAGCCTTGAAGATTGGTCCAGGCAGGGGGTTGATGTCTATTAATAGTGTCAACTACAGCAGTAAATCCCCTCCCGATGTGTGTGTAGACTACGTGTGATTTACCGTAAGGATGCGAGAGAACGCACGGGGGTGTCAGCGTTTCATAGCATGATTTATCTACAACCAGGAGGGTAGGGTATGTACCACTGCCGACAGTGGTGGTTTTGGAAATACCACGTCGAGGGCTTTCCTGAGAGGTATCGGTTGGTGTTGGCACCCTCCTGTCGTGGAGCAATCAAGCTTTGAAAAATGCCAACACCCCCGTGCGCTCTCTCGCATCCTTACGGTAACTCCATCAAGCAAAGGTTTACATTTACAACGCATGTATGCTGAAGAGCGTTAACCCGTTCACAACCGACTCGGAAGCGCTCATCAATTCATCGTGATCGATCCCCTGCTTGGACAACAAACAAGCAGGTCGGCGCGGAAGTCGTTGCTTGGACGGAGGCGTTCTTCTGTTGGAAGGAGGCTTTCTGGTTTCGGAGGCGGCGGATTCGATGCCAACGCTGACCAGGCAAGCGCAGGATCCTTGACTCCTCGTGCGCCCGTGGGGCGAGAAGAGATTTTTTCAGTTTTTCGCGTGTTTTTATGTTCAATATCGAAGGCAAGGTACTGCAAGAGGGGTGGGTGTAGGGGGCCGCAGGGAGAGGAACCCTTCTGTGTGACCACGGGGTGGAGCGATCTTGCCCGGTGGCAGTCAATCAAGTGATGAACAGAAACGCCAAAAATTCAGAGTTTTGGGTACCAACCTGACGCGGGAGGTTGAGCCCGCCGCAAGAGGGAGGGTCAGCTGCCCCTTGCGACGTACATTAATTTGTACGGACGTCTCAGCACTAATTTACTCAGATAACAGCAGGGTAGAAAAGTCCACGGCGTGAGAAACAGCACGCCGTTTCGGTGAACTAATAAAACGTTGGAGACTTATCCTATGACCTCTCGGCATAAGGTTCACTTATTTCTTGGCGAGTGGGAGTGGTCAGGGGTCGGATTGCGTCCCACGAGAGCTAGGAATTACAGCATGTGCTCGTCACGTTTTGCCAAGAAAGGACCACGAGCCAGCTCCGGCTGGTATTCTTGTCATCGAACTTTAGTGGTAAACAGCTCTTTGCTCTTCTTCGCAGTCGCGCGTCTGATTTTTGTTCGTTTTGCAAACCCTTTATATTTTTCTCCTATTTAGTGCAGGACTTGCCTTTTTAGGCGGACAGTTGTGCACGCGCCCAGGGCCACGCTCAGCCACCGTGCTTTCACAAACATCCCTTGTTTCGTCCGCAGCTCAGACCAGCGCTGCCGCTGTTGAGATCGCCGTTTTGATTGAGTCCGATATATATATATATATATATATATATTTTTTTTTTGTCGCTGCTGTGTGTGGCCGTCTCCGCCGAGCAGAGCAAGCTGACCAGCATGTACAGCTCCATAATCAAGCTCAGCTCGGAGAATAAGATCACCCGGGACAAGTGCTGGGGGCTGCATCTCATCGACTACATGGACAGGTGAGCTGCTGCTGCTGCTGCTGCTGCTGCTGCCGCTGTCGCCGCTGTTCTACACGCGGTGGTGTAGTGGGGGAGTAGCGGGCGTTTTGTGGGCCGAGGATACCCTCCGGATCCGTGGGTGCCCCGTGCATCAATCTCACGAGAGGGGGCCTACCTTGTCGTTAATCACCGGGGTGTGTGTTGCGTGGTGCGGGTTACGGCGTACGTCCCTGTCTTCGTGCTAAGCTTCCATCCGGGGCTTAGCAGCTGAGTGCGTGCTGATGGTGTACGGGTATATTCCTCTCGCGCCTATTTCTTTTGTTGGGTAGTCGTCATGGACGACAGCGGCCAGACGTGACCTAACTCGTAGTGCAGTCGGGGGCCCTCTATAGTGCTGGAAGTAGATGCCGCGCGCTTTCACCCGTCCTCTAGCGAGCACCCGAACTAGTCAATGTATCAGCCAGCTTGATTATTCCATCTGTGCCAGCCAATTCCACCCCTACTGTGCCGGGCATCCGCACTATTGGGGGCCTCTCCGACGGTATGGGATCAATTTCCAACTTCTCAATGTTGTGGAGTGGTGTGTGTCCCTCTGCTGTTGCTTTTTTTCTGTAAGTCGCAAGTGCTCTGTATCTTTGTATCACCGTAAGTCTGATCTTCTTGCCGTGACTACTGTATCGTCGCGAATCAGGGTCATCTTGGACGAGGGTGGGCAAATGGGGGGGTCTAAGGTTAACTTCCAGAAGGCCTCTTGCACCCTCGACGCCTCCGTCAAGATCTACTCCCACAGGTACACGGCTACCTTTATGGTTATGGTTATGGTTGTTGTTGCTGCTGCTGCTGCTGTTGGTGTTGTAAATGATGATGATGATGATGATGATGATGATGATGATGATGATACTGCGGCTACGGTTACTGTTTCTGCTGTCGTTGCATCGCCAGCATTTCTCTCAGGATCATGGACGATTGTTCGTGTTCGTTCAGAGGCCCCTACGAAGCATAGCAAAACTTTTTTGACAGTGATATGAGTGTCGTGGTGGTGTTGGTGTCATCACCTTTCTACCCCTGTCGTTCAGGTTGCCGTCTCTGTTTGCGGGCTGTCGTGTTTTTTTTTTCTCTTATGTTGCCGTTGTTTGTGCGCCTGCGTGTCCCATACAACGGAGCACTGCCGTCCCGGTTACTGCTTTTTGTAGAGGCACGGGCTACTAGAACATTCCACGTGTTGCACTCCGCCAGTTACGCGTCCCAAAACACGGTTGGTGGCCGTGTGATTGTGGGGGGGGGGGCGGAGAAGCTTCTTGCTTGCTGACTACCAGCAAAGCAGTCCGCACATCGCACTCTGTATCCTACCCTCCCCGAAACGCATGTGGTGGGGGCGTGATTGGTGTGTGGTTAGGCGGAAGAGCCTCTTGCTTGCTGCCCCGGGTAGTTAAAGTGCCTTCAAGACAACCCCTTCGTTCGTCGCCGTTTGTTGCGGCGATCCGGTCTGTGGTTTAATACTGATCCATCCGTTGTTGTTTATTGTCCACCGTCGTGCGCGGCTATCTTTTCGGACAAAAAATATATACAAAAAACGTAGGGTGGACGCCACGCACATCAGCAGTTACTCCCTGCTGGACAACCTCAACCGCTCCGACAACGACAACGCCGACAAGGGTGCCGGGTGAGTAGGAAGAGAATTTTCCGAGAAATCTCTTTTCGGTTATTAGTCTTTTTCTTGGGTCCCCGATAGCTCCGTCTCTCTCTCTCTGCTCGTTTCTTTCTGTTGGCGGTCGTTTCATGATTTTTTTTTTTTGTACCAATAGATATATGGTGTGATGGTGCAGTGTTTGTGGTGTGTGACCCCGGTATGCTGCGGTGATCTTGGGCGTTCGTGTGCGGTACGAATCTGGGCCTGTGGTGTGCGTTGCGCTGCGGTAGGCGCGTCCAGCCGCGTGTTTTGCTTGCGCCCCTTCCACGTGCTGTGTTCTGCTGATCGAGCATGCGCATCGTTGAGAGTGGTTTACGTGCCCCGGGCATATTTTAGGAGGTCCCTCTTCAAGTGTTTGTGCTCTCTGGTTGTAACCCATGTCTTGCGACGGCGGTGGCGGCATTTCACCCTGACGATCTATGTCTATCTGTTTTGCTTGCGTTGCAACAGTGCTGCCGTCGGGAGTTCTGAGCGGTCGACCCGATTGGGCGTCCACGAGACGCTCAAGAAGCCCGAGCAGCTCGACCAGAGGTATGTATCTATCTAGTGTTGCTGCATTTCTCTTGTTTTCATTGTGGTTTCTGGTGGTCACGGCAGTGTTGTAAGTGCGTGGTTGCTGCTGTTGTTGTTGTTGTTGATGTTTACTTTGTTTGTTTTTGGAAACGTTGTTCACCTCTGGGTAGTTGATCTTTGCTTTATTGCTCCGAGTATTTTGGAAACGTTGTTCAGTTGTGAGTTAGTTCAAGGTTTTCAGTATGTACCACCTGCCCCCATGTTGTGTGGTCACGTTGCCCAGCTCTGCATCGAGGTGACAGTCTCTTTATGATTCTCCGGTAAGGGTAAGGCGTGTTTTGTCCGGTGGCCTGGATTGGCAGACGACCCCGGGTTCTCTGTTTTTAAGTTATTTTTTTGCCTATGTTGGCGGGTGATAAGACCGTCGGTAGGCTGTTCGCCCTGTTGTATTTGTTCTGTTCGGCTACCGCATCCGCTGTGTTTTTTTGTCTGGCAGCTCTTGTCGTGTTGCCTCCCCCCCACGAACCGCGCGCCGCACACGCCCCTTTTGTCATCTTTTTTCTTGCGCTGCTGCGGCTCTTGGACAAAAATTCTCGGTGTCTACAGCGAGACAGACCGCGCCTTCAAGATGGACCCGATGTTCCACAAGATGAGCAAGATTTTCGACGAGGCGGGTTCAAAGTAAGTCCGTCGTGTGCCGGCACGATTCCCATGGGTGGGGGGGAAAGGAGGCTTGGGCTTGGCTGCGTGGGGGGGGGGAAGGAGAGCAATAATGGGTTTCTGAACTCAATCTGTCAAGCAGTACGCGCCACCTCGGAAGGACCTGGACTCAAGAATGTACTTCAGTAACTTACAGAAGTTGACGATGTGAAGCTCTGTGCGAGCTTCGCGAAGAGATGTGAGAGCACAGCAGTCTTCAGAGAAAACTATTTGATACGTCATCAAACTAAGAAGTGACTTTCATGCGACGATTCGTTATGTCGGTAAAGGGGCATGCTGCTGAACAACCTGAGCGTGAGCGACGGGTGCAAGGTCTCGTTCGACTCCGAATCGTCGGCTGCTGCCACGGCCCCGCCTTCTCCGGAGGGAGCGGAGGATCAGCCTAGGCGGGAGAAGGTTTTCAGGAAGCCGGAAGACGTGGAAGACGGCGAGGAGAGCAAGGTAAGTAAGGCAGA
Organism: Ectocarpus siliculosus; assembly: GCA_000310025.1. Taxonomy (NCBI): domain Eukaryota; class Phaeophyceae; order Ectocarpales; family Ectocarpaceae; genus Ectocarpus; species Ectocarpus siliculosus. Next base: position 6,111,019 of record FN649728.1, on the reverse strand, counting down.
AAGGACACAGCAGTTGCTGCTGTAGGTCACGTTTGTCTTGACGATATTCGAAAGATCAAATCGCACAAATATCAGCTGTCAACAGTTGCCTGTTTTTGGTGGGCCAAAACGTTTTTTTTATTTTTGAAATACCCCCCCCCCACCCCCTCCCAACCA
>FN649728.1:6084064-6097776 GCA_000310025.1 Ectocarpus siliculosus | reverse complement strand
GGCGCGCGAAGATCGAAGCCTCTCTCGGTACCTGATTTATTACCGCGCCTACCGAATGTGAAACGCATGGTTAGCCGCGATGTCCATTCAACCCATGGCATATCTGGTGTGGCACAGCAAGCCCAAGGATGATGGCATTACCAGCTTCTTGTTCATCCTTGTTAAACGTAGATAGCCTGGGCCGCCGAAAACCCGCCGCGTTACGCTTCGTCCCGGCACTACTGTGTAGGGATGCGAGGTCCATGGTCTACCGACCACCGCATGCGTTTCCATCAGTACACCCCTGAATAACCACAACAACGACTGGGGGGGGCACGTTTCGATCCAACGGTCCTCCTCCCGCCTGCCGCTAATCTCGCCGCACGCGCCAACTTGTGCATACTACAGGAGGAACAGACGGGCGTTACCGTTTCGTTCTACTTCATCTGCCTCCTTCACCTGGCCAACGAGAAGGGGCTGAAGCTGGAGGGGCGAGACGACCTCTTGGACTTTTCGGTGGCAAGCGACCCTGTCAAGGAAGGCTCGTGCTAAACCTTGCTCCGCACCTTGGCGAAAACGGTGGAGGTGTGTATTGTATCTGTTGTTGTTGTTGTTGGTGGTGTTGTAGTTGTTCGCGTTGACGGCGCTAACCGGCTGATCGATGATAACGGTTCAGCTCCGCGCGGCCTAACTCCTTCTAGAGTGCCATGGTCTGGGGCTTCGTGATGTGTAGGTATCTTGGTTGGTGTGCTTGAAGGAAATAAAACATCGATCGCGCCAATCGGCTGACTACTGACAGCACATCAGTTAGAGTATCGGGTGAATGCCGCGCCTATGGGCCAAGGTGAACCGTTTTCTCTCGGAAAAAACCCTACTGTACCTACGGCGTTGTTGGTGTTCAGGTCCTTTATTTGTATGCACCGAGCGGCTCTTTTTCGTTGTCCTGCTGAACGAACATCATCCGGCGCCGTTTGCCGCCGGCAAGAGGCAGTCAGATGTCACCAGGAAAGACTACTTGTTCATACGTTTCCACCGTGCCCGCGGGGAGAGGGGGTGTTCCACCGGATAGGACGGTGGCATTTTTCGACATCAAGCGAACAATCCCCGCCCCCACTCCCGCACACAGTAGTATTATCCCGCGAGCATTGCGGGAGGGAGGGTTATTCTTGGTAAGTGTTGAGCGCCGGTTCCACGCGCAACAACCGCTTGTTGCGAACGTAAGTCAGCTCGTTGCTGAAGGGGAGAGGTACTTCGCTAACGCCCTCATTGATTCTCTCGCGCGCTCGCCCACCCACTCGCCCGACGGTCGACGTCGTTAACCTGCGTTTGGTTCTGTTTCGACCCGCAGACAGAAGACACACATTTCGTCCTTGGTGTTGGAAAGCGTGCGCGCGCCGAAAGCCGGGGCCCAGGGGGTGCTCCAGGGTGGAGTTTGTTCGATTCTTCGGAGAGGGGACTCCGCCCCGTAGCAATTGCACGGACGGGCTAAACGTACGAAGGATGCAAGGCGGGGTTGTATGTACGCGGAGGGTTTGAAGGCATTGATTGTTGTAAGATATGTGTAGGTCTCGACGTTGCTTGGAGAGGGGGGGCAGAGACTGTTTTTTTTTCGGTCTTCATTCGGTTACTGTACATACCCTTCGATTATGGCATTTAAGTACTGCCAGAATCTGAGGGGTACGTATTGGTATACTACATAGATATTGTAGACGTGGGCCAGGGAGCCTCTGGGTGAAACAAACGTTGGATGTCGCATCATATTCAAATAGTAGACATACACAGTTTGTTGTGGGTATGGGATTTGACTTGCTCTGTCGTATCTGCATACATACCGTATATGACACAAGATAACACACCCCCTGGACCGATTTCCAAAGCTCGATTACTCCACGACGAAGAGGATGCACAAACAAAACGATACATTTTCGAAAATTTCTCGACGAGACGATTCCAACGCTGCCGTTTTCGGCGCCGTGACTCTTCCTGCTGTTGAGAAATCGAGCTTTGAAAATCGGCCAAGGGTGTGTGTTATCTTGTGTCATATACGGTACATGCACACATGCATGCATTTGAACCCCGAGCGGGTGGGCTGCTGTAACAGCGCTGCTATGGTTATTTGATTGAGTGCGAGGATCGATCATTACGGCTGCTCTAGGTAAGGTTAGCAGGTAGGCTATGGCGCAGATAGAACTTCTCTGAGGGTGATTTAACTTAACGGCCTCTCCCTGAAGGAGGAGCCCCTCACTCATCGTTCACTCTGCAGACCCCGTCACCACTCGAGAACCTACGTGTAGTACCTATACCTACCTGTTGTTTTTTTCCGAGGCTTGTTTCTTTCTTTGTCAAGAGGTAGACTACCCCGACGTCGACAATATAGGTTTAGTGTAGGCTTGTTGACTGAATTCTCAAGAAGAAACTCGAAGTCCCCTCTGTCCCGTTGTGTATACCGTTAAAAAAGAGCAAGGCTTGGCTCGCGCTGTTTCACCAGAAGAACAAGTAATTTTTCTTCAGAGGAGTCTTGATCATCAGGCCAGAGGGGTTTCTGTCTGTGTCGTTAGGGTTTTGCCATGATCCACGTGTGTGCAAACCTCACAATGACAATTAATTTATTGCCAAGGGGACAGAGTACAAATAAATACATTTTCCGGTTGATTGATTGGCGTTTTCATTCTCTTCTTCCTCGTTCGCGGGTCTTCTTTCCTTGTATAATATAGCTACATTCACTCATGACACACACACGCGCTTTTTTTCACATACATACAACGAACCATGCATCCACAAAGAATGACGATCCTCTACTCAACAGACTTATTGCTGCAGGTAGAACGCGAGCGATGCTCTTCATCAACAACTAATAATATATCCAGTTCGCGTGTGATCGGCCGAGATGCGAACTGAGATGAGACATCCTGAGATCCAATTATTCTATCAGTTCCATTTTTACTGCAAGGAAAAGGGGGGGTGACCACCACCACCACCATCGATAAAGGTTTGTTTATTGTAGTACCATTCATTGATGTGTCCGTGAGGAAGTAAGTAAGTGTGTTTCGTTCCCCACCTCTTGACTCCAGCGGCACATTCTACATCGATCGCACCTTTCTGCTGTATGTAGTATGTACCAATATTCTATCAGCCGAGGGGTCACAGCTAGCTGCTACATACAGCTTGCTTGTTGTGTAGTCACACGACCAAGTAAAAGAGAGAGGTGGAGATTCTGACGGATGGATGCGGAAAACGGCAAAATAGAACACGTACGTGCCGATGATCTATCTCCAGCAGCAGTGTATGCCAAAACAAATAAATAAACGAACGAGGAGTGCGTACGCACGAGGGTTATACATGGGCAGCAGGTAGTCTTACCCCCAAACAACAACAAACGTTAACTTTCAAAAAACAAACGCTGTCGATGTCCTCTGCTCGACAAAGACATGCAATAATACCAAAGATATGTAGTGTGTGCATAGTATCATACACAAAAGAACCACACGTTTGAGTGCAAGAAGAACTTGATTGGGCAGGCGGGAACATAATATCCGCAAGGCGGAGAAATCGTGGAAATCAAATGAGCGGCTGTGGGGCGGCTGCATGCAGCCGCTTGTCGAAATAAATGGAAAGGAAACACACCGAAGGCACACAGTTTGTTTGTTCCACACGAAGGGCCATCGGTATGCAGCCCTTGCTCTTTGGGTTGAATTTGGGGCAGCTTGTCGTCTGGACACCTATAGATACAATCCCTTTTGGACCACACACCACTTTCACATCACATACCATTGTCTCTGGGAAACTACACGGAGAGGACCCGATGGTTGTACGCACCAATTGCACCACGCGGGGAGATAGACTGGATGTTTGTTTGCAATATCAAAATGCGTCGTTTTCGAGAATAATAAGCGTATGTTGTGTGTACTGCTTCGTGGCAATACGCATCCACGATATCAACCCGCAGAGAGGCAGACCAAAATCGAATCCTTCGATATCTACCTCTACTCCCCTACATGACGGTGGGGGTGGCACCCTTCTACACCGGACGGCAGCTCAGCAGCAGGTGTGTGCAATGATTGCCTCAAGCCCATCTGGTATCATCCAGCAAGCAATCCACGCACCCTTTTTTTCGTTAAGATCAAGATTCTTTTGCGAAAGATCTGATTGTTTGCGTACACCCGCTTTTCGAAAGATAGCCCGAACAAGGTACTACTTTTTTTTTTTTGTTCTTCCTCGGCGCTCTATTCTGTTCGTCTTTGACTCGCATCCAGTCTACGTCTGCTGTTCGGACCACTCGCGTGTAATCACCACATTAGGGCGGTGTACGCGTAGGGAGAGTGCGCCAGCAGGGAAGGCGCTCAGGTTGGATACCTATCCTCCGGTGCCGCGTTGCCCAAGGAGAATCGGTCCATCCTGCCTAATCTTCTGTGTTGCGTTTTGTGTGAGAGGAGATACAGCAGTAGATACAAGAGCGGGGGCGAGAACCAGGCTGCTGCACAAAATATGGCGATTTTGAGGATGGCTGCCGCAGGGCTGTTAGGCCTTGCGTCCTCCGCGTGGGCTGCGACCGTCACGGTGGACCTCCAGCCGTGTATCCTGGCCCCCAGCACAATTGTGAGTGTGTGGTGTCCATCCAGTGTTCGCTGTGTCCTCGTTGTTGAAGGAACCAATCGCTGCACTTGCTTGCATCCATACAGCTTGCCCCTCGCTGGTGTCAACTGGCTGGCCGCAGGTCCAGCTGTCCGCCATTTCACTCGTTCGAGGAACAAGCTGAGGTTTTGCGGGGCACGGCGCTGTGCTCTCTCCTGTCCCCGCTACCATTCGGTGGACACCTGCGCGCACTTCTGTGCAACTTGTCTACGTCCGCTATGTTGCTCACATTCAACCAAAAAGGGACCGGGGATTCTCAAAAATCGGTGGATGATGTACACGGGGGGACTTTCTACCAGGCTCTCGCCCTAATTCAATTCAGCGAGAAGATGTTTGTATCTTTCCCGGAACACAGCACAATGACACACCAAAGAGCTGACACGCTAGGCAGCGACCCAGACGTTGCATAGCGGAGAGGCGTCGCCACACCATCTTCTTTGCGTGTCAGGCTCATCAGCAAGAAGAGAGGCAGATGCCCCCGCCCGGTGTATGGGTGTGTCATCGAATGTTAGGCCGACCGTTAGGTATTCAGCTTGCTTGGATATTCTTCAACGAACTAGAATAATATCGGACTGGCGTTTACATATGACACCGTAGGAAGGGGTCCAACCCCCCCCCTCCTATGTGATCCCGGTTGGGTCGTCTGGCTAGTAGAAGTGGAGGATAGGGGACAGAGGGGCAGACGACAGCATCCAATGATGGGAGAAAAAAAAAAAGAAAAAAAAAAGATGACACCACGCAATCCAGCAGCGGCGTGCACCAGCTGCCGGCATGATTTTTTTTTTTTGTATCCGGCGGGTACAACATCGGGTTGTCGGGTTGTTGGGTACCAGGTATGTCCTACTGCCCGAATTGGTTGACCAATCAAACGACGCGGTTTTGTCAGCACCACCAAAACCGGAAAATGCTTCCATGAATTACACAAGGAAGGTCTGTGTAGTCGCGAGGGCTAAACGCCAGGATCTGGGAACCCGAGTCCAGTCAAACGACGCGGTATTCTCAGTGCGGCCGAAATCGGAAAATGCTTCTTATGCAAGTTATGTGTAGTCTCGAGGGCTAAAGGCCAAGATCTGGGAACCCCGTCAGCGGGCTTCATGGGGGAGGCAATATAGTGCTCTCCGGAGTTAAGACAGAAACGAACGACAGTAAACGAATAGAACTGCGCGTGTGATGTGGGTGTGTGTGTTCGCGCTTTCCGTTCCTTCTTAATGTTTTGCCCTGTCGGTCCATGCTTGCTTGTGCACGCCGCCTCAATGTGACCATTCCGGAGACTATCATCGATACAGACACGTAGCAATTATTAAGTTCCTTACGAAGGGTGGTGTTTGTGTTGGTCTGGAAAGGAGTTTGCATCTCGGATGTTCGAAGGAACGGTATCTATCATGCAGATCGGAACAACGGTTCATTTGTAGACGACGACGACAACGACTTCCACGACGACAACGGCTTCCACGACGACAACGGCAACATTGTCAGGTTGCACTTCGAATTAACGCCTTGGGTTAGGGGCGCTCAATGAAAGCCCCTTGGGCGTGGGTCGGCCGAGCATCTGGTCAAAGTATACTTTACCACGGTGCGGATCCAAAGAGCGGTATTGTAGGGTAAGGTTGGGCGAAAAAGGCAATGCTGTGAACACAACCGACTATGATTATGATGATGATACCCGGGGCGATTCTTAGTTAAATCGTGGGGCTTCACCACAAGACGTGCAGAAACGCAACTCTTCTTTTTTTCCGCGGGGTGAGTGGGCGGCGTTTTCTCCAAGGGAGTTATGTAGTTCCCGCGCTGTTCCACATGGGGAGAGGGGGGGGGGAGGAAGGAAGGAAGCGAGAAAACAACCCTTTCGATCCAAATCAGTTGTTGCGTTCTCGACTGGTCCTAGCTGTCGGCTCGAGCATGTGCCCACGCAGCAGTCGAAATTTTCGTTGAGCCCATCCATCCATGTGCCCCACCCCACCCCGCGGGAGGGCCTACTTCTGTGTAGTTTTTTATGACAAACATGGCTCCTCTTTTTTTTTTGGCCTTCTTGAAACGTTTTTCTCCAGACCCAGGACAATGGAGACACGCCAGACGCCTACGTGACGTCTACCTTCTACCAGGGCTACTGGGGGGCAACTCAGGTAACTATTTTAGTTTGGGGTGTGCTGGTGTGTCGTCGTGGTCATCATCAGCCGTTGAATATGGTACTACGTCGCGTTCGGTCTTCTTGCTCGTCTTGTTTTTGTCTCCGCCGCCCAAATCGGCGAAAAATATTTCAAAAACCCGTCAGTATGTCGGACCTTACATATGACGACCCTCGTTAATGTTGCCGTGGAGTTCAGCGTGAAAGCGGGGGGACTGCAGAAAAAAACTCGTGTCTCTTGTTTGCTGATGCCAACGGTCTCAGTATTTTCCGGTTCTTTTCTGCGGAGCAAGCAGCATGGTTTTCCCTTTGCAAGACCTTCTGTGTCCCGTCGAGAATTCTCACGCCCCCCCCCACCAAAACATGGACCGATCGTGTACGATGTAGTATGCCTGCCGCACACGCGAATTTCACTAAAGAGTCTTGCCTCCTCCTCCTCCTCCTCCTCCCCCCACTCCCCCCGCCCGTCCTTGTCCTTGGTTCGACCCTCCCGTTCTCCTCCCCCTGCTCACACCCGCCCTTGTCCTTCCCCCCCTCTCCTCAGCTGACCTCGACGGGGACGAGCGACCTCACCAACTCGGGCACCTCCGGTAAGTGCAACGTCGTCTACGTCGGCATCCCGGTCACCGAGGCGCAGAAGCTCGAGCTGCAGGACTACTCGCGGACCTTCAAGGTGCGCATCGTGTACTTCAACGCCGCCGAGACCGCCAACGACCCGGAGGTTAACTCTCGCCTCGGCATCTCGCAGGACTTCTCGGAGCCCCTCATCTCCGCCCCTTTCATCGCCCTCGCCAGTGAGTCCAGAAAACATGCTGCGGGTCATCCACTGCTTTTGTAGTTTTCTCCTGGACTCTCATCTTGGGGATAGAGATGGAGTCGTTGTTTTTTTTTAGGGAAATAGACACAAGTGGGTATACCCACCCCTTTCTCGGACAAAAGTGGGTACTCGAAAATCCAGCGCGCGCGCACTCCATAGGCGACCCCCAAACGACTCAAAACCCCATTCTGACACCTGGGCGACACAGCCAGGGACCATACACAGCACGGGCATCGTTTTTCCCACTTTTAGGCACACCTTTGGCCCTAATACCGCCGACGCGCGCAAGGCCTCATCAAAGTGCCCACTTATGTCCGACATCGCGGTGGGTATACCCACCGGCGTCAACAATTTTTTCATGTACCCAGTTGTGTCTGTATTTTGACCCACTTTTGTCCAAATTGTACCCACTTTTTTTGTCCACTTACGGACGGCGGAAATCGAGCGGAAATCGACCTCCACGTCACCGCACGGGAGAACATCGAATAGCCTCGGAACGTCTCAGAACCTCCCAACACCGTATGTATCCATGGCATATTTCCTATCCATGGCTGCCGACTGCGGGCCGACCACGGAGGAACATGTCAGAAACATGCCAAACCCCTTCGGTACGGGCACGGGAAGATACCAGGCACGGGAAGATACCCGCGGCAAGCCTACTGTTGCCGTGACGAGTCGGTGTGCACTCGTCGTGGTGGTTGGTGTTTTTGTGTGTGTGTTGTTGCTGTTTGCGCGTCTTTTTGTTCTGTATGCGCGACCCGTTGGTTGTGTTGTCCGTTGTGTGTCACGCATTTATTTGTGGCGTGCCGTTAGTGCGCTGCTTGCCGGGCTTGCCGCGGGTATCTTCGCTTGCCTGGTGTCTTCCCGTGCCGGTACCGAAGGGGTCTGGCATGTTTCTGACATGTTCGTCCGTGGTCGGTCCGCAGTCGGCAGCCATGGATAGGAAATATGCCATGGATACATACGGTGTTGGGAGGTTCTGAGACGTTCCGAGGCTATTCGATGTTCTCCCGTGCGGTGACGTGGAGGTCGATTTCCGCTCGATTTCCGCCGTCCGTAAGTGGACAAAAAAAGTGGGTACAATTTGGACAAATATGGGTCAAAATACAGACACAAGTGGGTACATGAAAAAATTGTTGACGCCGGTGGGTATACCCACCGCGATGTCGGACATAAGTGGGCACTCTGGTGAGGCCTTGCGCGCGTCGGCGGTATTAGGGCCAAAGGTGTGCCTAAAAGTGGGAAAAACGATGCCCGTGCTGTGTATGGTCCCTGGCTGTGTCGCCCAGGTGTCAGAATGGGGTTTTGAGTCGTTTGGGGGTCGCCTATGGAGTGCGCGCGCGCTGGATTTTCGAGTACCCACTTTTGTCCGAGAAAGGGGTGGGTATACCCACTTGTGTCTATTTCCCTTTTATTTATGAGAACAAAACTGCTGTTGGGTGGGTCTCCTTGCCTTGCTTTGTGTTGAAAGAAAGGATGTGTGGTGCAGCAGCAGTTGTACCCTTGTGGGGGGTGTTTTTTTCGTATTTCCCAGGCCTTGCCTTGCTTCGTTTTCAGAAGGAAGTTGTGGTACGGCAGTGCATAGTAGTAGAGCTGCGTCCGCCTCAGTGCTGGACCGGTTTCGTGAGCTGAGACCGGAACAGTTTGTAGAGTGAACACGGCGGCGGAGGCAACTTGCACGCGAGCACGCTGCGGGGATGAGCAGCAGCAGCAGCAGCAGCAGTAGCAGCAGCAGCAGCAGCAGCAGCAGCTGCGTGGAACTTTGTCCGGCTACGGTGCTGGTGTTCTCCATGCCAAGTTGATCCCCACGTCGCTCTTGGAAACGGACGTGACGTGATGTGCGGTGTTTTCTCTTTGAGGGAGGTTCGTTTTCCTTCCCACTTCTCGTGGGGGGAGGGGTGGAGGTGTACTCGTAGCCGTGCATTCCGTAGTCGTTAGACCATTGACCTCGCATTCCTACGAAACCGGGACGGAGCACGCCGGGTTATCATAGACGGACCAGGCTACCACATGACCAAGCGCGCAACCGCCGTGAGGTATTCGGCGAGTCGCATGGAGGGTGGCGCCGCATCCTGCCTTGGGTGTTCGACATGTTATGATTACTCTCGTTGGGGGTGGGGGGGGTTCGGCTTCAACGGACGGGGTGGGACGTCCGCCTACATTCATTACATGCACTTCCGTGGATCCATGTGTAACTTATTTCCATGCGGACTCACGTTCCACTAGTTTCGTGGTTCGGCTCTCACGGAGGACCCCGTCGCGAGTTATCTAGCTAGCTCATGGGTAAGTTTGTTGCACTGTAGACACGATCGAAGCGGGATGGTTCCTTCCATGTTGTGGTCGTCGTCTTTGTTGTTGTTGTTGTTGTTGTTGTTGTTGTTGTTGTTGTTGTTGTCGTCGTGGCGGACGTTGTTATTAGTATTACCCCCACCCCCGGTCTTGTCGGAACAATACTCCGTCCTCTCGAGGACTCGCGGTCAATGGTCTAACCGCTAAAGCATGCTGCCAAACATGAGTTCGCCCTCCCCCCGCTTGGTTGTGTTTCTGCGGTGCCTCCTCTACTCCTCAGCCGGGGGCGCCGCGGTTGCCCGCGTGGTGCCGTCCACCCTCACCACCAACCCGCGGGAGTTCAACATCTTCACGAGGCCGGTGCTGGTCACCAACTTGGCAACCACCGGAAACGGCACCGCCACGGTCATGGCTGAGTGAGTTTTTAGTGTTGTTGCGTTTCCTTCTTCCGTGTGTGTTTTTTATTATTATGTTGGCATCGACCGCGTCACATAGATGGCCGGCTGACCAATGAAAACGCGTCTCTCGTGTGTGTTTTTATTACTAGCATCGACCGCGCTATCCGTAGACAATTCTTTTTGTTTTTGCCATTTCGATACCACAACCTCTCCCACAGATGTAGCTGGACATCGGTACCTTTTCAACACAATCAACAACACTTCTTGGAGAACCGATACGGGACAATCACCAAGCCCCACAAGCCTACATTCCCGTTACCTTTTTTGTCCCTTCTTCTAGTCTCAGTCTGTACCTACCTGTGATAAACCACCCTCCCCAGCCTGCTAGAGCACTGCTTCTAGAACAGCAGCAAAGAGCTGTGCCGGGATGGTGCGATCGATCGAGACGCCTCCTAAAATATCGGATCAAATACTCATGCTGCCTGCTTTGTAGCGAGAATATCTGTTTTGCGTTATTTTTTCCGCCTTCCGATGCAACCACGACGAACGATCCGGCGTCCTCCGTTCGGAGAGAAACGCTTCGGACGCGGAGTGAGGGTCCGATGTGCAACAAGTAGGTTCTCTCGCGCCCCGGCCTCTGGACACTTGCCGGGGAAACAGAAAGAAAAATATTTTCCGCGCACCCTGACACACGTACACGTGTTTCGAGCCCGGCAAAATGCTCTTGTTGTTGTTGTTGCTGTTGTTGTTGTTGTTGTTGTTGTTGTTGTTGTTGTTGTTGTTGTTGTTGTTGTTGTTGTGGTTGTCGTTGTCGTTGTAGATGTACAACTACTGTGTAGACGGTACACCGTCCGATTTTTTTCCCGTGCTGGTACAATACTGTACATATGCTGTATCTCGCCGCTGGGCTGGCTGTCTGTTGCAACAACAAGTCCCAACTGCGCCCCCCCCCCCCAGGTACGTGGACGACAGCGGGGCCAACGTGCCGAGCAGCCTGTCGTTTCCGTCCGTCGCGGCCATGGCGTACGCCAGCGATGACGGCTACGAAGAGCTCCACCTCTTCTTCTCGGTCGCCTGGTTCGACACCGGCTCATGGGCGTGGGCGCACTTCTTCATCGAGTGGGGCACCAAGGGCGTCTTTCAGGTGGGGCACCAAGGGCGACGACGGGGGAAGGGAGTATCCGGTCGCCGGCGGTGCCGGTAGCCGGTAAGTAGGTAGCCGATGAGCAAGTAGCGGGCAACGGGTAAAACTGGCAGCCCGACAAAAAAGTTGGTAAGCCGACAAAGCTGGATAGGCCGATAGCAGGTACGACGGTATTTATAGCCGGTGGCCGGTTAAGCCGGTATCTGGTAAAACCGGTAGCCGGTGGATCCGGTAGCTGGTAAAGCCGGTAGCTGGTAAAGCCGGTGGCCGGTGAAGCCGGTTGCCGGTGAAGCCGGTAGCCAATGAAGACGGTAACGCCGGTATCCGGTATCGCGGCAGCAGATGAAGACGGTAGCCAATATAGACGGTAAATGCGGTGGTAGGCGGTGAAGACGGTAACGCCGGAGGAGAGGGTAGCCGGTAAAGCCGGTAGCAGGAAAAAAAAAGCAGGAAAATTCGGTAGGTAGCCGATTGACGTTGTTGTGGTTGTCGATGTTGTCGTGATCGTCGCCGGCGTGTTGTTGGTGTTACTGTTTGTTTATGGGTGGTCGCACTTGATGTTCTTTGTCGTACGCTGGAACCGCAAAAAGAAAAAGCGTCGGTACGCGACGGCAGAACCAACCCATTGACCATTGTGCATCAGGCCGTCGGTCCACTTTCTTTCTCTCTCTCGCGGGATCTATCCGCCGCTTTGTTCGCGTGCAACCCACTATCCGGCTAACCGCCAACCAAGTAACACCGACCGACCAACGAACGTCGTTGTTCAGGGAGAGCGGCGCTTCTACCTCGCCGGCATGGTGGACGATCTCTTCCTCGCGACCGGGGTGTTCGAGTATGACGGCGACACCAACGAGGGGGCGGAGGTAGTTAACTTAACAAGTACAAGTATCAAAGAGGGGCGGCATTTGTTTGCGGATGATGATCCCTTTTTCCCTCCTGTTTGGTTCTCTCTCTCTCTCTCTCTCTCTCTCTCTCTCTCTCTCTCTCTCTCTCTCTCTCTCTCTGTGCGTCTCTCTCTCATTCTCTCCCTCTCTCTCATCCTCTCTCTCTCTTTCTTTCTCTCTTTCTCTCTTTCTCTCTCCCTCCCTCCCTCTCCCTCTCTCTCTCTCTCTCTCTCCCTCTCCCTCTCCCTCTCCCTCTCCCTCTCCCTCTCCCTCTCCCTCTCCCTCTCCCTCTCCCTCTCCCTCTCCCTCTCCCTCTCCCTCTCCCTCTTCCTCTTCCCTCTCTCTCTCGCTCAGAATTTTCGATCCCTTCTGCTGTCTACAAAACAGAGCGCCTCTTGTGCAACCTGCCTACTACCTCATCGCCCCATGATTTCGCGAGCAATTCGTGATTGCCCCCGCCCCCCCCGTCTTCCTTGGCGTCATGATCGTTGTGCCGCGTGCAACTTGTTTTCTTGGGGTATTAATCTTTCTGCAGGTACGGTTGACGAGCAGCGACATGAGCGCCTTCGCTTCGTTCGAGAGCAGCCTCAACTCGCAGTACGGCTCCAGCATCGTTACGGAGTGGCCCTTCAACGGACTGGGCATCCTGGAGGTGGTGAGTCAATTCGTCCCTTCGATGCCGAGGAAAATGTCAAAAAAAAAAAGTGGGAAAAGCTGAAACGATGCACAGCCATACCGGAGCGCACGAAAATGTTAAAAGTGCACAGCAAGTCGGCTGCCAAGTGAACATGCCGTGCACTTTTTTCAAAAAAGCACCGTTTGCTTCATCCGGCCGGTGAGTGGCGCGGAGATTCCGTATTGCAGGGTTCAATTGTGCACTCGTGATTGAGACAATAAGTTCTTGTGTGTTCTTGTGTGTTGGCACACTGATCGAACGAAACCACACACGCGCGCGAGAACTAAAAAATTGCCGAGGACGCCGCTGCTGGCTACCCCCAAACACCAGAAAACCTTAAATCTACATGTTGTATGATCCCCGGGCATCCTGTCGCTCTCTTTTTTTTCGCGTTGTTCTGCTTGTCGTCGTGTGTTACAGGTGGACTCCGCATTTGTCCTCGACATCGCGAACGCTGACATCGCGCTGCTCCCGAAGGGTCAGCAGGTCAGCGGCGACGGTAAGCTAAGCGCCTGGCAGTTTAATTCGTTGATCTTATCTTAATTTGTCGTACTTGGCCGTTTTGGGATTTTTTCAGTCGTTGTCGTCTTGGTATTATAGTGCTCTTTGTTGTTGCAGTCAACTTGCAACATCAACGCAGACGCCGGTCTAGCCTCCACGCAACAAACACGGGATGCCGCACTGGTGCAAAAAACACGCGCCTGCGTTCTTCCCGCGCGCGGCGATGGTTGTGTCTTGACCCCCCACCGTCCTCTCGAGGACGCGTGGTCA
>FN649728.1:6055783-6078768 GCA_000310025.1 Ectocarpus siliculosus | reverse complement strand
CGCCCTTGCTCTCCCTGTTGGTGTTGTTGGTGCTCGATGCTGCGTTAATGTTGATCCTGTTGTTTGCTGTGTCAACGTCGATGTGGTTTTTGTTGCTTCTGGAGCTCTCTTGCGTTGTCGTTTCTGTTGTTGACGTTGGTGCTCGAGGCTGTCTTGATGTTGATCCTGCTGGTGCTCGGTTTTCGATGGGCTTTGCTGCGTCTCAGGTTGATATTGTTGCTGGCCTTGTTCCGCCCACACATCGCTAACTTCTCCAAACATCCCGCGAAAGCAGCACACTGTGAACTCCAGGCTCCGATGGTTCACGGACCCCCGCCCCACGCTTCCGCCGTCATAATATTTACGGCTCTCTTGCCCCGACCGGCACGAAGGTCGCAAGTTTTTGAACCGAACCGGTCGGCACCCCGTCCTTGTTGTCGCTGCCGCCACCTGTCGCCGCCGGCATTCACAGCTCGCTCGCCCCCGAACCCCGGTCTAACAACTAAGGCATGCACAACATGAGTACACAACCCCCCCTCCCTCGTCGCCGGATTGCTTTTACAGCTCGCTTGCCCCGATCGGCGAGGTCGTCGCTACCACCGAGCCAGTTAGCAATACCACCGACCTCGTGGCTGCCACCGAGGCAGCGGCCGACGGCGGGGGCGACGCAGCAACGCCCATCCTCGTCACCGACACCCCCGCGATTGGGACGGCGCCCCCTGTCGACGAGGTGGAAGCGGATGCCCCTGATGCGGTAAGCCGGGCAGATGATGATTGGACAAAGTTGTTGTTGTTGTTGTTGATGATGATGATGCTGTTGAATGTTTTGTGCCCGTAGTTGGTGGCGGCGTTGGTGCGCCCTTCCTTCTGAACCGTCCCGACCTACACGCGGTCATCCAACTTCCCAGCTACTGCTGTAAGCAGTTAACATACACCCTTTCCGACGGCCGGAGGCTTGCCTGGAACAACCCGAACAAGCACGAAACTTCCCTGAGGAAGGCCTGTCGAAAGAAAAAAACACCCGTCACCAAACCGGTCCTCGTCGTCACATTTTCTGCTGCCTCTCTCTCTCTCATGCCCTTGCATGTCTTCACAACGTGTTGATGGAGTTTGGCCTACACCCCCCCTCCTCACGGGTGCTGCTGGCCCTTCCTCCAGGCGCTCTTGTGGCCGCAAGTTGCTGCACAAGTGTTGGAAGCTGCCTGTGATGGTCGTGCAGCCGTCCACTCAATTCATGCGCTCGCTTTGTGCTTACATGTGATGTCTGCTGCCTCTTTCTTACTCGCGCTTTCTTACTCGCAACACGCCGTTCGACTGCTACTTCTGTTCTGGGGCGGCCCACCAGACTTGTTGCGTCTCACAGACCTGCCACCGCCTCTCGCCCATGTTTATTTTCTTATTACACAACGACATCGCAACCTTGTTTTTTTCTTGCAACACAAAAAGTACAGGTCACGGCCGCCCCCGTTGCCCCGACACCCGCGCCGGCCGCTGCCGCTGTAACTCCTGGACCTGTGGTGGCTGCCACGGCGGCTCCGGCAGCGGTAAGCACGCAATCGAGGTTGGCAGCCACCGCTAACAACGGTCGGGCGACGGTATTACCGTGACACCTTGGCGACTCATGTTTTGCATGCCCTAGCGGTTAGATCATTGTCCCACCACCGCGGGGGGGGGCGAGATTTCCATTGTTGTTGTTCCTGCTTCTTCAGCCCCCACTAGGACGCATGCCAACCCTTATCCCCCCCCCCCCCCCGCGGCCACGTTTAATCCCAGACCCTCTTTCGGTACAGGCCTCCATGCTCGCCTTCTGTAGTAGGCAGTGCTGGAGGTGTCCGCCCACCGTTCCCCTCCATTAACCCTCCGCCTGCTTGCTGCTCCCCCCCCCCTCTCTTGTCTTTGCCGCCGCTTGTTGTCGCTGTGCGCCCCGTGCTTCCTCCCAACACAGGCGACGACTGCGCCGGCTGCCGCAATCGCTGCTACTCCGGCGCCTGTGGCCGCGGTTGCTGCTACTACGGCACCTGTGGCGGCGGCTGCTGCTACTCCGGCGCCGGTGGCAGCGGTTGCTGCTACTACTCCGGCGCCTGTAACTGCGGCTGCTGCTACTCCAGCGCCGGTGGCAACGGTTGCTGCTACTACTCCGGCGCCTGTAGCTGCGGCTGCTGCTACTCCAGCGCCGGTGGCAGCGGTTGCTGCTACTACTCCGGCGCCTGTAGCGGCGTTAGCTGCTACTACTCCGGAGCCCGTGACGGTAAGCAAAGTGGACAGTCAAACTCTGGCGCGTTGTTATTGTTGTTGTCGTTGTTGTTGTTTCGTCGTTGTTTTTTTATCGCCGTTGGGATCTGTCTCGCTGCTTGCCGTCCCTGGCTACGATAGTTCCTGCTTTGTCTGGCTTTCGTTGTCGTTGTTGTCGTTTGGTGTCGTTGCCGTTGTTGTTGTTGTTTGCTGCTTTTGTATTTTTTTTTGTCCCTCCAGCTATCAAACTAAACCTAGCATCGGTGCGGCTTGTCGCAAGCAAGATGATACTTCCTGCCTGTGTGCGGCGTTGCTACCGTATTGTTGGCACCAAGTTCTTCACCTAACCCTTCAACCACAAACCACCATCACATCATTTCAACAGGCGACCACGACCGCGCCGGTTGCCGGTGTTGCGGTGGCCCCTACCCCGGACACGGCCTAATCTGCCTAATCTGCCGAATATTCGCCCCGGCGCAAACGCGTCAACTCGTCGAAGACGGCAGGATGAGCGTCCTACCTTGGTTTCGGGTGTCTTATTTGTTTCGTAGTTATGAAAGTGGTGAAGCAGGGGGAGGAGGGATGAGATGTATGGGAAGGAGGCTAGGTCAGCGCGTCCGATATCTTGTTTATCTCGCTCGCGCTGCTGCTCTGTATTTCCCCCCCCTCTCCACCCGGGTTTCTACTACGCCCGGGTGGTCACGAGAGGTGTTTTCGACACGAACATTGAAAGCATCGGTGGAGAAACAAACGCCGGCCTGATCCGACCGATCGGTCTCTCCCATGTCCAAGAGTTCGACTCTAACGCGTGACTCTGACGCGTGACTTTTTTCTTTTTTTCTTCACTCTTTCATGTTGTCCTGTATTCCTGTGTTACTGTTGTATGGAGTATATTATAGGTTTTATTGCTGTAGAGGTTCTTAGACTGGAGTGTCACTGAAGCGCGCCACACGTGAACTTGAAATTGCTCGGTGTGTCGATGAAATAGCTCTTGGTGTCCTTCCAATCGCTGTTTGTACGCGCAGTGCGCTACCCGCTGGAATTCTTCGTTTTTCCCGAGTTAGTTACCTCAGGTCATTTATTTTGCAAATAATGGATGGAAAAGTAAGATAATGATGGTCGTTGCCGATGCGTCCTGTCGATTTTGTGGACCTTTAGTCCGCTCGATGATGGTATTCGGCGTGGCGCCGGTATCACAAGTCTGTCGCCACTTCCGCGGTACGTCACTCCCGTAGTTTCTTGTTCATACATGCGAGAATCTGACGCTGGAGGACGACAGTGTTCACCCAAAGGTGTTTGTTGGAGCGGCGTTGTCGGTCGGGTGGTACATGCTTTGGCTGACGTACGCTGGTGCGAAGTGGATGCCATGCGGAGTGACTATTTTTAAGAAAGTAAAGACGTATGCATACTGTAGGTAGATCTTGCGGGGTGATTTTTTCTCCGCAAAAGCATGCGCACGGTAGGTAGATACATATCATAGTCATTTTTTGCGGGGTGACGTTCATTGCCCGCCGCCAGAACATCCTAATACTTACGCATACGGTAGAAACGTCTTTCGCGGTGTGAGTGACCCTTTTCGTTGGCGAGGCAACAGGATATTTTAGGTATTGCCAGCGGCGGTGTTCTGCACGACGCGGAAGATAATACATAGGAAACAAGAGCTTTCAAGGTCAAGGCAGCTGCTGCTCAATAAGCGAGCCATTACCCCAAGAGGCATTGAATGATCTCGGTGTCTCATCATCATGTGGACGGTGCAATCATCGTGTCATACGGCAACAACTCTACTGCGTCTGTTGCTCTGGTCTTGGAAGGATACAGGGAAGAAGAAAACTCCAGATGCGTTTCTTCAGTGCATTGCACGCCGAAACATCCGTAACGTCGTCTGCGGTGCAGGCGCAGCTAGCAGGCGCGATGTCGTATGACATGGACGCCCGTGAAGCGAACCGCGCTAGAGAGGAAAAGCATGGCATAGACTACCGAATATGAACTATTCGAAAGGGTAGTTTAAGTTTGCATATGCGCTTCCTTGCTTGAAGGATGTCGGATGTGATTAAGGGATCGCCCCTCGTTTGACCACCCGCCCCGGCGAAACGGGCACACGCGCCCGCCCACCCTGAGAATATGGCATGGAACAAAAATGAGCGTATACATACGATGGTATGCGTACCACCAGACCATTGTTTGAGCAATAAACTGTTGACTGTGGGGTTTAATGGGAATTGGGCGCCCTGGTGGTCTTCTGGTCGTTAACGTTCACTCGTTACCGTCCACCGTTGTGCTGCCGAGGTTGCTGTTTAAGAAAATATGAAAATAACGCTGTTGCTACCTGCCGTCGGGGATATCCATGAATATGAAAATATGGATTACATGTAAGTACTACGCAACAAAACGCGGAGGTAGGCGACATGCGTATTACCCCTGTGTTTTCCCTGTCAGAAGCACAGCAGAATGGCGTACGGTCGGTCGTGGCTACGATACTTGTAACAAGTGAAGAGTTTAGTGCATATTTTCGAAAAGAAGAGGGTAGATTATGGGAGGGGGCTCCGACGATATGAGAGGGTCTAACCCGGTTGTCACTGACTTGACCCGCCGTAGTGCAGTTGAGTATCCTCTTGTCTCGGTATGAGAGGGCGCTCCGATGTAAGAGGGTCGAGGATCATTGTCACACCACCCTCTTATATCGGAGCCACGACTCTGTAGCAGAAACCTACGCCGCTGAAATATAGTGATTGGTGTGTGTGATACATCAGCAAGCAGCTGCTGACTACAGTAGTGTGGTGGAGCAGCAATTAGGTTCTTATGCAAACCACTAAAGTAATGGCCACATCCAATAGTATAAGCTGGCAGCAATATATCTAGCTAGTCATCGCAGCAGTACCTAATCGCAGTAGCAGCAATCTACGACAGGTCATGGAAAATGTACTGTAGGATATGCGGGACTGTCAAGCTGTCAGCATTGGGATACAGTATTGGGATTGCATGGGACCATGAGATTTTCGGAGACCGAGACGGACATCTGGGAGGCCATTTATGTTTCGGGCTGAGCACACTCAGGCGCGCACCTGCCCCTTGTGCTCACTCCTCATCATTACCATCTAAGAAAACCTCGCCTTGGGGTCCGACGGCAACAACGACATGTATTCATCTCTTGGTTCCGAGACACACAGAGCTGCAGTGGCTCTCTGTAAGCAGTGTGCACCTCTTCTCGGAGGCTATGTATGTACACAACGCGTGGCTACACCCCAGCGGATCATGCTTTCAGAGTAACCGCTGTCTGCAAGCGCATATCACCAAGAGCTTATGAGACTTGCATAACGATTCTACACTACGAGCTACGGACATCACGGCGCGTCCAAGACACGCCATCGTCAGGCAGCTGCACTATGCCAGCATTTGACAGCATCAGAAGATATCGGAACAAAAGGCGGACAAACCTCGATTATTGGGAGATTTCGGAGATTTCGGAGATTTCAAGATTTTGGGTCGACCTGCTCCACCGCTCAACAAACAACAAGAGCGCGAGGCGGCACTGATACACGTAGTCACGCGCTCGGTATCACTGCGGCTGCAGTAAGACTGGCGCGTTGGGCTTGAGGGACATGACACACTCTTCGCAAGAAAGGAAGCCTTGATGATACTACACATCGAGCAATCTGCACATCGAACACTATTTCTGTACCGCAGTATGTACATCATGTCTACCGCTGAAACAACACAGGAGGAATCGCAATGCGAAAGTCTGGAGGCCGTCCACCCGCGCAAAGATACGCAGCCATCAGGTACAGGGTTCTCGAAGTCTGCAGTGAAGAGCTGCTGCCCAAGGCAGACGGGAATACAGACGAGCCCACGGACACCGCACTCAACAGCAGTGAGAGTTGTGACGTGAGGGGAACCAGGCAGATGGGCCCTCAGGAGGAGAGTACGCACCAAGGCGTCAAGCCAGTATCTCTCGTAGCCGGAGACGGCGGGAGGTGCATTGACGAGTGGACGGACGATGACGACTTCGCGCACGAGGAGGAGGTTTTCCTGTTCACGTACAATATGGCATGGGCTTCTTCCATGGGCGCCTCATTCAGCACGTACGGTTCGGCGAGAAGCGGGTACACCGGCCGGACAGGAGCTCAATCTCTTCTGCATCGACTGCGACGTCTGCGAGGTAGGGAAGAGTAACACGAGCCGGAGACACAACCGAAGACCCCCAACCAGGACGGCGAGCCTCCTCCAGGTTCATCTTCATGCGTGGACACAGGATCGCCCACTGCGAGGATGGGGTCGCACTATCTAGGGGTGCAGGGCATGAGGATCTTCGACATCACTCTGATGGAGACCCGTTGACCTTGTCCATAGCCTTGGTATTCTGCACTGGAAAGTCGGCGCAACGGTTCTCGGAGGAGGACGACCACGCCGTTAAATCCCCAAGCTACTGCATGCCGACATCAACGGAGACGTGGTATGGCCGAGATAAGAGGACACCACCCAGGGGCCATGGAAGCATTGAGTCTGGAGTCGCACCAACGTCTAGAGGCCAACAAGACCATCATTCTTTAACACTCATTCATCGACTCGAAGGCATACATGAAGACATTCCTAGTCATAGGTAGACGTTTTGCAAAGTGCTTCCTCCATCGTGGGGCATGAACATTATTGGGTCCATTTCGTGCGTTTTGCATGAGAATCTACAGTGCCTGGTAATGTTGTTGTTGTTGTTGTTGTTGTCTTCACACTACATAAACCCGTTCCGATCTCTCTCTCTATCCAGTACGTTCATCTGTCCGTACTAGCCTCACGCTTGACGCGGTCGATGCCCGTGGTAACAGGCTAACATTCGCCCAAAAAGATATGCAACCAACAAAAAGGACCCGAAGGGTCGGCAAGTCAATATATATCAAAGACAGATAGCCTAGAACCCTCCGCTCGCCTCTACACGCTATACGAGGTAAACGTAGACTGGAAGTCAACATCATGGGCCAGAGGGGTGGGAATATTCGATGGTTCAATCTTGGTGCGTCACAGAAGCAAAGAGAGACGGCCATCGGGAAAGGAAAAGACAAAAAATAAAATTAGAAGAGGAAGGAAAAGAGAAAGACAGACACCAGAACCGCTACTGCTGTAGTGACAAACAAACAAATGAACAACCCAAAACAAAAAAGGCCACCCGAGACAGCAAAGGCACGTCGTCATCGCTAGTGGGGGGTTGGTGCAATGGTGCAGTGAGGAATAGGGTTAGGGTTAGGGATAGGGTTAGAGTTTGGGGGGAGGTTAGTCAATCAAGGGGTTCAATTCGGTGCATGTCGCGCCAATCGGTCTGCCTCTTCTCGTTTGCTTTCTTCCCTCGCCTTCTCTAACGTCTGCTGCCCCCCTCCCTCCCCATTGGTTGCTGCCATGTCCGTTTTTTTGCCGGGCTTGTTGTCGTTTGAGCGCTCGTTGCCGGCTAGTCTCCTCTTCATTCTTGTGCCAGGACGTCGTGAACCTCTTCGCTCTCTGCAGTACCCTCGTATCCCACGGTACACCCCGCTCCACCTTCGCTGCTTCCGTCGAAGTTGTTTGCGGGACTCCGAAGACACATGGCTCGGCGTCCGTAGATCCATGCTTTGCCTCGAACATCTCGAGGAAGTCTTTCAGGCACATCTGCCAATTTCGCTCCGGTTCCACCTTGCCTGGGCCCTCCCCCCCACCAGCTCACCAAGCAACAACCATTTCGGGAGACGCCCTTCTGGCTACCTTGCCAATGCTCCCGCGAACAGCAGGCGCCGCTGCCGAACAGTGGTTTCGACGCTCTTCCACCCTACCCTCTTCAGGGTCTGGGTTTCGGAGAGCTTGGCGGTAGGTGCCCTTGTTGCGTCGGTAACCGATAACTCGCAGGACAGCAGGTGATGTATCGACCGCAACAACCGGTAGTGCTGGCGACGTGGGGCCAATGTCATGCAGCCGTACGGCAGTGCCTCCGTCGACTCGGCCTGGAGCAGGCGAGTCTTGAGTCGGAACGGTGCTCTCGGCCTATCGAAGAGCTCCCGGCAATATCCCCTGACGCACGCCCAAACTGTTCTGCTGCGGTAAGTGATCTCCCGGGTGATGCTTGTAGGCGTAGATATTTTGCAGCGTTATTCTCCAACGTGAGGTCGTGTAGGGGATGTCCATGAGTGAGTGTGTGGACTATGCAGCAATAGGCAGCATTAGGTTACTGTATTACCCCTGTATTTTCGCTGTTGGAAGCACAGCAGAATATTGGCGTAGCAGCAACCTACATAAATACAAACACGGGTAGGATGTGATCAGCTAGCAGTAGTACATGCAGTAGTACATGCAGCATGGGGTAGCAACATCTACAATTGTACATTTTCGTCAAACAGCAACAGGCGATCTGCCACGTCCAATAGCTGTAGCTAGTCATAGCAGCAGCAAGCTAATCGTAATTGCAGCAATCTACAAAGGAATGGAATGTATATTTAGGATATGTACACAGGACTGCCAGCATGAACCGTTGCGACCTCAAGACCCCAAAATCATAGTTCGGAGGTGGAGAGTTCCGGGGGTCGAGTACTGTAGAACATATTTTTCTGTTGATTTGGGTCGAGCTGAGCAGAAGTAAGTGCGTACCTGCCCCTTGTGCTCGCTCGTCACCATCACCATGAAAGCAATCAAAATCTGACCTTGGGGTCCGCCAGACAACGTCATTTTTTTCTTCTCTTCGTTCTGAGACACGCCGAACTACAGCGAACGTCACTCAACTGTGTCCATATAACTGCATGTAGGCTAAATACATGCACACCAGCCTATACAGATGAAATGGCGTTGCAGCAACCGCCGTCGTCGCAAACAAACGCAGATCACCGAGAGTTGCTCATGAATGATGAACACTGGCACCAAGAGGGAGGAGAAAGTGGAAGGCCTCACTAACCCCATGTAACTCACGCCCTTACTCACTCATTCAACTAGTAAGTACCACATGTTTTTCACTCTTAGATTCTCCTCTACCTTCAACATGTAACTTGCAAATTGTTTTCCCTCGCGTTCCAACGTCATCATCATCTACATGTATCTATCATTAGTGAGCACAACTAGAAACTCAAGTGGTTGGCAAAGATTTGAATCCCTTGCCAACGTCATAACACGGTGTAATGCAAGTATACCGTAAACTACGGAGTTTTCCCCCCGGGTTAGAGCCCCCCCCCCCCCAGTTACATTTTCGGCCTGGAAGGAAGAGTTCGTTGATTTAGCCCCGGGGTAGATCGTTTTGCCCAACAAAACACCCCCCCCCGGGTATGTCAATTTCCCCCCGGGGTACCATTTTTCCCAAGAGTTCCCCCCGGGGGGGATGTATTTCCCTTATTTTCTGTTCCGATTTTGTTGAATCGCGGAGCACAAAAAGCATGATATGGGACGGAAAATTCACTTGCAGATCTATCTGCGCTTCGAGCGAGATTTAGGTGTACCGTTTGTCACTTGGCCCTCGCGTTGTTTTATGGGTTAAATGCTTTCGTGTTTTTGGTCTATTTCTTGCATTTATCATCCCTGGAGTCAGCTGAAACGTACCATATAGCATGCTGACGAAACCTTCGCACGCAGAAATGGAAAAATAGTCGTAGTCATTTTTGAATCTCACAACTCAAGGTAGAACGGAAGCATAAAAATAGCTTATTCCTGCGGACAAACTGCGAATTGTTGTTGCATGAGCTTCGGCAATGAATGATACCTCTTGCTGTCTTTTTCTCATCGTCTTTGTTGCTCTTACGTTCCTCCTCCCTCCGCTTGTTGAACGCTTGCTCGTAAACCTTATCCATCTCAGTTTCACCACGCGCTGTGTGTGAGTGTGTGGACCATCATTATTTTGCACAACCCCCCGGGGGGGGGCTTCCCCCCGGGGTAGCGTTGAAAAAAATAAAAACTAACCCCCCGCGGTACGTCAATTTCCCCCCGGGGGATTTGGTTTCAGAAAAAAAAACGATCCCCTCCCCGGGGAAAACTCCGTAGCTTACGGAAGTCAATACATCCGATCCCTCATTTTTCTTGTATATCATCCTCTTCCGTCAACAACACGGTACAACTACGTCAAGACTTCAATAAAAGCGTTTGAACACTTACTTCGAAAGATATAAAAGTGAATCGGCATCCTCCATCTGTTGTTGTTGTGTACCCCCCGGTAACCGCCGTGCGTGTAGGTACAGTAGCCGAACCGGCGCTTTTCTTGTTGGCTTACTTTATTTATCAATGGGGGGATACTACAGTATACATTTACCGATGATTGTTACAGGAAGGCGGCGTCTGTCTGTATACTTCTCGCAGATAGCATACTTCTCGCCGATAGATAGACGGATGGATGGATGGATGTGGTACCACATCTCAACGGGTAGTTCTTTGATTGAACACAATTATTGTTGTGTTCGTTTGTACACTATTATTGTTGCGCTGGTTGTTGTTGTTGTGTTGTTGTTGTTGTTGTTGTTGTTGTTGTTGTTGTTGTTATCTTCAAATTATAAAACGTTCCGGTCTTGTTCAGTGCTACCTTCTAATGCACGTACTGGTCCAACTGACTGACTGACGACGCGGACGCCTTCCGTATGCCATGATGCGCATAATGTGTACTTTCGCGACACCACGAAAAACAACAACGGAAGTTGGTGGAAAAATTGTTGGCTGTGTGTTATATGTACCGCAGTACTCTCTCTGCTGCTGTTGGTGAATCCTGTGGACACGAACGAATGAATCCCCGACAAATAATTCAAGTTTGCGCTACTACACGTACAACGCTCATCATGACGTCGTACAACGCTCATCATATCGCCCAGTACCCCGGAGCGGTTACAATATGTTTCTTTTTTTGTGTTCCTAAATCTGAAAAAAAAAATAGGAAGGTTTGTTCGTCGAAGCAGATAGAATAAACTGGTGTTTATTTTGTAACAGTCGAATTAGAATTTGGCTTCATTTTCTACCGGAAACCCAGGGTCACGGTGTTTGGAATTATTAGTCTATAGTTGGGGGTGTCATTCCGTGATCGAGTCCACGCAGGGGCTGTAGCAAAGTCGGGTAACGGGTGACAGCTACAGAGCGCGTGAAGCAACGGAAGGACAGCAGCAGCCGCCTAACGCAGTAGCGGCGGCAGTTTAGAAAAGGGCGGGACGGGACACGGCGCAAGCATTGGGGAAGTGACCAGCACGCGACTCTCCATATAAAGGTGTGTACTCGTGTCCAACATCCATCGTGTCGGCCGTGTTCCTATTCGCGTCCCGCTACTCTTGTGACCTCACCGCTGCGTGCATTTAGCACGAGGGGGGAGGGTGCAGTAAGATAAGCGGCGGCAAGCCAACGCAGTCTCGCTCGCCGCGCCGCTCAGATAGGTCCCTTCCCAAACATGGGATGCGGTTCATCCCAACCGAGACGTACTCTCGCTGAAGAAAAAAAATGCGGTTCGTCCCAACCAGACGTACTCTCTCTGAAGAAAAAATTCAACGGCAAAAAGAAAGAGCGGGGCCTGTTGTATGGTCGCACGCTGACTTGTCGCGGTTGATAGCAGCCATTGTACTGCACGGGGTGGAGGAACCCTGCGGCATCGGACATAACCAATCGACCCGCGGCAGTAGGGCATGATGCTGTCACGATTATGCACATGAGGCAGGTGCCTTGTTTTCTGTTTCCCCCGGCTTACTAGGGACTACTTGCCGGTACAATCTTGTCTGTGCCGCGCACAGAGGGGCATATAGCTGAAGGAATCGACGATAATATGCCCACTCACGTAAGCAATCGTCTCCACGGATGGTATTGACAAGTCCCCACTGATGGTATCGACAAGTCCCATGGCATACAAAGCGGCCGCATACGTAATCGGAAAGTGCATTCAACAGCATTCACGGGAACGGATAAAAGCAAAAACACATGCATGCGAGAGAAAGACTCAAAGAAAAAGACTGAAAAACAATGAAGACGAGAAAAAAAAAACGAGACAGCGAACTACGTGCTGTATGCATAAGGAAAAAGAAGATGAGAAAAAAATAGGGGGGGGAGGTGGATGTGACACGCGAGGTTCGAACTCGCGAGGAACGTCAGGTAGCGGTCCATGTGAGTGCATCACGGTCTCGAGGGGCATCACGTCAAATTTATTGCCGCCGTGACACAAACCTTCTATAAGAATACGTCACGTCCATCGACGATTAAGCGACCAAAAACGCCCGGACAGCAATTGATGCATGCCAAAAACTCGTCAACCTGCCGTAGGATTGTCTATGCGGAAGTGATCTCAATGAAAATAAAAAAAACAAGGACACGCACCAGCACGGGACGCGCCAATAGTGGAAGCACTCGTCCGTGCTGTTGGCGAGTGGAAGTTAACCGATCTCAACGCAACGAAACACGAAGTCATACATGTATCAGCACGGGATGCGCCAATGAGTGGAAGCACCCGCGCTGTTGGCGAGTAGAGTTAACCGAATTCAACGCAGCGGTAGAAAAATACCACAAATCATGCATCAGTACGGGACGCGCCAATGAGTGGAAGCACCCGTGCTGCATATGTGATGTCAGCCTCAGCACGGGACGCGCCAATGAGTGGAAGCACTCGTGCGGTTGGTGAGTAGAGTTAACCGATCTCAAAAAGAAAGAACAAAACGCCGTTCATGTATCAGCACGGGACGCGCCAATGAGTGGAAGCACCCGTGCTGCATATGTGTTGTCAGTTTCAGCAAGGGACGGGCCAATGAGTGCTGTTGGCGAGTAGAGTTAACCGATCTCAAAAAGAAAGAACAAAAACGCCGTACACGTATCAGTACGGGACGCGCCAATGAGTGGGCGCACCCGTGCTGTTGGGCGAGTAGAATTAACCGATCTCCACGCATCGAAAACGAAGTCATACACGTATCAGTACGGGACGCGCCAATGAGTGGAAGCACCCGTGCTCATATGTGTTGTCAGTTTCAGCAAGGGACGCGCCAATGAGTGGAAGCACCCGCGCTGCGTACAAGTATCATCAGTGCGGGTCGCGCCAATGAGTGGAAGCACCCGTGCTGCATATGTGTTGTCAGTTTCAGCGAGGGACGCGCCAATGAGTGGAAGCACCCGCGCTGTTGGCAAGTGGAGTTCACCGTATCCAACGCATCGAAAAAAAAAAAAAAACACGTATCAGCACGGGACGCGCCAATGAGTGGAAGCACCCGTGCCGATGGCGAACCGGGGTTCACCGAATCCAAGAAAATATATATATAAAAAAAAAAAAAAGAGAAACCCATCGCTAGTGTTCCAAAGAGAGAAATATTCGGGATTGGTCGACGTCCGGTGACCGTAGCGTCAGCAGCAATAATCACTCCATTCAATCCACAGGCGTCGAGAATGAACTAACGCGAGCTCGCGATATAACAACGCGTCGTTCTGGGCCCGACGAAAACCCACGTCAGATAGTTTCGCCCGAAGATAGGATTTGTAGACCATTCTAACTGCAGATCCAGGCGCGCGATCGACTACGCCCACGATGAAGAGGAAAAGAAGTGTTCCCGCAACGCCGCCCTGACGCTCGCCCGCCGCCTGCCGCCGGTCCGCTGCTTATACGACTCCAACCGCGACCAGATGCCGACACGGGCCTCCACGCGGAGCGGCAGGGCAGCGGCTGGGCAAGCAGGGCGAGGTCGGGCGGCGACACCTTCGACACCACGCACGAGAGGTCTACCGCGCGATCGGTGGCGAGCTCGACGGCTCGCCCCTCGACGCGCAGCGGATCACGTACTCCCGCGAGGCGTCGAGCGGTATCCTCCTCGCGAGCGCCAGGGACAGGCACCCGCGGCGACCCCCCCGCTGATGAGACTGAGCTCGCTTCTCTCCGCGGGCTGGTGGACGGCCTGAGGGAGGAGCTGCAGCGGAAGCGCGATGAGGCTGCCGGTGATCGCCAGCAGCTTCAAGCAACGATCGACGACCTGATCGCCACCCAAGCAGCAGGACCTGGCCTTCCGGGGGGGGGTGCAACTTGTGGGCACAACCGCCCCACCATCGGCCTCTCGGGCCCCCGCTACACCCAGCGCCGAGGCGGGCTAAGGCTACGGCAAAGGATAGAGCGCGGATGTGGGGGGACCTCCGCCGGGTAAAAGCGTGGCTCATCCTGGGGCGGCCCCCGGCAGTTTCAAAACTGTCGCAGATGGAGTGGCAATCCTTGCTTCGCAAAGGCGTCCTGGTGACAGAGAAAGTGGCGGCATCGCTCGACACGCTCGTGGTTACTGCTTCGCCTTCAACTCGTCGTCCGGTTGCCATGATCGTAACTGCCCACACATCCACGCCCAGAACCCTTCCCACGCTAGGCGCGGAGCGTCCGAAACTCCGGCAACCGGCGCGCGCGGCGTTGGCCACGGCAACGGGGGAGGGCGCGGAGGAGAGGCGCGCGCCGCTGGCGAGGGCGGCGCGAGACCCAAGGCCGCTGGCTTCTTCACCCACGGGAAAGACAAATAGGGGTGCGGGCTCTCCCGCGTAGCGGGGGGGCCTACCTCGGATGGCAGCGCACCTGCGGCTAAATCGAACGGCAGCACGCCGGTCTACACGAGGTTGGCTCCAGGGCTATCAGCAGGTTCAGGACCTGGGACAGGCAGGACGGGACTTTGTTACCGACGTCTTGGCATGCAGCTCGTCGAGCACTCAGTTGCGTCTTCGTCTAGAAGGACTTACACGTCAGGCTTCAACTCTTGGTGCACGTTTCGCAGGCTGACGGAGAAGCCCAAGTTCCTAGGGCAACGTGCCGGGGACCTTCATGTGTGGGAGTTGATAGACTTCGTAGCCTGGTGTTTCGAGTCTGAGGGTAATCTAGCGAGTACAATATCCGGAAAACTCACGGCTGTACAACATTTTCATAGGCTGGAAGCTTCTGTCGAGCTAGACTTGTCGTCTCCGATGTTGAAATGTGCGCTAAGGGGGATTGCGAGGAACCACGTGGCTGTGGGGACGGTACGCCGTGTGCGCCTGCCTGTGTCTTGGCGTATGCTGCTGGACGGGGAAAGCGCAAGCCAGAACTGGGGGGAAGGGGGCAGAGTGATGTGGCTGTGTCTGTGCTTGTCCTATCTCTTTATCACACGGTCTGATGAGGTGTTCGCGAATGATGCGGGCAGGGTGCATGAGGCACACTGTCTTACGAGGGCGGACGTAGCATTGTTTGCTGGCGAGACGCAATTAGTCTTTAGTCACTATCGTAGAGCAGACCGTGTCGAAATGAGGTTTAGAGGGCACAAGGCCGATCAAGAGCAGAAAGGAAACATACGGGTTCGTACGCGAGACGAAGTCACCGGACCGCAGTCAGGTGTGAGAGCACGCGGTGGCGCGGTGGCTCTTGTGGTGGAGCTGTTATCGTGTCATGCGACGTTCCCTGACTCCGCACCGTTGGCTTCGTACCGTAGTGGAAGAGCAGTGAGAGTAGTGAGGTATACTGCTGCCCTCCGTGCACTCAGAGAAGTGGTAGCGAGGTCGGGGCGTAACCCCCAGGAGTACGCGTTGCAATCGTTGCGAATTGGAGGCGCGACGGCTCTTGCATCGGGCGGAGACATCGCAGAACGAGTGATTCAGAGAGAAGGGAAGTGGAGGTCGGATGCATACAAGCCGTACGCGCGAAACAATGTAGAGGATTCGCGGCGAGTGTCACGGAAACTTACAGACGGCAGTAGGATCGTATCGAGACAGCCGGGGGAGGGGACCGTCTGGGGGAACGGATAGTTGACTTATTCGGTAGTCGTCCAGAAACTGACCTCGATGTGGGTGTTGTAGAATGGTGTGTACCATTTGAGGACTTGGTCAGTTTTGGGACTCCTGCGTTTGCAGTCGTAGTCCCCCGGCTAGTATTTGTGGGGGAGAGAGATGGATTTGTAAGAGTTGACGCCGGCCTTTGCAGCTAACGCGGCCGGAGAGACGATGAGCGTTTCGTGCGTCTCTCTCCCCAACACGTAGCCTAGAAACCGAAGAAATAATGAAGCAATTCGAAAGAAAACAAAATAAAAGGAAGGTTTGTTCGTCGAAGCAGATAGAATAAACTGGTGTTTATTTTGTAACAGTCGAATTAGAATTTGGCTTCATTTTCTACCGGAAACCCAGGGTCACGGTGTTTGGAATTATTAGTCTATAGTTGGGGGTGTCATTCCGTGATCGAGTCCACGCAGGGGCTGTAGCAAAGTCGGGTAACGTGTGACAGCTACAGAGCGCGTGAAGCAACGGAAGGACAGCAGCAGCCGCCTAACGCAGTAGCGGCGGCAGTTTAGAAAATCCCGCCCTCCCATCCCTTTTCTTTCGAAGGTGGGGGCATAAGTTCGGGAATATTCGGTATCTAGTCAGGTGTTGTAGAATGGTGTGTACCATTTGAGGACTTGGTCAGTTTTGGGACTCCTGCGTTTGCAGTCGTAGTCCCCCGGCTAGTATTTGTGGGGAGAGAGATGGATTTGTAAGAGTTGACGCCGGCCTTTGCAGCTAACGCGGCCGGAGAGACGATGAGCGTTTCGTGCGTCTCTCTCCCCAACACGTAGCCTAGAAACCGAAGAAATAATGAAGCAATTCGAAAGAAAACAAAATAAATCTGAAACATTTACATTGTAGTACCTACGTACGTACGTGCACGTAGTCTACATACATACGGAGGATGTAGCGATGTTGTGTGTACACCAACCACCCTTCTTTATCTCTCTTGCCTGTGCCCCTTATCTCTCCCTGCCGTACGCCGCCCGGTTTACAACAGTCATATGCACGACGGTCTCTTCCTCCTGCGATGAGTGTGAGAGATGCATGAACATCCACCGTCTCTCAAAACCGTTGATGAAGCAAATCAGCACAACTCTCACTTTTTTTTTTGTTCCGCAACGGTATCAATACAGCTGTTGAATAGATCTCCAACAGATCTTTTCCCACACACCCTACCTACCGCACCTTCCTACCTCACCCCACGAACTCACACTTTCTCCTCCCACCTCTTCTCTCCCTCTCCCAACAAGAGTGTTCCTCGAGCTGTGATCCATCACCGAAACTCCTGCAATCAGCACCACCATCAACAGGTCTAGACCACAAGGGCCCAACATCATCACAGCAATGTCAAGGACAGCAGCAGCCGCAGCACTTCTCGCCGCCAGCGGATTCTTCGCCCAGCTGCCTGTCAGCGATGGTCACGTCTACATGATGAACCCGGTCTCGCGCCAGCTGTGGGGCACAGAAGCCTTCCAAGAACCGTGAGTTTGAGAATCAATGCTGTAGCTTGCGCGTGTACTTCAGCCCGCAGCCAGAAGTGACATGACGGGTTGCAGTGTGCAGTGTGTGTGATGACAGCTACTACTTTGCTACTGTACGACCTACAGAGTACGACTAGATTACACTGCTGTTGTGGAGATGCCAAAATTCAGGATCCACGGTGGCAGTAGCTTGTGGCGGTAGCTTGTGCCATGCACCTCTCTCTCCCCTCACCGTAACAATCCATAACATCTGTTGAGAGAGAGCACTCGGTGACGTTTAGGCACGTACAGCAGTAGTTTGGGCCACAACGCGAGTCGGCCAATGTGTGCACCTGGCTGCTCGTCGTGACGATTGGGGATGTATGTATGTGTGTACCAAAGATACTGAGGATCCGTCTACGGCTGCCAAGATACCACTTTTTTTCGGATCCTTTCGTCTCGCATAGAAACTTGAACGCGAAGAACCACAGGACGGAGTGGGCAGGGGGCCTCAGGGAGTGGAACCCTCCAGTGTGGCCACGGGTTGTTACAAACGGCAACAGGTGCTGAGCGCTGATTTGAAGTGAACAAAAAACACAAAATCAAATTCCCACAGCCCAACGACACACACACGCGGCTATGCCTGCTGCTCCTCCTACCCTCCATAGGGGATCGCCGGACATAAATTACTGCCCACACTGTTTCCAGAGCCGTGGGCCGGCCGCGATCCGCGCGCGTGGTGGCGACCAGCCGTGGCCCCACTTCAACGGGGAACGTGCTAAAAACGGGAACTACATCGAGAGTGACGAGGTGGCTCAGAGGCACGGGGTCTGCGGCGACCCCGAGCAGGTATTGCTGTGGCAGTGTAGACTACTGTTATGCGGTTGTTTGTTTTGGTCTGAACGTCATGCTGATAGCGGAGGAGTCCATCGACCGACGACGCGGTGGACGAAAATGGGGGAGGGCGGGGGAAAGGGGAAAGCCAGGAGGCGTCACAAAGATTTATATCTGACTGTTGTCGAGGTTATTGCGTTATTACCTATCAGACCGATGGTGGATCCAACTTATGGAGCAAATCATGAACCACCCGGTGGATCTCATCGAACGTCTCGGGATTTGTAATAACCGAGCAGCGTTGATCACCAATTTTCTATAGGCCACACCCTACTGTAGTGCATGTGTACTGCTGTACAGCACAGCATACATTAATGTTGCTTGCAAGCGAATCGGTTCCAATACCCGTGTGTCTTAATAGTTTATACCTCTGTTCGAATACCCATGAATATTATTTGCATCGTCGTCGGCCTGTCCAATATACCCATGGATCATGTACTACAAGGCGAAGTCTCCCGCCCGCGCACGAGAGGCCTCATCCAATCAGATCACTTTTCCATTCACTATTGCATGTACATACATGACCAGACATGGAGAAAGAGGAGTACTCATTTTTTCTTTTTTTGCAACCCGTGCGCGCCTTTCTCCGTTTCCTCTTGGTTTCAGACCGCGGCCGAAGGCTCCAACAAGTACGGGCAGGAGAACAGCAATTACCCCGTGCTGGAGACGTACGCCGAAGGAGGCATCCTCGAGGTCAAGATCGTCGTGTCGACCTACCACTGGGTGCGTCCAATCAATATACGAAAAAGAAGCATGTTGTGGGCATGCTCTAAACGAAGAGCCTTGTTCTACGCGTACTCTTCTCCCATCATCCTCGCAAATTTTATGCACGACTCAAGACATCACGATCATCTTGACTTCTGCCGGCAGATATTGTGAGGAAATAGAATGCCCTACGCCATATACCTTGAAGCGAAAACGTCCGCAATTTACTATGAAGTTGAACTTTTCGTCGAAAACCGGGCACCTTTCTCCTCTCTCCCCCAAGATCCCCGCACTGAACAACCTCGTTGTTCTCGTTTGACGCTTGCCAGCCTCTTCTTTTAGCGCGGACGAATAGTCTCTCCCCGTGTCTTCCAAATCCAACCTGTCTGTTACCAATCTTTCCATGCGCCTCTGACACACCTATTTTCCTGACAGGGCCATGTCGAGATGTTCCTCTGCGACGCCGACGACCTCCCGGACGGCCCCGACAGCGTCGTCACGCAGTCCTGCTTCAACGAGTACCCCCTGGACCGCGCGGAAGACGACGAGTTCAACGGCCCCATCGACCCCCTCAACAGGGGGCGCTTCATCCTCGACCCCCCCTGCCGCGCCAGCGAAACCGACCAGGAACTCCTGCCAGGCGCCTTCGCCGGCGACGTGGCCACCGCCCGGTTCCAGCTACCCCAGGGGGTGACTTGCGAGCGTTGCGTTGTCCAGATGGCCTACTGTGAGTCGTTGTTGTTGATGTTGAGACTTGGTTGTTGTTGTGGATTTCCACGTCGTGATCGTCGAAGCGCGTTGTTGGTGGCAGATGGTGCCAATCTATATTGTCCGGCGGCATCCAAGGCAGGGACGATGCCGCACAAACACCGTTTAGAGCACTGCACTGTTGTTGTTGTTGTGATGCCGGTATGCTACTGTGGAGCAAAACCTGTTATCTTGTTTCCGGAAGGATGAGTCTCATTTGCTTGCTGGGAACTATTTTGACGAACAACCCGATGAACAGGTCCATCTTAACCCGCGTTACGACGGCCCTCTGTTCATGCGCCAACACTATATAGTGGCGTTGTAGATCGGACCCGGGCGCTATCTTCTTCTGAGCGCTGTGCACGGTAGCTTCAGCACGGAAAATAACTAGACCCCGGCGCAGCAGCCTTTTTTCGAGTTGATTTTGGTTGTATTGTTTATTGTCCCGACACCTCCACTTACACAACGTGAGATGTCCGGCAAGGCTCACTCGCGCACCAGCATTATTTCACGCTTGAATCAGCAGAACCCCGCCCCGCACTTCTCGCCACATCGCAGACACCGGCAACTCGTGCAAGCACCAAGGTTACGCCGAGTTCAACCCTCCCTCGTGGCCAAGCTCGTGCGCCCCGTCCAAGGCCGACTGGATCAACGAGGCCGTCGGGCAGTGCGGCGACGGCGACGCTTACCCGGAGGAGTTCTGGAACTGCGCCGATGTCTCGATCACGTCCGGTAAGGCTCCTCATGACCCATGCCGACCTTCCATCCCACCACCAGTAGCGCTTCTTGGTGTAGGTAGAGGCACCTTGTTGTGGCATCCTGACAGCAGTCAGCATGGTTTGATCGTTGCCGCGAAAAGGGAATCAGTCGCGGTCCTCCCTCATTTACGTGAACTCTCTGATGTTGATTTCCCTCCCCCTTCCCCGCCGCCACCGTGGGTGAGCTTTTATAAGCCTTCCCTACGTGCTATCCTCAACCGATCTTCCTACTGCTATGCTCGCAGCAACAAGATCCTTCACCACTGAATGCAATCACGACATTCACACACACAAGACTCTGACGTCTGCAACCAATACCTACCACCGCCGCCGCGGCTGCCGCGGTTCTTTCCAATCGACGACCAGACGGGGGCCCCGGGCCCGCGCCCGCCCCCACCCCGGAGACCCCCCAAAAACCCGAGGCCCCCGTGGACGAAGCCACAGAGCCTTCCCCGGCGCCTACGGCCGTCGTCGAAGAGTACGAGCCCACGTACGCCCCGACTCCGGAAGAGGAGCACGAAGAGCCGATGACGCCGTCGCCCACGACAGCGGAACAAGAGGAGGAGGAGTACGAGGCGCGGACGCCGGCGCCCGCGACGGTCGATGATGACGACGAGGAAGAGGACACCGACGAGCCCACGCCCGCGCCCACCGCCGAGCTCGAGCCGGCCACGCCCATGGACTCTCCGACCGAGCCGATCGTGGCGACCTTCGCGCCGTCGGTGCCCCCCCCTGTCTCGACCGACCCCGACTGCGAGGACCCCGTCGGTGCGTTCGCCCAGTGCGGGGGGGCGGGGTACGACGGGTCCACCTGCTGCAGGGCCGGCTACGAGTGCGAGAAGATGGCCGACTGCTACTCTGAGGTACAACGTCGGCAGTTAGTTGGGTCGGTTGTTTTTCTTTGCTGTGTACGCGACTGACTGGCTGACCGAAAGTGTCGGCGTCGATTGATAGGTTGCTTTTATTCTGTGGGTGTAGTGGCACACGCCTTGAGGACGCCCCCCTCCTTTCAGTAACGCCTCTCCGCGAGAACGCCCCCCCCCCTCCCGGTGTGGTTCTCCAACGTGGATTATTCTTCCCCCACAATACTCGTTGCCCCCACTCCCCCTCTGTGGACGCGTCCGCGTCGGGGATGCCCCGCTCCGGTGATGAGAATGCCTCCTTTGAAACGCCCCCCTCCCTCCCTCCCTCCCTCCCTCCCTCCCTCCCTCCCTCCCTCCCTCCCTTCCGTTGAGTTCGCCAACTTTTGGATCCTTCGGCTGCGGTTAGGGTTAGCGTGTTCGTCTTACCCGGGATAGAGCGTTCGGCTTACCCAGCAAGAGAGTGTTCGTCAATCGCCACTATGTTTGTGTGCTCTTCTACCAACCATTGTGACTCGCCGTGGACTCTCTCCTCTTCGCCGTCCCAACAACTCCGCCCGCCTGCCTGTGTGTCGTGTGTGCTTTCTCGTGTCTTGCTTGCTTTCTTCGATCCGATTCCAGTGCCGCCCCCGCGGCGACCGCTGCTCCGAGGGCTGGGGGCAGTGCGGAGGGCTGCACCGGGAAGGCCCCGAGTGCTGCTGGCCCGGCGCCGAGTGCGTCGAGCGCAACGAGCAGTTCCACCAGTGCGTCCCCGAGGGAGCCATCCACTGAGCATGATGACAATGTGTTGTCTTGGCTGAGTGTTGTTTTTCGAAAGTTTGCGCGTTGGACTTCTATTTTAACACATGTGAAAAAATGAGGCCGGATGGTGTGATCTTGCGGTTCCTTGTTGTTGTTGTTGTTGTTGTTGTAGAGGTGCTGTAGCCGTTTTTGTAGCCGACCTTGTTATGACCATATGGTTGAGGTCGTCTACCACATGCTTTTACTCATAACATGGTACGGCTACGTCACCTGTGCACGTTTTTCTTGAGGGCGTCGTCGCCTTACGGCGATATCATCGTTGTGCATAAGACAAACATCAAGTTTTTGTAAGTTTCTGGAGCATATCGTTTTTCCCACACCCGCTCCACGTGGGGGAAACGTTGCTATCAATTTTTCGTTTCTGAAAGTTGGATGTTGCCGGAGAATCGTGTTACGTTACTCAGGAGAGGTTTCGGATGGAAAGAAGGCGCATGTTGTCATGAGTACAGCTGATGTCGACCTTAGTATCCCCGTAGAGGTTTTGGGTGGGTGGGTGGATCACATGGTTATTTGAGGGAAGTCGGCTGGAATTTTCTTGTGAATTAATGAAGTGATTTGCGGTGGGTATTCGTGGCCGTGTGGGATGGGGTGTAGGAGGAGGAGTGGAGGGTGTAGGTCCGATGAGCGGACGGCGTAGGTTCGATGAGTGGATGGTGTAGGTCGGGCGAGTCGGTTGATTTGGTTCAGGATTGTGAAGGCTCTTCATCACGATGCCGTCCTACAATGTCAAATCTGCTGGCTGTTGATTTTCATGGGGCTTATGGTTTGGGCTGTTGGGGGGGGGGGGGGCTTGATTTTTGCTTGGCACCGGATGGAGGAATAAAGTTTCATCCCCCTGTGCCCCTCATGTATTTACCTGCTGTCCAAAA